>SSNS01000089.1:1670472-1863691 GCA_006937985.1 Aphyosemion australe
GTTTGCAACCAGAGAGTCATACAGTGTGATTAATATATGGCTATCTTGGCTGTGTTTTTGCTGTCAGTAGACAGTTTCTCTTTGTCTTTTAGTGTATCTTGAGTGTCAGATTGCTGTGTTTTTGTCTGAGTTGCTGCTGTGAACTGGGAGAGCAGGGTGTTTGGTTTTAAGGTAACAGACTAGAACTAAAAGCAGGCAGGTTAAAATTAAAACTAAGTCATTGTCATTTCGTTCGGGATCATTTCATCTGAGGATGAATTAAGGTCACGCTAGTTGCTTTATAAGGTTATAGCTAATCTTTTTCATCTGATTCCAGTAATTTAAAATCACGTGATCAGGCCTGATTTTCGATCCTGTGATCGGATAAGATCATCCCTGTTATCTAACAGTAATAAATTCATACGATAGTGAGGTGAAACTGTCCTCTTGAGTCCTAATGTATCGTTTCGTCTTTGCCGTGTAGTGCTTGAAAAGTTTGAAAATTTACCTTGAAAATGCTTGAAAAGTGCTTGAATTTCTCAGTGGAAAAAGTGTAAGAACCCTGATATATAGATATATACATATATAGGTTTATTTAAAGAGTAAGTCACCGCCTACCAGAGTCTCACTCCACCCACACTTCCAGTTTGAAAAATACGGTGAAAGTAGGCACCGCCTGGCGGGACAATAGGGCAGCGCTGCCGCAGTGACTGACAGCGACACACACACACACACACACACACACACACACACACACACACACACACACACACACACACACACACAGTGACGCAGACAGACAAACAGCAGCACACTTTTATAGTCTGGAGGATTTAGCTTCACCTCCTTCACCAGAAGAAAGAGAGGAGGAAGTTTTTTTTTTAAGAGGTGGATGACTCTGAGCCGTTTAATTTCATATCCGCTTGTGAGTGGCTGAGCCAGCTTCTCTCAATGTGGATTAGCAGCGGAACTACTCAGACCCCCGCCTGGATATCAGAGCTTCTCAGCTTATAGCAGCCAGAGCAGGGGCAGGTGGGCGTGGCCATCTCTAGCTTTTTTCCTTAAAGTGACAGAGCCATGAAACAACTCATTCTGGAAGGTACTTAAACTGTCAAGAATAAAACTGCAGAGATCGCTTTATGTGAGAGGGATTTAGTGCAGAGAACTTCATAAACATGTTTTGAAAAGACCATAGAAGTATTGAAGACATAATATGTCTCCTTTAATGTAGAAAAGCTACTCTAACATTTTATAATTGTTTCATTTTTGTAAATTAAAATTTTCTAAAGAATGTGAGAATATACCATTAGAAAATGTTTTTCAATGTAATCAGATTTATGGAAATTATCAGTGGGAGGGTTAGGGTTAGGGCCACAGCTGGTAGCACCGTAATCCCAGCTGTGGCCTTTCTGTGTGGAGTTAACATGTTCTCCCCATGCATGCAGGTGTTTTCTCTGCTTTCCTCCCACAGACCAAAAACACATGTGTCAGGTTAAATTATGAGTTACTTTGGATAAAACATCTGCAAAATGAGCAAACATAAACCTGTTTCATTTAGGCTTGCATCACTCTGAAGGGACATTTTAGGCTTTTTCCCCCTGTAAAATCATTTGTTTTAATAAGAAGGCTGATATTTTCCTCCATCTTCTGTTTCAGACATTTTCAGTCCACAAATTCACTCGTTTAAAAAAGTTATTTTACAGTAAAAGTATTCACAAAATAATCGATCCAGATGAACTGATTTAGTCTTCCAAACAATGACCATCTTAAATGTGCCTTTTCTAATAATTGTGTTTCACGGTGTAAACAGTTTTGCGAACCACAATATTGAAAATAATTATTAAATGTTTTTAATTGTAGTGTAAAATGATTAATCTATGGCTTGCTTTTTGAGGGTCTGCCTTAAATTTCTTTCAGTGGGATTCTGATAATATTTATCTGATCCTGGAGTGGTGTTCTGGTGGAGATTTGTCCCGCTTCATCCGCAGTCGCAGGATTTTACCCGAGAGCGTTACCCGGCGCTTCCTGCAGCAGATTGGTGAGGCCTCTCGGATTTATCCTCCCATAGATGCATTTAGAAGATCTGGAATCATTTATAGAAAATAAAAAAGCCATATTGATGCTGTTCTTTGTGTAATTGTGTGTGTGTGTGTGTGTGTGTGTGTGTGTGTGCACAAACAGCCTGTGCTCTTCAGTTCCTCCATGAGCGAAACATCTCACATCTGGACTTGAAACCTCAGAATGTTCTGCTCAGTGGTTCTGTCCTCAAACTTGCAGGTGATCTCTTACTTCCTGTTCGTAGAGTTGTCCAGTTTTAGGAGTCTTAATGTTGAGTTGTTGTTTGGTTTGCCGTCAGATTTCGGGTTTGCCCAGTACATGTCCCCCTGGGACGAGCAGAGTGTCCTGAGAGGTTCTCCTCTCTACATGGCTCCTGAGATGGTGTGCCGCCGCCAGTACGACTCCAGAGTGGATCTGTGGTCTGTGGGAGTCATTCTGTACGGTGAGAGCAGCATCTTTCATCCTCCATTAGAGGGAAGATTTCAGCTTTTTGTACGAATGTTATAAATAATCACTACCTGTTAAAGGGCTTCCTCAACAGCCTCTGTTTGGAGAAATAGAGTTTACATCAGGGCTATTCATTCCTGGTCCTGGAGGGCCACAACCTGCATGTTCTCTGTGTTTCCTGCACCAACACACCTGCTTTGATCAACAGGTGATTACCAGGCTTCTGAAGAAGCTGCTGAAGAGGTGATTTAATCCTTCAATCAGGAGTGTTGGAGCAGGAGAACAGCTAAAACATGCAGGCAGCGGCCCCCAAGGACCGGGATGGAGTTGTTTTGGTTCTGAGATTGATGAGCTAACAGCTAGTCCAAGTGCAGCCACGAAAACAATTAAGGCGGTAGACTTAAAACGGCTCCAGTCTCCTTAATCTGATCCAGATTTGTGTGATAAACCTCTAGATCTCTGTCAGAATTACATTAATTTGTTATTTCTGCAGAAATATTAAGACCCCAGGATTCACACTGGTCTTGGGTTCACACACACACACACACACACACACACACACAAACTGGTCTTTTGCTGTATTTCGAGCCTCCTTCGGTGGTGATTAATAACATCCTGACACATCCACCTTTTCAAAATGAAAAAATAATCATCTGATTGGACCTGCAGGCTGGAAAGGGCGTGCTCAGTGGGTCAGAACAGAATTATGCCATTAATCATGGGATGTCAGGCTGGTGAAGGGTACTTTTCATAGAATTAATATTACAGTAATTAATCCACAATGTCGCAGCAGCACATTAAAACAGGTTTCTGTCAGAATCTAAACAGAAGAACAGACAGAACTAATTATTTACACAGATTTTCTCATTTTTACCGTGTAAATAATTTTCCAGGAAAAAGACTTCTCTCCATCTGGTAGGTTTTTGGCTCTCGTTTCATGATCTGAGGATGATTTGGAAAAACACTATCATCAATTAAAAAATGATCAACTTATTATTCTAGGGATAGATCTATTATACTTGCAACAAATTCCACACAGCATTCACGAGGGAGTCTTCAGGATGTCTCAGTGTTCCTGTGAGACAAACTGTCTGAAAACATGAGACACGTTGGCTCTGTATTCCAATCAACTGAAGAAGAGACAGGCTCAGGGAGAGACGGGCAGAGAGACAGGTACAGAGAGAGGTGAAGAGACAGAGGGAGACAGACTGACAGTCACAGGGAGAGAGACAGACAGAGAGACAGAGACAAGAAGACACACAGAGAGAGAGAGGCTCAGGGAGAGACAGAAGAATAGGCACAGAGACAGTGAGAGGTGAAGAGACAGACAGACAGACAGACAGAGAGGGAGAGACAGACAGATAGAGACAAGAAGACACAGACAGACAGAGAGACAGACATGTAGGACTATTGGCTAAAAACCAGAATAACACCAGCTAATACATCCTGTCTTCCTCTACTTGACTCTCCTGGACATTGTTTGTGTCCACACAGAGGCTCTGTTTGGACGAGCTCCGTTTGCATCAAAGTCCTACGCTGAATTAGAGGACAAGATCAGAAGCAATCAGCCTATAGAGGTGAGAACTAAATCGGTTTCTCTGACAACTTTATTTGTGAAAAAGGTAAAGAGTTAATGATATGAAGAGTGAAAACATCAGAGCACCTGGGAATAAAAACAAACCAGCCACTTTATCAGGTACATCTTCTAGTTCCAGCCTTTTTCTTGGTGTCATGTATCAAACCAGCGGTTGGAAACACTTCTCAGAGGTTCCTGTGGGAACTCAGTTTCCTGCTGACAGGAGAGACGCCTGGTGTGGTCTTCTGCTGCTGGAGTCCATCTGGAGACAGGTGTCTCCTTCCTTCTCCATCCTGATGCTCAGTTTGGACTTCAGCAGACGCCTGAGGGTGTTGGGCTGCTGTCACCTGATTGGCTGATCAGATATTTATAGTAGCAGGTGTATCTAATAAAGAGGTCGAACTCAGCAGTCTGCTATGGAACCACTAGGTGGTGCACTCTTCTGGTTTTCTTACCAAATCATTCCCCTAATTTATGGAAGCAAACAGGAATACAAATATTGACGTAAAAATGAATCAAACACATATTTCTAACTCTTTTTTATCAACATCAACATTTTTATGTTTATTTAGACGTTTGGTGTCAAAAGTCTGATTCAATCTTGAACTGTGTTGTGTCGTTTCCAAAGTTTGAGTTTTAGTAAAACAAATGAAAGTTGTTGTTTCTGTGTTGAATTTTCAGCCAAACGCTAAATCGTGTTATTTACTGTTAGAGCAGCTGAGTCTGTGTGTCTCATCCCATGTCAGACGTCAGGCTCAGACTTAATGAGTGGCATTAGCACAAGCTCCATTATCCACACGGCCTCAGCCAGCTTAAAGGTCGTCTTTTGACAGGAAGTAACGCTGTGAGGCTGGAGGCTCTGCAGCAACAATGTGCTGTCTCTCTGGGCTGCCTGCAACATAATAAGGTTGTGTTTGGTGTGTCAGCTGCCTCCTGGGGCCAGGGTATCCAAGGACTGCAGGGACCTTCTGCTGAGGCTGCTTGAGAGGAATCCAGATGCCCGGATCACCTTCGCAGAGTTCTTCGCTCACCCTTTTGTGGATCTGGAGCACATGCCGAGTGCAGACAGCATCGTGAAAGCGGTAAAAGGATGAGATGCTTGTGAATCCTTAGTCTGTGGACCATTCTGTGGCTGTTCTTCAGGCCAGTCAGCGTTAGAGTAACGGTTTTCTTTTAGAAAGAGATGGTGCTGCAGGCCGTTCAGAAGGACCAGGAGGGAGAGTGGTCTGCTGCGCTTTCTCTCTACTGCAGTGCCCTTGAGCACTTTGTCCCTGCTATTTACTGTAAGACCAGCAACAACTCCCATATTCTGCCTCTGCTCAGACACAATAAACTGAAAAGGATAAACCATTTTCTTTTTTTCTGTAGATGAAGCCGACCGACAACGTAAAGATGCCATCAGGCAGAAGGTAGAAGACCCTCCTCACGTTTAGATTCAAATAGCTTTTCACTCATGTTTTTATGCACTTCGCTGCTTTTCTGATAAAAACAAACGTAAGAACGTTTCCCTCAGGTCAGACAGTATGTGTCCAGAGCCGAGGAGCTGAAAGCTCTGCTGGCATCGGACAACAAGCGAAGCTTTGAGGAGGCTCGGACTTCGAGAGATGTTCTCCGAGGTAAAGAACCCAACTGAAGCCTTATCCGATCAGCTGCTACATGACAGGACACTTTAAAGGGATATTTGAGTCAATTTGAAGTGTTACCTACTGGTTGCATCACTTAAAGTGGGCAGAGTCTCTATGAACAGGAAGAAGTGATACAGTAGCGTAGTAATTCTGACGCTTAGTTCAGGTTTGGTAGCATCTACAGCACAGATCCAAACTTCTAGTTCCTCATGATGTCATTACACCTGACATGCTTGGGGCCTGAGATGAGGCCATGACATCATCATTTTAAAAATTCTTTAGAAGTCCTTCCACCTAAATAAAGCTGAGGGAATGTGATGCAGTACCTCAGGTGTTGGAGTTGTAGCAACATCATCAGATAATGCAGGACACCTACCAGACTAGATCATTACACTGAGGGACTCAAATTAGTGTCTTCTGTTTTCTTTTTGTGGCAGAAATGTCTCAGAACCAACCGCGCCTCCTGGCTGCCTTGGAGATGGCCTCTACAGCGCTTTCTAAGGTTAGCTGTCTTGTTATGGAGACATTCTAAAATCAGAAGGAACAAGGCAGGAAATAAAACTACCAGAAGATGAATCAAATGCTACTTGGCTAGCTCCGGTTGCAAGAGAATCTAAAGCCTCATAGTTGTACTTAGCAGCAGCGGCCAAAGGTTCAGATAATAACACAAGTTCTGGTTTTTTTCATACAAGTTTGTTTGCGTATTCAGAGCTTTTAGATTTTTTTGGGGTGTTTCTGTAGTTACAGAAGTAGAATCAGTATTTCATTAGGTTTAAAGGTTTTATTGACAGTTACATTAAGTTTGTGCAAAATTCAAGATTTAAAGATTTTGCTTTTTAGTTTTAGATCTTCAGTTCATCCAGACATGCTGTCAATCAACCTTTGGTCCAAATCCAGACTGATAGCAGCTCATTTATTTCATAATCAATGTTTGGGTATTGGTGTGTCCTCCTGTCTCTTGGGGATTGATCACAAGTTCTCAGTGGGTTTAAGCTCTGGGGAGTTTCCTGGACCTGGACCCAAAGCAGGTTTGGACTGGCCACCGGTGTGCTCCAGTGTCAGCCGTCAACCCTCAGAGAACATTCTTCTGAAGATTTTGACAGCAGCCCCCTGCTCATATAGATACTACTACACCGGACAGATCCAAAGCTTTATACTTCTGGCCAGGTGCTCCATCAGGGAGAAAGTTCATCACCAAACTGTTCTGGGATGGTTGGAGGAGTTCCTCTTGGAGGATGTTTAGGTACCATTCTTTAGTCATAGCTGTTATGATGCTAAACTGTGGGTGAGTCGTCGAGTCAGCTAACGTGATGATTAATTCTCAAAACATTTGGCCGCTGCTGTATATTCTGGTTTACTTTGTTATTATTATGTAATTAATCAGCAGTAGTGAATAAATGAATGAACGTTTTGTGACATCAGTAAATTAAAAACTGATCTTTGTTTTGAATGTTTGGTAAACCTAAAGGAGGAGAGTGGATCAGACGATCAAGAGGCTCTGGACATGTACCAGCAGTCTCTAGGGGAGCTGCTGTTGGTGCTAGCAGGTAAAGACTTCCTTTTATCGTGTTTGATGCAGTTATTCTGTGTTTGTGAACTCCACTTCTGTAGAAGACCACCGTGACTGTTGTTTGGTGACTGTGGAGGAAACTTAAACCCCTTTCCTTTCCCACAACTGATTATTCATCTGGATTTAGAAATGGAGTTTGCCGAGCTGGGTTTGACTCTTCTGTTAGAGTTCAGATTGCAGAATCACAAAGCAAAGATGACTTCACTTAGAGATGAAAAAGCAACAAAGTTGGATATTTAATCAGAAACAAAAAGCCTCTGAACCGATTTGGAGAAAGTGGAAGAGAAAGAAGTATCAGATGAGAGTGTGCCTGTGGTCTGGCGTCCATTAGGCTGGGTTCATGAGCTCATCTGGAGGATCAGCCTAATGGAAGAGGTGGGATAGAGTGATCCAGATGTGGCTTTGAGCTGGGATGAGACCCGGTTCCAGTGCCCCATGTGTGGTACAAGAGCCCTGCCATCTGCTTCCCATTCAGACATAATATTTTATTTGTGTGTTTCTGAACACTGGAGGCAAAGAAAAACTATTATCTCTTTAATAGACGAGAGCTTTTCTCTTGTCTTGGGAGCGGGGTTTGATTGAAAGCAGGTGTTGTTGCAGAATGAGGCTGAAGGAAATTTTAATGCAATTTTTAAAATCAGCAAAACCACAAAACCAGTGTCTCTATGAGCTGAGGTTGTTGGTGACAAATTCTGAATATGAGGGTGTTTTAAAACCTACCTCGAACTCTTCTCACTTTACACGATTCAGACAGTGAGACAACTTTGGGAGAAGCTGGAGACCAAACAGTGAAATAAAGGAGGGAAGGCAGGGCTGCACGATTATGGGGAAAAAATCATATTGTGATTCTTTTTCTTACCCTGTCAAATATTACAATTTTAGAAAAGACAACAGAAATTTTCAACAGATGGCTTTGGCGGTCAGCTTTACTCCTATCTTTAATACATTTGCAGTGGTCTCTAGTAGGAATAAATGACTTGTAAGTCGTTCTCTGGGGAATAAAAGCTCCGGTGCACCTGTTTGAGGACGTAGAATTCAGCTGGCGGAGAAACTAGCTTCAGATGGCGGAATTTGGACATCTCTCCTCTGATTGGCTAACAGCAACACAACTCTACATCTTCAGTGACCTCTAGTATGAATGCTTTGTAAGTTGTGCTGGCGGGGAAGAAAGCTCCGGTGCGCCCGTTTCAGCACGGAGAATTCAGCCGCAGGAGAAAGCAGCTTCAGTGTGTGTAGCTCGAACCAATTGCGCTTCAGTATGTTTTTGACTGACACATCAAATAGCCAATCAGAAAACAGCAAAATCTCCAATAACCAACCCCTTGTGGCTAGCTTCTGTAAACTGATTAAGAACGATTGTGATTGGTGGATCGCTGCGTGTCAGGCACCTTAACATGAGACGGGAACACGTTGAAACCGATGCGATGGAACTATCGCGGTCACGTACATATCGATGTTGGTGCTCAAACGTAACGTCGTGCAGCTCTAATACTTTTAGTTTAGAAGTAGCTGCTCTTCAGTATTTTAAAAGAAAATCCATCATGCACACCTGCAGGAGTGGAATACATCAGCTACAAAACAAGCAATTATTTCCTGTACGCATATTTTCAAATTACGAGTCGATATTTTCCACAGCAGGTGTGTGAGTGCCAGTGTCACTAACTCTGTGTGATTCAAACTGAATATCTGAGATTTTTGGGGGATAATTTTGTTTGACTAATCACAGCCCAGTGAGATTCTGGCTTATGGGAGACGATCACAGGCAGGGACATGTGGGACAACACTGGGAGGGGACGGAGATCCAAGACAAAAGAACAAATCTGACATTCTGAGAGTAACAAAATAAAACGACTCAAACCGTGATGTCATTTCAACAAGAAAATTCACATTAATGTTTATTTTTCTTCAGCGTTGCATTCAAAAGTCCTGTAAGAAACCATCTCAGCAGGGTACTAATTCTCTAATTTCATATTTCTGACTAGTTTCTAACAAGCGTTCTGAGCCGTTCCCGTTGGCCATGGATCTGTTAAATATGGTGGACTGGTTTAGCTGAATTCTGAATCCATCCCATCCTCTCTCCTCCATCTGGGAGCCTTGTTGGGTGGTGCAGCAGATTCCACCACAGCGATTGTTGGGAGAAAACATTGGTTCTTTGTTTTTATGCTGCACGGATTCCCAGTGTGCCTCACTCTCACAGACTTCCTCTCTTCTTCTTCCATTTCTGTCGCTCTGCCCTGCAGCGTGACTGAATCTGAAAACAATGACCTAGATTAGAACAATTTCCTCTCTCCAGCCTCCAGTCTGCACGCTAGTGAAATCCAATCTAGTCGTTGGCCCTCTTCTTGAAACAACAAGGTGATTAGGTGGAAGACTCCTCCTTTATTTTCATTATATTTCTGTTGTTTTTGTTTGTTTTTCTCTTTCTCTCCGTGAACCAGCCGAGCCCCAGGGCCGCAGGAGAGAGCTGCTCCACAACGAGGTGAGGGGATGAGAAGTTTCTGATTGCTTTGATCGTATCGCCCCACCAGTGAGTCCCTCCCTCAGCTAATCATCACACAATCCGGTCTTTTATACCAGCAGCTGAGATAGCCATTTATCCTCCATAATTACTGATATACATCCATAAAACCTCCTCTGCTTTTGTGGCTGTAATACCCATCAGTATATTATGATAAGACACGATAAAACCAGCACCCCCTAGTGTCTCTCTGCAGTATACGTTTAAGCTCCGCCTCCTCTGTGTAAAAGAATGGGACTTTTCCAAGACTAAAAATAAAAATAAACATCAGGACTATTCAGTCCTGTGCTGAGCCCCTCAACCTGCAAGTTTTCCAACACACCTGGTTAGAGTCACTGAATGATTGAATCAGGTGAGTTGGAGCAGGAGAACAGCTAAAACCTGCAGGACCAGGATAGCCCTGATGATGTTCGATACATTTGTGGACCCAAAACAAAATCAAGTTTTTGAGTTTCAGATTGGCTGATGGGTTATATGATGCTTAATAAATAGGTGAGTGGGCGGGGCCTTCAGATTGGCTGATGGGTTATAAGATGCTTATTAAACAGGTGAGTGGACGGGGCCTTCAGCCTCACATCCAGGAGTTCTCAGACTCTGAGTCCAAAAATACAAGATGGTAAACGAGATGTTTTGGCTCCATTTTTGTACGTTAGGATTGCAGATGAGTCATCTATCGAAATGTCAATAATCACAGTCACTAGCAAAAAGGTCAAAGGTCAGAACATTATTTTCTGATCTTTTCCCCTTAGAGAATGATTTATTCTCAGTCATATCAATTTTTTTTCATTCGTACAAATTTTTATAATGATCCAGTTTATAAAGTGTTCATTTGTTTTGGACAATCCTGAGTATTACATAAGGTATAAAACAAGAAAATCTAGCAAATGTATTTAGTAGTGATCTTAAATGTGTAAGATAACATCTAGGTATTTAAGAGACTCGTGCATGTTTGTGGTTTAATGAGTCTGTACGTTGTTTATCTTGCAGCCTAACCAACAAAACACAACATCTTTTCACTGACACACCCCCAGAAGGAGGCTGGGCTCAGAGTGGGCCCTGCGGACCTCCCTGTTTGAAGTTTTATGGGTGCTTGCCTTAAGTAAATTCAGATGCGGTTGTAATAATCTAATGCAGCATGAGCAGGCGGGGGTGGGGGGATAAATTGAAAGCATGTGTGTATGTGAGAACCTAAAACAGCCAACATGTGGCTGGCCGCCGTCTGGGTTCACATCTACTATCATAGCCTGTTGTCGCTTTGATCTGACGATCTACGATCAGAGGGATTGTAATTTAAGTTCTGTTGCTGCAAATGTTGGTCAAAATAATTCTGTTTTTAAAGGGAAGTCATTAACTTTCTGTCATTTTAATCTTTGTGCCCAAGAAGGTTTGCTTTGTGCTGTGTAACACCCTGACACACTTTCTGGTATCTACATTCCATCAGCGTGAACACGGCCACTTTGCACCATCACATATAAAAAAGAACAAGATGCAGTTTCATGGAATTGTCTGTGCTGCAACACGCTGCCTTTGCTTCTTATTCATGTAGCTTCAGATCAGTCGGTCGACAGAAGCTAATCAGTTGTAGATAATTGAGTTTTTTCTGAGAGTTTTATTCAAATCAGTACAGTGGTTGCTGAGATGTTTGGTTAAGTAACACAAGCAAAACATTATCGCCCCATGGTAGTCAATAATGGGGGGGGAAATACAATGTTTTAGTGTAACCATGGTGACAGATATGTATTAGACAGGGCCAAGATTATTTCACCAGAACTAAAATCAGCTGTAAGCTACTGATGATTCACATAAGCCAGGAAAAGCTAAGAAAAGACTTTAAAACATTAACTTCACACTGCTTTGCTGCAGATCAAAAGCCTGATGACCAGAGCTGAATACCTGAAGAAGCATATTAAGGTAAGCTTTATAGAGCTTCATGAACCTCAGCCTGGAGGAAAACTACACTGCTCAAAAAAAATAAAGGGAACACTTAAACAACACAATGTAACTCCAAGTCAGTCACACTTCTGTGAAATCAGACTGTTCACTTAGGAAGCAACACTTATCGACAACCAATTTCACCTGCTGTCGTGCAAATGGAATAGATAGCAGGTGGAAATTATAGGCAATTATCAAAACATCCCCAATAAAGGAGTGGTCCTGCAGGTGGTGACCACAGACCACTTCTCAGTTCCTCTGCTTTCTGGCTGATGTTTTGGTCACTTCTGAATGCTGGCGGTGCTTTCACTCTAGTGGTAGCATGAGACGGAGTCTACAACCCACACAAGTGGCTCAGGTAGTGCAGCTCATCCAGGATGGCACATCAATGAGGGCTGTGGCAAGAAGGTTAGCTGTGTCTGTCAGCGTAGTGTCCAGAGCTTGGAGGCACTACCAGGAGACAGGCCAGTACATCAGGAGATGCGGAGGAGGCCGTAGGAGGGCAACAACCCAGCAGTAGGACCGCTAACTCCACCTTTGTGCAAGGAGGAACAGGAGGAGCACTGCCAGAGCCCTGCAAAATGACCTCCAGCGGGCCACAAATGTGCATGTGTCTGCTCAAACGGTCAGAAACAGACTCCATGAGGGTGGTATGAGGGCCTGACGTCCACAGGTGGGGGTTGGGCTTACAGCCCAACATCTTCCAGAATGTTTGGCATCTGCCAGAGAACACCAAGGTTGGCAAATTCGCCAAGAACGTTCTGCTTCCTGCAACATCCTCCAGCATGAATGGTTTAGCGGGTCAGTAATGGTGTGGGGTGGCATTTCTTTGGGGGGCCTCACAGCCCTCCATGTGCTCTCCAGAGGTAGCCTGACTGCCATTAGGTACCAAGATGAGATCCTCAGACCCCTTGTGAGACCATATGCTGGTGCGGTTGGCCATGGGTTCCTCCTAATGCAAGACAATGCTAGACCTCATGTGGTGTGTCAGCAGTTCCTGCAAGATGAAGGCATTGATGCTATGGACTGGCCCGCCTGTTCCCCAGACCTGAATCCAATTGAGCACATCTGGGACATCATATCTCGCTCCATCCACCAACGCCACGTTGCACCACAGACTGTCCAGGAGTTGGCGGATGCTTTAGTTCAGGTCTGGGAGGAGATCCCTCAGGAGACCATCCACCACCTCATCAGGAGCATGCCCAGGCGTTGTAGGGAGGTCATACAGACACATGGAGGCCACACACACACTACTGAGCCTCATTCTGACTTGTTTTAAGGACGTTACATCAACGTTGGATCAGCCTGTAGTGTGTTTTTCCACTTTAGTTTTGAGTGTGACTCCAAATCCAGACCTCCATGGGTTGATTTCCATTGATAATTTTTGTGTGATTTTGTAGTCAGCACATTCAACTACGTAAAGAAGAAAGTATTTAATATGAATATTTCGTTCACTCAGATCTAGGAAGTCTTATTTTTGTGTTCCCTTTATTTTTTAAGCAGTGTATTTAACAGAGTCAGAACATCAACGTTACAGTTGTTGAAATGACTCAGAGTTATGTGTTGATTTTACAGATGCAGGAGACTGAGAGGGACGCGTCTCTGGACCGAGAGTCTCTCACAGATTCTGTCCGAAGCTGTGAGTTTCCCCGCTGCGTTGAGCAAACCGTGTCTTTGGCCGTGATGCTCCGTGTTCAGGCCTCAGCAGTTATGCTGATAAGCAACAACATGGAGGGCTGGTGGAGGAATGTAGCTAGTGGTTAGGAGAGGATTGGAAGGCCAAAATTGCAAAGAAATGTCCTTTCATTGAAGGTTTTTCCACTGGTAAAATGCGAGCCATCCTCTCGCTGTGCTGGCCACCCTGCCGGGCCTCCAGGCTCTTTGATTTAGTTGGACGTTGTTGCAGGGAAAGACTGACTCCTGAACACGCAAACACCAGAAACAACAACTCACATATGCATTTACTTGTTAGTTCATTCCGAGCCTCCATAGTGGGAGTAAAAGCGGCCATTAAATAAGTTTTAATATGCGTGACTTCTCCCAGTGGGAACGCACAAAGTCCTGATTCAGGCTATTTTCTGGGCTTAACTCCAAGATGCCTAGTGGATACCTAAAACCCAGACAATATCCTGTTCTCAGCAAGAAATTCCTGGGGAATTATGAAAAAAAAAAAACAAGGGTGGGTAGAAGGGAACCAAAAACTCTGGAGGCTGCTCAGCTTTCCTGAAGAATGTGGCTTCTTATCCTGCTGCTGTTGTTCTAATGAAACCACGCTAGAGTCAGCCGCTCCGCCTGGCTCTCATCCAACAGCAGCTGTCTCAGAGCGGGTCGCAGCAACGCCCAAGCCCGTCTGGTGACCTTAGACTCCCCCAACAACAAAAAAATAAAAAACACACGCTAAGATGGTTGCTCTGTAACCCTGAGAGAGTTTCAGGCCAAGTGTCTCATTTACGAGCCCCCTTAAAGCCCAGAACCCTCACAGACCTTTAAATTGATTTCACATGCCTGAACGGGCGCAGACTCAAACATTTCCACGGATAGCCACTCGTTTTGGATTATGGGTAACACTGGGAATGTGTCTGAGAGAAAGAGCGTGGCAGTTTCGTTTAATTCATGAAGGAACAAAATAAAGTCTTTACTCAGGATGACTGAGAATCAACACAGAAAAATGTCGAGTCAAATGTGCTAAAACGAGGGTTTGAGTGTAAAACAGAAGCAGGAAGTTTTCTGCATCATAGAAAACCATTTCCACTTCCAGTGGAAGTTCTGCGTTACTGATTTAGTTCAGCAGGACTTTTTCCTCCTAAATTATCGTCTCTGAGCTCCAGCTGCTGTTGACTAGCAGGAGGCAGAAAATTCTACAAAACCTCCATCTGAGATCATGAACTTGGTAACAACCCTGTTTAAATGATAAAATGCTGTCAGCCCAGAGAGAAACTGGCTTCAGAGGACAAGGATGACTTTATAAGATCGGCTTTATTTCTGTTTTCTTTATCTCGCAAGAAAATTCCATAACCAGAAATGTGTTGAGATGTTAGGAAATGAGGAAATCACTTGTTTTAAAAGAAGGAACACACACACACACACCTTGGGATGAAACGCACCATCTTCTTCACGTTCAGCCAATCAGAATACAGACCAATTTGTGTCACACCAACTTTTTTCTCATCACTATTTTATTAGAACTATAAGTAATAATTTAATTACTTGAGACGTAAATTAGCAAAAATAAAGCAGGTTATATTTTTTCTTTTTCTAAAAGAATTGTTGCATTATTTCTAAGACAATTTGAAACCATCTGGTTGATTTAAGCTAAAACCCTTTGAATGTTTGAAACCAGATGCTGATTTTAAACTTTTGATTGTTTTCTTATTTTTTTTAGTGAAATCCTTTTTGGTGAAAATCAACTCAACGTTTAATTTCTGACGTAAAAAATAAAAGTACTAATTGGATTCTGAGGTCTGGGCTGGTGGACCAACATGGCTGCCAGATAGCTGCGGCGCCTCTGTAACTTTTTCTCTTGTTTAATCAGCCACAGTGGTGCAAACGTTTTTCTTGATCACTACCTCTATTTCAGAGCTTTTCTTTGGACGGCTGCTTTTTCAGAGTCAGACATTCTTTATTTTTTATGGGAAAATTTCTGCCTTCTATTAGAAATCTAAAAGTCAAATTTAAATGAGACTAAAACACAAATAATAATAATAATAATAATAATAATAATAATAATAATAATAATAATAATGGAAAAGAACAGCTCAGCTGTGTAGTTTTTGGAGAAAATATTGAGAAGATAAACTGACAACTCTGACCCTTCAGCTCCTAACTCAAGGGATGAGCCAGAAACCTATTAACAATCTAGCAGTAATAAAGAAATAAAATAGGCCCTCACCACCTGTAGACCCTCCACCAGGAGGCAGCAGACGTGTAGGACTGGATATGGAAGATTTCTGATGGGGGTACTAATCCTGATGCTCCATCTGGTTGCTTTAAGAACAGAAGTTTGATGATTAGATGATAAATCATCTGAAGTTCTGACTATCTGATTCTGTTCATCTGTACATAATCTTAGAAATAATTCCAGATGTTGGTTTTATAAATATGAGTGTTTTTGTTTATGCTGTTTGTCTGACCTTTTCCATCTGTTCCAGCCTGCTGTTTGCAGTGAGCCGGGCGGCAGCTGTAAGAGTCCGGAATGCCCTGCCGACTGTCTGTCAGTGTTCAGGCTGGACCGGGATCCCTCACCGCGCCAGGCCTCCGCGGGGTCCAAACTCCACCACATCCTAACCTACTGAGTACACTCTCTGGGTGGGATGTGACACTCGCTGCCAAGCGTGGCCAGTTTTTGGGCTGCTGCTGGAAAGTTTTCCTACCAGATGAATTAGCAGGTAAAGGACTTTAGTTTGTTTTTTTATTAGATTTTTTTTTACATTGGGTGGGAAGATGCTGAAAGTAGCTGTTGAGTTTAGAAATTTGCACTCTGGTGAATGTGTTGTTGGTCTGGATCCCCTCCTCCAGACAAACCATTGATATGTAAATACTGGACAGCTTGGATGACAAAACCACACTGTCATGGTAAACTGGTTCAGCTGAGAGCTTACTGGTCTTTGAGTTTAGCTGCGTTCAAATGATGCTTTCAAACAATCAAACATGAGCTTTAATGTTGGGGAAAATTTGCTGTTTGAAACAATGTTCTGTATAAAGATGTCACCCCCCGACCTGAGCCTTGTGTACATCTGGTCCTACGTGTTCTTCTCTGTTAATGTAAAGCCTTCACACACACACACACACACACACACACACACACACACACACACACACACACACACACACACACAGCACAAAGGGAGGTTTACTTTGTGAACATTGTGGGTTTTTTTTATGAAACTACTGAAAATGTCTGAAGCTGGAGTAAAACTGAAATCCACACTGCTGTCATTGATTTTTTTTTTTGTTAAAACTGTTGTTTTATATTTATTAAATAATAAAATAGAAAAGAGAAATTTAATGGAAAATAAAATTGTAGGCTCTTGAAAATGTCTGCCTGATTTCTTCTTGACGTAACGCAGATATTTTGTGTTTTCAGGGTTCTTACAGGTGCTTGAAATCCTTACAAATGCTTAAATTTTAATGTATGTTTAAGGTTTTTAAAGTTCCTCAATTCTGAATGAAAAGATTTAAACTTCAGCCAAAATGTGTTTATGTGTCTGTTAATCATCGGCCCTATAAAATACTGAAAGATTTACTGTGAAAGTGCTTGAATTTGATTTGGGGAATGTTGTGATTTTTCTGATTTTGGTATTTTTAGTAATGTTTATTTTTGCCTCTTAGGATGCACTAACGAGGGCTGCATTCCATTTAGAACTCCACCCTCTAATCCACCTGTGCTGTTCAACTCCAGCAAATGAAAATGTTGACCAGGAATCCCTTTTCCAGTGTCTCACTGGGATGCCAAATGTTTGGAGCCGTACCTGAGGGTTCTCACTCGCCTTACCTGAGTCACATGACTTCACTTTTGAAACATATCCTCTAAAAAGGTTCCATTTATTCATGTTTGGCGGCGGAGCTTAAAATGTACTGCAACCATTTACTAGGGGATGCTTGTCCAACATCCTGGTTACATTATAGGGTGTCTTTTCTATTAACTCATTCACTGCCAGCCGTTTTCTGATCAGAAAGCCCCTGACTGCCAGCGTTTTTGAACGTTTTTACTGTTTTTTGAAGAGTCACAGAACATTGTGCTCTATGATCATGTAAACGCCAAAACTACCAAAACTCACTTCTTACATCAGGAAGAATCGTCGTATTTCCAGCGTTATCCGGTCTTTCACAATCTGTTGTCAAAGCGTGAGCTGCAGAAGCATTTCCAGTTGGCTCATCGCTTTTTTCACAGCAGCATCCCAAAACAAACTCCTAATTCATTGATTTTCCACTTCCTGATCACGTGATGTGTGACATACATGGATGAAGATCTGCTTTAGACACGTGATGCTTGTTCAGGACGGCTAAACATCCGGGTCATGAGCTAATTGGCCGTCAGTACTTTTGGCTTTGATTTAATCTCGGCACCAGTATGCTGCTGCCAGGAAAGCTTTGGCGGAGTTTGTGACCCTCAGGATTTCTTTTTTCCTGGGAGTACTGCCAACCTATTATTGCTGATCGTGGCTCTGATTGGCCTACACTTTGCTGCAGCTATGAAGATTTCTGCTTCTCCCTCCTCGTAGTGTTCCAAATTGAAAAAATAAAGGCAACAGGACTTCCTCTGTTCTTGTCATCACTGGTGAAACATCTTCAGGCAACAAGCAAAGAGCTCCAGGTTCCTCCAGACTAGTGAGTGTCTACACAACACACTGGAGTGGTACCGGTGTCTCCCATAAAGATGGGTCTCTGTTGTGGACAAGGAGACGCCCAGTGTCCTTGACTCACACACACAAAGCAGGACAGCTGCACTCTGTATGAAACAAGGATCCAGACTTTAGTACATGTAAGTTGTATTGTGTTTTGTAACATGAAATTTTTGTAACTTGCAGGCATTTCAATATTTCAAAGCAAAAGGCTCAAAACACACTTCAGAATACAAAATGTTACAGAATGTTACAAAACTAAAGTTTCATGTTACAAAACTAAAGTTTTATGATACGAAATTAAAGTTTTATGTTACAAAACTAAAGTTTTATGATACGAAATTAAAGTTTTATGTTACAAAACTAAAGTTACATGTTACAAAACATGTTACAAAACTAAAGTTTTATGATACAAAATTAAAGTTTTATGTTACAAAACTAAAGTTACATGTTACAAAATTAAAGTTTTGTGTCACAAAACTAAAGTTACGTTACAAAACTAAAGTTTTATGATACGAAATTAAAGTTTTATGTTACAAAACTAAAGTTACATGTTACAAAACTAAAGTTTTATGCTACGAAATTAAAGTTTTATGTTACAAAACTAAAGTTACGTTACAAAACTAAAGTTTTATGATACGAAATTAAAGTTTTATGTTACAAAACTAAAGTTACATGTTACAAAACTAAAGTTTTATGACACGAAATTAAAGTTTTATGTTACAAAACTAAAGTTTTATGTTACAAAACATGTTACAAAGCTAAAGTTTTATGATACGAAATTAAAGTTTTATGTTACAAAACCAAAGTTACATGTTACAAAATTAAAGTTTTATGATACGAAATTAAAGTTTTATGTTACAAAACCAAAGTTACATGTTACGAAATTAAAGTTTCATGTACCAAACGAAAGTTACATGTTACAAAACATGTTACAAGTTACAAAAACTAAAATCAGGATCCTAGTTCCAGAGCTCTGATCTAATGGTTTTCATAAATGGGACATTGTGGAGGGTGGGGGGAATGTTGAATAAAGATAATTTAGAAAATGGGCTGCAGCACACTGCTGCCTCTGTACCCCCCAAACCCCACTCAGCCCCCAACTCCCCAAGGCTTCTCTGCTCATGTTTGTTTTGAGTCTGCTCCCAGACTCGGGTGGAGGAGGTGGAGTAAGGGTGGGGGGTGACTGGCAGGGGGTGGGCTGGTTGTTTCGGACAACCTTTTGGATGCATGGTAATGGTTAAGGCAGAGCGGACGTCTAGCAGCATAAGAGAGAAGCAAATCCTCAGCTTTGGGCCTCGTGGTTCCTCCGTCTCTAACTGAAGGTCTGCAGCGACACGAGGATCCACAGAAACTTCAAACAAAATCTTAAAAAGCTGTTCAAAAGTTTGCTTCAGGGGTTGGAAACAGAACTCTGCCACCCATTGAGTCCTGTAACAAACTGTTTTTGTTTATCGTTTTGTCTTGTTGGTTTCCCATTTGTGCCATTTGGGCAGCAACAGAAACAGGTGTTCAGCTCACACAGACGACTCTTTGTTCAGTGATGACTCGGAAAAACCTGAGTGAGTGTGGAAACAAGCACCAAACGGTATGAAATGAGAAAATCTTAGAAAGCTCAAAGCAAATGCGAGAAGAACAAACTCGGATGCATTACAAGGATATTTTGTGTAAAAGTTTACATTTTTACCCTTTGGAAGAACTGAATTTACATCCTTCAGCAAACAACCAAAAACTAACACGTATTTATTTATCCGGATCATTCTGATGGTTCACACCCTTGATGCAGGATGGTTCATCTGATTGTTGGTTTGATATTTTAATTTAAATTCTATAAAAGCTAAACATTAAAATATGTGTGAAACAGAAGTATTTAGTTCAATTTGGCCTTTGCTGCATTCAGACTAGTCGTTAGCTCATCAGTCCTGTTGACATCAACTATCTCTGAACAGAGGCTGTTCAGTGAGCCATCTACAGCAGGGTAAAATTCTGATTTGACTCAGAAATGCACTGGGAAATGGCTGAAATATCCCTTTAAAGGACACGTTTTCGGCCCTCTTCGCACAGATGGTATCTTTTTGACTTGAACCCAAACTAGACTCCTGACTTGCCTCCAAGAAAAAGCAGGTTGAGCAACGACTAGACACTTAAAATTCCTCACCGGTTTTCAATTACACTCCTGCTAATCCCTGAAGTATCAGACAGTGAAAACAACCACACTCTGGGCTTACTGGGAACTCCTCAAACGACATTTTAACCAGAATAAACTCTGGTTAGGTTTGTATTTGCTCCTAATTCATGTAACAGGCCTTTGCATTAGGAGTTGAGTTTATGCAGGTTTTCTCTCAAACAGGCTCCTTCTCAGGAATATCGACAGTTGTGGAGGTTGCATTTGCAGACTTTTGTATGATTGTTGTAAGTTTTGAACACAAAGTTTAGAGATGGATTTGACATGTTAATGCTGTTCTGATGTTGAGATGGCTCAGGTTTAGCTCAAAACGCTAACATAAACATAAAGGAAGACAAAAAAAAAAAAACGTCAGAAGTTTTAAAAGCAGAAATCAGAATATGTTGGTCCAAATTCAGGATTCCTACTTTTTCAAACTCTGTTTTGTTATTTTTGGGGCACATTTTCACCTCTAGATACAAGTTTTCTATTTATTTTCTGCATAAAGTTAACTTTTACAAACAGAAAACTGACAATAAAATTCAATTTTGTTTTAACTCGATTATATTTTCATGCAGAGTCACGCTGTTAGGGTTGTTTCATCAAAGCAGCATGTTTTTATTCATAATTAGTTTTTTTATTTTACTGTTTATTAAAATAATTAATAGAGGAGTTTGAAAACAGATTTTTCTCTGTACCCAGGCACATTTTATAGGTCAGAAAAAAGATGAATAATTCAACAGTTTTACTTTTCTTAGTCAACAAATCACATGATGCAGCTCGATCAGGTCAGAAGGATTTTATTATTAAACTCTCGGTTCCAAAGCAAAGCTGTTGGGCTGAAACTGAACTACATTTGTGATTATAAAATACACATTCTCCATTTTCTAGCTTCATAATTTAACATTAAAGACTTGATTCAAGAATTCATTTCAAGTGGTGAAGAAAAATAGTCTTTTTCCTTTCCCTTTCAAATAAAGACCAGATCAGACTGGAAAGATGCTGGTTCAAATCCACATTAGCACCTTAATATGAAAACTCTGATGTTCTCAGTTCAAAACACAAAAGAAAAGACTTCAAGGCACGTGGATCAAGGCAAATAAACCTCGTTAGGAATTTGTGCAAGAGGCTGAATCTCGCTGGGCTGCAAGCGTTGGTCACACATCGACAAGCAAGTTTCCAAAAGGTCTCGAAACGATTGGGAGGGTTCTGTTTTCTCTCATGAGATAAAAGTTTTGTAAAACAAAGGTCTTTGCAGATTTTCATCTGGAACTCCCCTCAGTTTTTTTCTGCAAGTCAGAAATGTGTGAAAACTTTGGGAGGAGTCGGAGACCAAGCTAAATACAAATTAGACTGAACTGCAACCAAATTGAGACACTGAGACTAAACTGCAAAAAGAGAGTGTGAGCAGCTGTTGCAGAACACAACAGGCATCCAAAGTGATGTGTTTCAATGCAGGAATAAGCCACGCCCCCTCCATTTAAACAAATGGATCACACAGTCACTTCTTAGATTGTGTGCAGGTGAGTAGGCGGGACTTTCAGTCTCTGGCAGCACCTGTAAAGGGGATATGGACGGACATGGTGATTTCAACTGTAAATTTAAATATTCTATCGGTTTTGTGTCTGGAGCTTCCCACAGCCCAGTGAGAGGCAGGTTCTAGGGAAAAGGCCTTTCTTCATTTGCAGCTGTGATCTCAGGACTGCAGCCACAGACCCTGCAGGTTTTAGACTTCCATCCAGCAGCTTTCCTCCAAGTGTTGTGGCAGCAATAAAGAGGGGGGGGGGGTCTTTTAAAGGCCGTGCATGAGGAAGAGGGGGGGAGGGACCAGGAAAAGTTCAATAAAACAATCTGAGATGGGGTGAGGAGGGGCACTGGTGCTGGAGAGGCGCTCGAGGTCCTGGATCCCACACACCTCTTTGCCTGTTGCCACAAATATTTGAAGTGTGGTTGCTGCAACAATGCTAAGACCTCTGAAATGGAGAGCAGAGCAAACAGGCTGGATGGCTCCAGTGTTTACTCTGGGTCTTAATAAAGCCACACTCTAAGTACCATTCAGACCAAACCAAACAAACAGGAGCTGTTTGAAGAGGCTGGTCCGGGTCACTTCCTCTCACCTGCAAACATTTAGATGACTTTTGACAACAAGCTTCCTCTCAGGCAGGAGTTTCTGCCTCTCCCGTCTCCATGGAGATGGATGGGCATCTTGGAGCAATCCAGTCAAAGGTTCCCATAATCCCAGAGTATAATCCAGAGAGTCAGGAGCAGCATGCAGCTGGAGAGGCTCCTGGAGAAGGAGGAACTGTTGGTGTAAACTTCCTCTCTGTCACTTTTCAGCTCGTACTCTTCATCCTCATAGAGGTCCTCCCCGTCCTGCTCCGAGAGGACGCTGTGGTCTCCTATGGAGCAGAGCTTGCTCATGTTCTCCTTCACCACCTCACAGAAGGGCCTCTCCACGCCGTCACACACGCAGCGGTTCAGCAGCATCCCGTTCGGGATGAACAGCATCTGCTGGATGGTGGCTTTGCATTTGGAGGAGCACTTCCGGCCGTTGAACAGCTGGCCGCAGTGGGACAGGTAGGCCGTGAGGGAGGCGTGGCAGCCGCTGTCCTCCTCGCAGCGCTGGCGGGCCTCCATGCAGCCGATGCCCCCGGCGTCGCTCGGGTGTCTGCGGGGCAGGCACGGCTCGATGGCTCGCTTGGCACTGTGGCAGTCCAGGTCCTGCGCGCAGTCGCAGTTCTCCAGGTCCGGCCCGCTGCGGGTGTTGTTGAGGCGAATGAGCGCGTTGATGCAGTGGCTGGGACACTGCCTCCTGGTCCCCCTGATGTTCCCCTCACACGCCGTCAGGTACTGGCTGTACGCCAGGTCGCACTCGGGCTCGTCGTGGCACCGGAAGAGCGCCTGCCAGCAGATGAGCTGCGCGTCCAAAGCCACCAGCACCGGGAGGAGCGCCAGCGCGCTGCACCCACATCTCATGCTTGGCTCCAGTCGTCGTTTTAAGTTGGAGACATTTAGGATCCAAACCCTCCAGCTGAAGCGCAGTAAATGAACAGTTTCACCAAAGTTCGTTGCGTAACTTTTCCACCGACTTTCCACAAACGTTGTCCGCGTTTGCGTTCTGCTGGTCCGGATCTGGCTCAGGAAAAGCTCCAGAAACGGTCATGTCCGGAAGCATGTCCACTCAGAGCCCGTCCCGTGTGTCCAAATTCCAGACCCAAACGCATCATTCCCGTTGCTTCCAGCGTTTCCCGGCGCTACTCCCAACTTCCATCCGCGCATTCCAAAGTTATTTTGTCGTTTTTGAAAAGTTGGGAGAGGTTAGTCTGTCCCGCTACGTGCGTCTTTGTCCTGCTTCTGCTTGTTACGCTTCACGGTCCGCCGAGCATTTCCCCACAACACCCCTCCCTCTTCAGAAAAAAACGAGAGAGAGAAAGAAAGGAAAAAGTGCCCCCATCTCCTCTCCCTCCCCTCCACTCATTTACAATCCTGCTCAGACCCACTTCCAGACCCAGATCTGGCTCAGATCCTCAGAATATGAAGCTGCAGGAGGACAGTTGAGAACTTCCCCGGCTGTGTGGTCTCCCCCTGGCTCCTTGTTTAAAGCAAAAACACGAGCTAAGGGGTGCATTCCTTCACAAGCAGCTCACATCTGCAGCTTCTTTTGCTCCAAGTTTCAGGAAAAACACCAGATCAGGATCCTGCGCGCCTCCCCCTCCTCTCTGTCACTCATTCTGCAGAGTTTTAAGTCCCGATTGAGAGAGGAGAATGGGGGAGAATAGTATTTTCTGGCCCGTTTCACCCTGATTGTGTCCGACTGGCCATGCAGTGGCCCCGGGTCTCCTCCAGGCTGGAGATTGTTCACGCGCTGCGGCCTGTCAATGGAGAGGCTCCGGCATCAATATATTTTACAGCTATTCTCTTTCACACCACACTTGAGAAATAGCAATGGCTCCGGCTCTCCTGCTATTGACATGGTAACTATGGTGTGTGTGTGTGTGTGTGTGTGTGTGTGTGTGGGGGGGGGGGGTCCCTTGTGGGGGGAGGGGGTGCCACCTCTGCACAAACAGATGGATGCCCAGATTACAGGAAAAAGTATGATTTAGTATAAAGTTACTGTATTTAAATCCGTTGATACAGGAAGAGGAGCTTTAGGAGCACATTAAACACAACTGCAGTTCATTACGTCCCAAAAATACTTAAAACAACTTTTTATCTGTAAGGTTTTTAAAAATATATTTTAAAATAATATAATTTTGTCGAATGTTAAAGTGGTCCTAGAATGCAGGTAATCAATCTAAAACAGAGCTCTGAGCCCAGGGCCGGTGCCAGCCATTTGGGTGCCCTAAGCACAAATGCTCTGTGGTTCCCCCCCCCCCCCCCCCCCCCCCCCCCCCCCCCCCCCCAATAAAACCCCAAACAAACAAACAAAAAACAGTATGTGTCAGTGCGTCTCATTATTTCCAAAATCGCTTCTTTATTTAATTTTAAATTTAACTAAAATGATTGAAATTTAATAAAACATTAAAGTAATTTTGCCTCAACAACAGCACCACACAATTAAAGAAAGAAATAAAATAAGTTAAAATACTAATGCTACAACTATTGTTAAAAAAAGATAAAATGATTGGAGAGGAACTGAAAATTTAAAACAGTATATTGTATTCAAATATTAGGTTTGGTTTAATATTAAGACTCATCCTTTAAAGTACTGAATGAGACTTTTTGTCCACTACATTTTATTTATTAATTTCTACTCATTCATCTGACTTTACAGAGGGAACTGACCCTTGTTCAAAACAAGTTTTCTTTTCTTGAGGAAGATTTTTAGGAAGAACTTTTTAAAACCATAAAATCATCTAACTCTTCAGAACTTCTTCACTTTTATACTTTAGATTAACAAACTTTAGCACTGCTGTTCTATCATCTATCTATCTATCTATCTATCTATCTATCTATCTATCTATCTATCTATCTATCTATCTATCTATCTATCTATCTATCTATCTATCTATCTATCTATCTATCTATCTATCTATCTATCTATCTATCTATCTATCTATCTATCATTTCACAAATGTCACAGGAACCTTTATTTATAATTCATGTAAAATAATTTAAATTCCATCTAGGGGTGGGCAATATCATGTCATTCACAATATAACCAGTAATTCATTTTTCCCCCCAAAAAATCTATCATGTTACACTAATTTCATGATGTAATTGTATCCACTATACAGTGGATTATGTTCATGTGGGTCATCAGCATGAAGTCATTAAAAGTTATGAAAGCAAACATGGCTGGAATCTTAGTTTTAGTTCATATCAGCCCCTATTTAAAAAGGGGGACCGCAGGGTGTGTTCCAACTACAGGGGGATCACACTCCTGAGCCTCCCTGGTAAGGTCTATTCAGGGGTTCTGGAGAGGAGGGTCCGTCGGATAGTCGAACCTCGGATTCAGGAGGAGCAATGTGGTTTTCGTCCTGGCCGTGGAACACTGGACCAGCTCTATACCCTTGGGGGGGTCCTGGAGGGTGCGTGGGAGTTCGCCCAACCAATCTACATGTGTTTTGTGGATTTGGAGAAGGTGTTCGACCGTGTCCCTCGGGAGGCCCTGTGGGGGGTACTCTGGGAGTATGGGGTACCAGGCCCATTGATACGGGCTGTTAGGTCCCTGTACGACCAGTGTCAGAGCTTGGTCCGCATTGCCGGCAGTAAGTCGGGCTCGTTTCCGGAGAGAGTTGGACTCCGCCAAGGCTGCCCTTTGTCACCGATTCTGTTCATAACTTTTATGGACAGGATTTATAGGTGCAGCCAAGGTGGTGAGGGGTCTCACAGCCAGAGCGGGCGCGACAGAGGCACATCAACTTGAATTAGACAGATTGGATGGGATTCTGTGTGTGAAATAACGCCAGTTAAATGGTCCTCTCTGTGTTGTTTGTGTGCATGGTGTCCAGTAGCTGATATTATAATTAATATAGTGGTTTTTTTTTTCATAAACCTGATTGCTTGGTGCCCCCTTGGCCGCTCGGTGCCCTACACACTGTGCGTGATGCGCGTTTAGGGAGCACCGGCGCTGTCTAAGCCTCTAAAAAGCATAAGAAATGTTCTTTTGGCTTTCATCTGTCCCAGGAGCCCTGATCCCGGCCATTCTAAACCCCCTAAACCAGCCTTGCTGTGAAAAGAGCTGTTGACCCCTCCCACTCGGCCAGGACATTAATATGATAATAAGCTGCTTGCTTATTGGTTGGTTTCCCCAGAAGGCCTCAGACACTGGAGACATGCAGGTTTGAGGAGGAAGGACTCCCCCTTATGACGTGTTAAGGAAGACTTTCTCAGAACAGAGGTTTTTCCCTCATCTTTTTCAACTTTCTAATTTATATAAAAAGTAGGTCACACACAGCTTTGACTTTTTGGCATGCTACTGTTGACCACCCAAGCTGTCTTTATTTAACAACAACAAAGGAACATGTTGGTTTACGTTCTAGGTCCTTTTTAAAGTTTGATTAACACAATATCAATTTGAATTTAAAGTTTTAGGCAGAAGAACATAAGGCAGCAGTAGCTCAGGAGGTAGAGCGGATTGTCCAGCAATCGGAAGGTTGTAGGTTTGATGTCGGCTTCTGGAAGAGAAACCTGCTGATGTGTCCTTGGGCAAGACACTTAACTCACGTTACCTGCTGATGGTGGTCGGAGGGACCGGTGGTGTCGCGCCTCTGTCTGTGTGCCTCAGGGCAGCTGTGGCTCCATTGTAGCTCATCATCCCCAGCATGTGAATGTGTGTGTGAATGGATGAATGATACTCTGTAGTATGCTGGTGAAGGTTCTCAGTCATCCAGGTCATGGTAATCCAAGGGGTTCAAATGAAGGCAACTGGACTTCTTTGGTTTCTTGAAGACGTTTCGCTTCTCATCCGAGGAGCTTTGTCAATTCTGACTGGAATATGGGAGGGTCGATCAGCTACAGTTTATAAGATCGACCCTCCCATATTCCAGTCAGAATTGACAAAGCTCCTCGGATGAGAAGCGAAACGTCTTCAAGAAACCAAAGAAGTCCAGTTGCCTTCATTTGAACCCCTTGGATACTCTGTAGTGTAAAGCGCTTTGGAGTCCTCTGACTCTGAAAGGTGCTATACAAGTGCAGGTCATTTATCATTATCATTTTAAATGGTGAAGCCTATATGAAATAGAGCAATGGTTACATATTGTCACCCCAGATTATGAGTATAGGCGTAGCCCTTTTAAGATGGCGGGTCTCACTGGTTCCGGGTCGCTTATTAGCTTTATTCCTACTAGAGACCACTGCAGATGTATTAAAAATATGAGTGAAGGACGTCTTTAAATAATTATAATTTATCACATTTTGCTAAAATGTTTAACTTTTACAGCATTGTGACGTCGGGTTCACGTGGAGGTGGCTGTACCCCAGATCATATGATCTTTAATAAAGGTTTGTCAGCAGCAACATTCAGCCTGCAGCCCGACTGCAGCTCTGCACCCATCAGTGTGTTTTTGTCTCCATCTGGTGTTGAAGCTGCTGCAGCAGAGGCAGAACCAGTCACTGAGACCAACCACAAAACTGCATTATCATAAAAATCTGTTTATTGCAGTTAAAACTCAAATATCACCTAAATATTTCCAGACAACTTGACAGAAATACAGAGAAATGAAACAAAAACAGTCAGAAAAACGAGAAGCGACTGCGTGTCGTAGCAGCCATTTCATTAAAAATCAGCTCCACAGGTTCACAGCACAAAATTCACATTTATTTTTCATTATTATTGTTATTATTAATGAATAATTGTTTCAAGTCTCACACGCAAAGCAAATTTATTTATGGCTTCTCTTCCACCTATTATTATTATTATATCAGGATCAAATATGGCAGATTCTAGTAGCTCTATAAGAAAATAACTTATTGCAGTTTCTCCTCATATTCTGGATACATTTGGAATATAATGTTCTTTTATCACATGAAGAAAAAAAATACATTGCACCTAAAATGCTTCGAGCCAGTCTTCCTAGTATCAATGTGGTGCTTACAGAAAAATAACCCCTGTTGGTTTTAGGAAATTAGATTTAAAAAATCCAGCAGTTTTCCTGCTAAATCACACATAAAGGAGTCAAAAGGAACGTATTTTAGCAGCAGAATTACAGATTAAAACCCTGCTCTGGAGCTCCATCACTGGGAAATGAAACAATGAATGTGACGACATGAATAGCACCCCCTCTGGCTTTTGCTTGGAGGTCAACCCACACTTTGTGCTCCGTCACACAACGACCAGCTAAAGGACGGGATCTCTGACTTTTTTATAATTTTCTTTTTACAAAGACAACATTTGACACATCAGTTACAACACGAAACCCACCAGCACAGAACGGCACCACGGAGACGGTGGAGATGGAGGACCAGGTGACGGTTAAACAACACGAGACCCAGCAGGTCGATGAAAACTGCTGCGGAACATTTTACGCCTCAAACAAAATGTAGACTGAACTGGATTTATACACACAACCTGACATCTCATTCCCTTTATGGTGGTCTGAATGTTGTCAGCTAGAGCTTTGGCTTACACACTCCTAAAGAAATCCCCCGTTTCCAACATCCGAGCAGAGCCCCTGAATGCAGCATATGAACAGATTTACTCACGATATATATTTGATACCTATGTTATATTCATGGAAGCTGGGTTAAATTTGGGAGCACGGTTACTGCACTAGATCACACGTTTATACAACCTACAGACTGCTGCAAGTCTTATCTGCACTCACACCCCCCCACCCCCCACCCGAGTCCTGAAACAAGAAGCTTCGTTCACGGCTAATTTGTGTTTTTACATGTTGGAGCTTTAAAGATGGTAACCTAAACATCAAGGCACGCAGAAGTACAGGAGAAGCTAAGAAAGAAAATGTGTTTATGAAACGTCTGAGAAGAGGCTGAGATCACAGCAGCAGCAACAGAAAACCAGACGAGATAAAGATCAGCGTTATTGTTGCTCCAAATCAACACTTCCTGTCTGAGGTGCCATTTCTGCTTGTGGAATAAAAACAACCTGATAAAAAAGCTATTTCACTATCATTTACTTCAAATAAATCCCATCATTTAACACTTAAAGATATATTTGGCCATTATCCGTTGTATTTGGGAGTATAACTTAAAAATAATTCCCATCTTTCCTGTTGGAGATGACTTCTTGAACAACCTCAGTTCAGAGAAATAGAGTTTTAAAAACTGAACTACTTATTGTGTAATGTTAGTACAACACCTATATAACTGTTACTTTTACATCAATATTATTATTTTACAATCAATTCTAACCTATATTACCCAAAATGGATAAAAAATGCAAAAAAAAAAATAAAACTTTTCATCTGATTTTGAAGGCTAAAGGGTTAAAACCTTTAACTCATTCACTGCCATTGATGACTTTAGTCATCATTTGAAGTCCAATCGCTCACTGCCATTCATCAATTGCATTTTTTTATGGGGTGGGCGTCGGGAGCGAGCCCCCGCACCGTGAGAACAAACATCACATGTCTAAAGCGGATCTTCATCCATGTACGTCACACATCACGTGATCAGGAAGCAGAAAATCAATGAATTAGGAGATCGTTTTGGGACGCTGCTGTGAAAAAAGCAATGCGCCAACCAGAAATGCTTCTGCAGCTCACGCTTCAACAACAGATTGTGAAAGAACGGATAACGCTAGAAATACGGTGATTCTTCCTGATGTAAGGAGTGAGTCTACTCTTTCTTTTGGTAGTTTTGGCGTTTACATGATCATAGAGCACAATGTTCTGTGACTCTTCAAAAACAGTAAAAACGCTCAAAAACGGCTGGCAGTGAATGAGTTAATGTATTATGTCTGTCCTGAAAAAAGGCTCTAAATATCAGCCATATTGGATCTGGACTGGATGAAAATTAGTCATGATTCTGGTGTAAAAGTTTATAAAATAATATCACATGATTGGCTGTGCTTTTTAAAGATGGCAGCAACACATTTTGGTGAATAGCCTTAGGTCATCAGTCCTCAAGAACATAAAATCTATTTCTCTTAACAGAGCCTGTTCCAGAAGCTATCAGGTCAGATGTGAAGTATATGACAAGCAGCTGATCTCAGGGTTCATCTGTTAAAGTATTTAGTTTGTTGCTTTAAAAAAATCTAAATGTAAACCAGCCCACTGACCGCTGCTGCACAGCCACACAGGAGGAGCAGAAGGAGGAGATGGAGATGGAGGGAGAGCGGAGTAGAGTGGATAAATGCCTGGACACAGCAGACCTACTTCACTCAGAGCAGGACGTCCTCGTCGCAGAAATAATCTCATTGGTTTCATCTCACTTTCATCAATGTGCAAATTGGTTAAATTTAGTGAAATGACATTCAAAACCTTCAGGAATCATTTTATCTAGTTGTCTAAATTTAAACTCTCTGCAGACTCAAATCCCACTAAACAATGAGAAAACATCTACAGCAAGGGAATTTCTGCCTCTGATGAACATCTGAACCAGAACCGACCCGATCACATCAGGCTGCAGTTTTCTGTCTGCTTTTTCAGGTCTTCCAGCGTGGCCTGGGCCTTGTCCTTCAGCTGGTCGATGTCCACGTTCTGGATGTTGGACAGCTGGCCCAGGACCGACTGCTTGTGTGTTTCCTCCTGGTTGTCCTCGGCGATCATCTTGGCCAGCTCTGTGGGCAGAACCACATCGTCCCCGGCCTGCTGGATCTGGGTCTCATCCATCTCATTCTGAGGTGGGAAAATAAAAATTTTAAAATCGTGTTTAATGAAGACAGAAAATACAAGTTGGATCTTGGATGTTCTTTAAGAAGGTTGATGAATCTACCTTTGGTAGTCGGTATTTTTCCCGGAAGTGAGTTCTAACTGTGGCTCTCTCAGCTTTCTTCTGAGCAAAATGAGCTTCTCGCTCTCGTCTACAAGAAAAAAGACAAAATATAGTTTTAAAGTAACAACAGACTTCAAGCTAGAGCTTTAACATTGATCTCAGTGATAGTTGGGTTAGAAACTTGACCAGCTTCATATTTGACACCACTCTGCAGCCCTCTGCTGACTAAAACCACACTAGATAGTTTTGTGGAGCAGGTAGGTGCCCTATAGTGGGGGCTCTTTACCTGCTTTAGGACTGTTAGCTGTTATGCTAGCGGTTAGCATTTTTAGTTCACTGATCGTCAACAAAAAGCACAAGAAGAAGAAAAAAGAAGTTTGCTTTTCTGTTTGCATCATGGCGGAGCCTGGAAGTAAAAGTGAGAGAGTAATGTCTTTGGAGGTGAAGCAAAGAGCTAAAACCAGAGTGAACATCGGCGCAGCCTACACTAGTTTGAGGGAGCTGAAGGTGGCTACAAAATCACAGACTGATGATGACCTAGCTTTGTTGCTACTGGACTTGTAAGTAATAATATTTTTTGACCAACAGTGCGAATCTTTTTACTTCGCGGTTTATTTTAGTATTAGTTGGCTCATGTTAGTGTTAGCTCATTGTTAGCACTAGCTACAGCAGGCTGCAGCAGGGTTGTTTACAACAGTAACAGTACAACAGTAATTCCACTTTCAACCAATAGGGTGGAGGAGCAGGAAACTCCTCACTTTAACGCAGAATGTCAGGAGGCTGTAACATGATCTGAGATGAGCTGTCGTAGAAAAACCAAGATGGACTCAACTTCCTGTTTGCCGCCTGATTCCTGTTTTTGCCAAGTTGTGGATTCGAAAGTTCCCTTCTAAGTTCCAACTCACTGACACAGTTCAGCAGGTTGCTCTGATAAATGAGGAGAAAACAGCACAAACAGGCTGTTTTTCCTCAACCGTGGCGGTAAAACTCTAAACGCTCAACACCGGGGGGTGCAAAGGTCCAAACAGAAAAAATAACAAAATAAAAACAAGAATCTGATTTTCTAAAAAGTCAAATGTGATTTTTTTTAAGTTAAAGTTGATTTTAATAACTGGCCAAAAAGCCAGGCAGTGTGCAAAAGCTTTAAAATCAACAAACGTAATTCAAACGTGTGGCTCTGTGGAGTTCAAAGTGGATCATAACTGCGATGGGAAACCAGTTCAGGGAGACCAGTACTGGTGTGGTGTCCATCAGAAGGGTTTTAGAGCCATCAGCTGGCTGGTTTTGGTTTAGGTTTAACTACCGGTTTTTGATTTTGTGGACCATGAAGAGCTGAATCACCTGTTTGAGTTGAAAAGCACTTATTTCTTTGTACTGATCCAAGTAATGTTGTGTCTTTTGTCACAAAATGCATCAAAAACTCAAATCATGGCTTGTCCACCTCTGTGCTTAACAGTTAGCCTGGCAAACCATCCTATATATGTAAATATGTAAGATGGCCACAAGCCACTGAAACCACTCAGTCAAGGGACGGAGTCTACAGTTGTCTTTCAAACTGTCTTGGCATCCAATTGGACAGCACTAGAACCAATCAGGGCAACGAAAAATGTGACACTTTCATCGCTATGGAAATCAGTCAACAGAAAAGTCAGCCATACACCAGCTAAGAAGAAGCAGCAGCAAATACATCCTTTTTCTAAATAAATGACTTATGTACCAATATCTGAACATTTCCCAAAGAGGCCATTCAAACTAGCGCTGTTCCTGAGCTGACGCCATCTTTGTAGTTTTTCTCCATCACAGCACTAGCATTAAGCCCACCAAACAAACATAGAGAGCTGTGATTGGCCAGACACAAAACTGTGCAGGCCAGTGGTAGACCTGCTGAGGCTGTGGAGCGTGGCTAGACTGACCTGCAGAGCAAAATGTTTTGCATTTTTTTTTATAATTCACATGGATTTTTCCTGAAGGGCTTAATGATCAGCGGTCACATCTGATCCAAGCAGCTTTCCTAAACCAAACTGAAGAAGAGCAGTTAACAACTTTTTAACCTGTGATGAGAATTACATCAATGTGAGCTTGTTGACAAATCAAAATCCTGATCCATGCTAATGAGGATTATCGTGGTCTTTGCTGTCCTGAACAGACCATGAGGGATCAGGGGACTGACCACAAATGATGAGAAACAAAAACTCCTGTTGCCTCATTTCTGAGCCTATAGGTTTTGTAGAAGCTAATGCTAATTTACAAGCTAATGAAGGACTGGAGACTCGACGTGTTGGTAGTTTGGTGTCTTTCTGTTTGAGATTTTTAATGATTTGAATAGATTTTATCTTCTCGAGTTTAATAGTCGACTATCATCGGGTATTTAGTCTACGATCACAGTGCAGGGGCTCAATTCTAAATTTTTTGCATGTCTGTTGACATGATAAATAAAATACGATATAGCCATCAGACTCCAGGGTGGACAGCCTACGGACCTGAAGTGACCCTCGGGCTCAGAAGACACGACGTCACACACAGCGTGCGGCGTCTACTGGAGTAAACCTGGCTGCTAAACAGCTTCCTGTCTCACTTCATCCACAAGTTTGATTAAATGCAACATGATAATCCAGATTTAAGGTAATTTGACAAATATCAAATACTGGGTTTGATTTGAAAAAGGTCAGACTTATAAAAAATTTCAACTTGAGCAAAACAGATCAGATTTGTAGTTTTGCCTGCAGTGTGAGCCCACTAATTGTTGCCCCTCAGCTCCTTCCTCACCTGTTCCCTATCTGCTAATCAGCTTCCTGCCAGGATCTGCTGATGTCCAGTTCTGTGGTTTTTGTGCTCCTGTGGTCTTCCTGCCCTTCAGTCTGGTATGTTTAATAATTGTTTTGCTGTTTTTCCACTCATCTCTAAACAACAAAACTGGATGTGACAAAGCCATCAGATAGCGTTATTCAGATTGAGCAAACATGTGTAGCCTATATTTTCTGCTGAGTCATTCCAACATCAGTCTTTTTTTAGTTTTATGATGTGTTGAAAAACCACATGCTGGTGGAAGTCCTGTTAATTCATCAAATCTAAAGTCAAACGGTGTGTGGTGCCTCCAGCAGGGGGCAGGCTGTTGGTGTGTTGTGTTCTCTTCACAGGGATGCCTATGGCATCATCATCATCATCATCATCATCATCATCATCATCGCTGACCCCTAAAATATACTAAACTTGCTGAAATGTCTCAAACAGTAAAAGCTGGTTAAACCTGATGTCACCATGGAAACAAAAACTGTATCATCTGTAAAATCCAAGGATGGTTCTCAACAGAGCAGATCTGTATGGGGTGCTGATTCTAAAGCAATGCATTTTAAAAATGTAAAAATGTTTGATCACATTTAGCTTTAAATCATAAATAAATGTATGGCGTCACATCAATCAAAATGAATTAGATGTAAATATATAAAGTTATATCTAAATAATAAATATGACAGTTTAAAACTAAATATAGCTTCGTACAGATTCAGACTTCCACAAACCAGAAGTGACCTACAGTAAAAGCTGGGTAAAGAGATCCCCCGTCTAGGAATCTCTTTAAATTTGAGGCAGAGTTCAGTCAGTCATGCGTCATTTTAAAGAACTGGAGTCTTGATCAACAATCTAGACCTCCAAAATCAGACACTTTCAGGTGTTAGAGGGGAGATCTCGTCACCCAGCTTTTTATTGGCAGGCTTCTTCCTGTTTATAACAATATGAATTAGCAATTTGGCTTTTTTTTAAGTTTAAAATGGCCACGTTTACATTTAGACTTTAACATGTAGATGTGACTTTGTATAGATTAAAAAATAAATTATTTAACCGAAATTTTGAGTTTTAGTTTTAAATTTTAACATCTGTAAACATTTAGACAAAACACTGACATCTCCTAAATGAATGTTTTGAAAAGGTAACTTTTGAAACCTCATCATTGTAATAATGACAAAGTGAATTGAATTCTTTTTTTGAATATATTATTTAAAGTCAGCGCTTCATACTGTGATGAGAGAAGCTGAAGTGTTTGGGCCCTCTGCCTCCAGGGAGGTTCTGCGGAGATCTGCAAGACCCCCCCTTGCTTTAATGTGAGGAGAGGCCTCCTCTGCCATCATTTGGCTCCTCTGACCAATAACTCTCCCCCACTGAAGGTTGTGTCATCATGAGGAGCATTTGGAGCTCAGTGGGCCGAGCTGAGTGTTAATGACTTCACCTCCCACTGGTTCTGGAAACGTCTGTACACGGTACCAAGAGACCGTTTGGACACAAATACTCATCAGAAGGTGTTGATGGCAGCGAGCCTCTCGGTGGAACCTGTTTTTTCTGATCTGAATGTTTATCTCAGATTGTTTTTTAATAATTATTCGACCAGCAGTGGTTTTAGAGTTCTGCTCTGACACTAATCAATAGTGAGCTGTTGTCTGGGGCATCTAACAGAATGACCTTGTTGTGCTCTGCTCTGTGACCTTAAGTGTCTCCTGGAGGTTTTTTAAAAAGAAACACACACAAACAACTCAAACTTCTAAAGGAATTGTTTAGAAATCCCAAAAAAAGAAGCAACAAAAGTAAAAAGTCGCTTTTAATTCTGAAATTAAATAATAAGCTATAATTCAGGTTAATTAGATTAATAACTCGCGCATGGATGATTAAATCATCACACATGGATGTTTGCTCTGTGGTTATTTATTTGTGGATTTATTATTCAGTAGGACGCACGAACTGGAACAGTTCTCGCTCCTGGCTCAGTTCAGGGACATGTGATGATCACAGAAACGCATAATTTCAAACTGAGGCTGAGATTTGACCGGAGCGGAGATGCAGAGCTCCCTGGGCGAGAGGAGCAGATGTGTGAGGAGCGCGCGCGTTGTGGCACTGGCGCGTAAAGATGCGCTCTGTGCGCATTCTGCCTTTTACACACAATAGGAAACTCTGCTTAAACATGCAGTCTCTCTGTTCTAGTTCTCCCGAATCATTCTGATGATTCTCATGCATTTAAAGAATAATAAGAGTCGCGCGAGCCTTACTTTTCCTCCTCTAACTGTTGCTGATACTGTTCAAATTCCTCTTGAGTCATCCCCTGCGCAGCGGCGTCGGATTTCTCCCCTTCAGGTTTCTCCTCCGTCAGTCCGCCTGTCAGGTTCTTCAGCTGTCCCCCCACCACGTGTTTCACCATGAAAGCCATGACTGCGATCCGGAGGCTCCTCGGTTCGGTCGGGTGATGTTACGCGTTCGGTGCGCTCTTGGAGAGCGTGGAGATGTCCACCAAGTCAAACCAGACGCGTCGAGGCGCGTGGAGGGTAAATGTGAGCCGAGCCGCTTCAGCACCGCCGGTCCCGGACAGCTCCGAGTCGAGATGGACGGACGGGTGGATGGAGCGGAGCAGCTCGGTTCTGAGTCAACAAGTTTGGCTCTGAACTCTACCAATCTCCGTCCTCAGCCACCACTCCCTCCCTCCCTCCCTCCCTCCCTCCCTCCCTCCGCCCAATCCAAGGAGATCCTTCCGCGGCGCGCGCGCTCAGCTCCGTGGGCCGCACGCGCTGATTAGACCCCGAGATGGACTCGGAACGGGAGACGTGACTAAACTGTTCTGGTGTCCATGTCTGTCTCGGGGACGTGGTGGAATTCGTCAGCACTAGTTTGCGCGTTAGGTCGTTTCAGGATGAGTTTGGGTTTGGAATCATTCGTGCACGAGGCGCGCGCTCTGCTGTTGGCATGATGACGCTCATAAACAAACAAACAAACATGCAGGTTTTACATATTTGTTCTCCTGATGAGCCTCTGGTCCGCACCAGCTTCCCAGCTGTAGCTCCTCTCTCCTGCTTCCTTTCATGTTTCTGGATCTTTGATGTTTGGAGGTGAAAAGTTCATTTTCCATCCTGACCAAATCTGATTTATTACAAGAATTTCCTGCTTCTGCGTGTCGCGGTGACGTCATCATTTATGAAACTATGACCTACATTTTGTGTGAAGTATTTTAAATCTCAATGAGAGTCTAGACAACCCAAAGAGGGGAAAACAACTTTGATCACAAGTCAACAACTTGAGCGCCCTGATCCTCCAGCAGCAGCAGCAGCAGCAGCAGCCTGACACCTAGCCTGGCCTACTTTTCCAGTCCCTGTGGATCAGGGGAAACGTCTCAGTGTCTTTTTTGTGACAGGCTTAGTGAAGCCCTCTTAGCCCGCACCTATACCTCACTCTCAAATCTCTCCTCTCCAACTTCAAAGCTGGGACTGAATTCAGTCTGAAACATAACAGCACTTTAATCTCTGTGAAATTAAATAAAAAGGAAGAATTTTCCCAACCAGCATGTTTTAAACATCAGTTTGCTTTTGACAAGAGGCCTGCTCCGAGCTCTGGTCCCATCCTGGTGTTTATGGACAACATGGAGCTGCAGCAGGAAACTTTAATCCCAGATTATTCTAAGCATTCCGTTACCAGTGAAACTCCAACGGAGAGCAGGAGTCTGGAGTCATCCCTCATGCCAGCAGGAAGACATTCCTGTAATCTGGACTTGATCAAACCTCCGGAAGGTTCCTGGTGGATTTTTCACTCATGTTCAGTAAAGGTTTTTATCTGGCATCTGAATCATTCAGATAATCTAACCAATTCTGTGTTGATGGAAAGAACCAGGACACAACCTGCTCCAGTTTGTTCCAACTTCTTAAAGCTCTGACTTAAAGAGTCCTTCATCTGCAGGTTTAAGCCCGGTACGTGTTTCATCCTCTACTTCCATAATTTCCACACTTCTGAGTATTCCGTCATGGTCGTGCTGCTTGTGTGGTTAGATATGTGGATAGTTGCATTTTACCCAGATCATCTAACTCCACCCAGGTAGTTTATAATGAATGGAATTTACCAGGAAACAGTTTTGAATGAGTGAAACAAAAAGAAAATTAAAGTCCCATTTCTCCTCGAAGGAATTAAAATCACCTTTCAGGTCCAGAGTTTTATTTGGATCTATGCTGGTGAAGGTTCTCAGTCATCCAGGTCATGGTAACCCAAGGGGTTCAAATGAAGGCAACTGGACTTCTTTGGTTTCTTGAAGACGTTTCGCTTCTCATCCGAGGAGCTTTGTCAATTCTGACTGGAATATGGGAGGGTCGATCTTATAAACTGTAGCTGTCTATTGTTGCTCAACGAGCAGCATCTGCCTGTGAATGCCCTTCCTCCCTACCTCTTGATGGGTCATTAGCATCGTTAGCCTCTATTGTTTGAGAGTCGTTGTTTTGATTAGATGCAGGAGGGTGTGAACTGGACTGAAACTGTTTTGGAACTTGGTTCAAAGCTGCATTGTAGGTGCTGGAAAGGTGAAACCTGAGTCCTCCTCCTCTATTTAATGATGGTTTCTCCATTTTGACATAGATGGCTTCCTTCACTCCTCTCTCAAACCATCTATCTTCTCTGTCCAGAATGTGGACTTTGTCATCTTCAAAGGTGTGGCCCTTGTCCTTCAGGTGTAGGTGGACTGCAGAGTCTTGGCCTGAAGAGGTGGCTCTCCTGTGTTGTGCCATGCGCTTGTGTAGTTGTTGTTTAGTTTCCCCTATGTAAAGCTCTGGACAGTCCTCACTGCATTGGACTGCATATACGACGCCGCTCCGCTTCTGTTTGGGTGTCTTGTCTTTTTTGGATCATTTTAATGCTCAAGTTATAAATGACTCTCCACCAAAGTTTAGCTCAGCATCTGTAAAAGTGACCGAGTTGGAGCTACTTTTGAGTTTGCTAATATTGATTAGAAGTGGCAACCATCTTTAATTGGATTTAAATTCAACATCATTGATTAGACAGTTTCATGAAAATTGACTCACCTTTTGCATCCTTTTGTGCTGCCATGTGGGTGTCTACTGCCTCAGTGGAAAAAAAAATCCATCCACTGTTTGGTTCTAGGGATTATCTGCCCAGAACAAAGTCCCCCTATTCTGAGCCCCTCCCAGATGTTGGAGCCTCTCAGCCTATAGCAGCCTGAGTGGGGCATGGGTGGGTGTGGCCTACTCCAGCTTGTTTAACCTCTCATTCTGGAAGGTACTGAAAATGTTAATAATGAAACTGCTGAAATCACTTTAAGTGAGAGGGATTTAGTGCAACAAACTTCATGACCATGTTTGGTATCTACCATAGAACTATTGTAAAACTATATGTCCCCTTTAAATTTAACCCAATGGTTGTAGAGGCAAAAACATTATCAGGGATGGTTTATTTTATTTTAAAAAAGCAGGAAAGCTAAAGAAGTTAAAACATTTAAATAAGAAGTCTCCCATCCACCTGGTTCTTTCCTCCTTTACTGTTTCCTGCTGGAGAATAAAAACACAACATGAGACACGCCTGCCATGGATGAGGGGTCACGTCGTCTGTAGATCCAAAGACATGGAAATCTTTATTTGGGATCTCGGATCGGTTACATTAGCCGGGTTGGATGGCGCACACACCCGCTGGGTCGTGGTGTTCTGATCAAACTGCCAAGCGCATCTGAGAACTTTGCTGTGGTAAGCAGGAGGTCCAAGGATGTCTCCAAAGGTCACCATTACATCAGAGCTCAGATATCAGTTGGAACTTTTATAATAATAATTATTATTATTATTGTTACTGTTATCTGTCTCATGTGCAGTGTGTCCCAGGGCTGCTGTGGCTTTTTTGGTTAATTACCATCAGTGTGTGAATGACTGTTGTAAAGAACCTTTGGGGGGTGACGGGGGGGCAGCTGCATTGTTAAAGATTAGACGTGTAACAATATCCAAATCTCACGATACGATATTGTCCCGATACGAACCTCACGATAAAATATTTATTGCGATATTGTGGGGAGGCTCACGATAATAAGACTCACAACATAAAATACTTTGACTGGAATCCTCCGTGCTGCGTTCACCGCTGTAGCCTCCATACTCCATGTTTGTTTTTCTTTGCTGTGTGGGCTGCACGCACTCCCATTGGCGAACTGGCCGATGACGCAGAAGCAAAGGATCATGGTCTATGTAGTTTACTTTGCTATGCTCTGGTGGAGCAGACTGAAAAGTGTTATTTTTTAAGTCAAGACGTACTGTACGATATCGACAAGACCACGACGATATTGTGGTCATTTTACTACGATGATATCGCGATAATGCCAATATTGTTACAGCACTATTAAAGATGCACATTTTTGAGAAATTATTGTAAACATTGCCTAACTATTTGAAATGGATCCAAGCTTGCTGCCAGGATGGCCATAGCTCACCCTGGAACGCCCTAGAACCGCCCCTGATTGTCTGCATCTGAAAGGGAAAATACTTAGTTGTTTTACATCATTAATGGCTCAAAAAGTTGTTTTTAGAACTTTGTCATTGGGATCAAGATGGCTGCCAACTAACCTTAGAAAAAGCACAAAAATGGCTAAAGCTCAGGCAGTTTTATAGATAATGAGCTGAAGGTTGGTGTTGTAATAGTTGGGCATCATCCACATCACACACCCCAACCCGTTTTAGATCTTTGGTTCAAACTTTGGTGTGAAATGTTGGACTCAGCCTCGTTTGTCTGTTAGCAAAATCTGTCAGAAAGAATTGGATGAATTGTAACGAAACTCTCTTGATGTAATTATCAGACATAAACATGCAGCATTAACATAATTCTATCTTTCTTTGACTAACTGGCATTTCATAATGAAGCTCATTTTATGCATTTTTGCATTAAAGTCAGCCTGAATCTGGACCTGATTTGGTTCATGCAGCATTTTAAGACACCTTGTGTCTGGAACCGGTGGTTGTGTTTGAACATCAAAGTCAATAGCTGCTTCAACTTAATGGATTTTACAGATGTTGAAAAGGTTTTTATCAAGAGATCTCCCAGCTTCCTGCAGTGTTGCATAAGAAAGTTTGATCAAAACTACTACACCTCAGCCTAAGATGGTCTTTACTCATGCTGGTACCTGCTCAGCTGTTGTCGTCCACGCTGACAAATAGATCACTAACTTTGTGCTTCTGGTGTTTTTCTCAAGTAAAATAAACCGAGCAGATTCTGTCAAACTACTAAACCCAGCCGAAGAATGAGGCGGCTGCCTTAAAAGAATTCAGAGAGAAATCATTTCACCTTTCAGGATTTTTTCGTTATTATTCACTCGCTCACAGCAGAGCGAGAGGGGATGCAATCAGCTGTATTTGTTCAGTAAGAGCTCATGACATTGACATGAATCCTTCAGAGTCAAAAGCAGCGAGAAAAGAGAAAAAAAATTACTCACATCGCCCGATTTAAAAATAGGCTCACGTTTCTGCTCCCTGGCTGCACTCGGTTCGTGTTACTGCCTACTCAGCTTCAGCCGAGGTCTGCGTGTGCGCTGAAAAGTGAACACTTCACATTCCTTCATATATGAAGCATGTATGAATGCAAAACCTGCGCATAATGGCTGCACACCAGCCTGATGTGTGTTTTTACTCTGAAAGGCAGGGAAGTGTAATCACTGCTCACAAGGGAAGGGACGTATTTGGCAGCTGAATTTAGATATGTATAAAAATTGGAGGCATCAACAACAAAAGGTTAGACAGGCGTGACGCGCCGTGGTTGTTGAGAGCCTTGAGCGATCACAGAGTGAGTCAACATGCTGGCTCCCCCCCCCCAGCCACTCCACCAGCCCGGTTTCACTTGATCTTCCCGGATTAGGAGGCTGTGTGGGATCCAGAGGGAGACGGGGGGGGGGCTTATGTACACCATCACTCACACGGGCTGATCCTCAGCAGACAAATGTTGCACCTTTTGTTTCTGGAGACAAGGGATTAGACTCCTCAAACGCCTGAGCCCTGAGAGCAGACGAGGATCTGGAATCCACACGCCGTTAGATAAATATCACACTATCAGGTGTTTTTATGAGGAAACACTTCCTGTTGGTAGGAGTTTGTTTGGATTTTAGCTCCTCCTGATTTCGTAGGTGACCAGAACAGACAGGTGGGGTCACAACAGCACAGTGCCATACGGCGCCAAGCAGGTCACCCCAGCAGACATGGTTTGATGCCCTGCAGGCCGTCTGAAAGGTGATGAACCTCTCCACATGGCATCATGGCAACTTTCCCTGCAGCTGAGATCAGGAACTTCTGCAGGAGATGAAGATAATGACCCTGGAGAGTGCGAGAGGAACCTTTAGACTTTAAAGGGATTTTTCAGTCATTTAATAGCGTGTTTTAGGTCAGATCATTTCTGTTTTACCTGCACAGGTAGCCTAATGAGCAGCCTCCGTTTAGAGAAATGATTTCCTTCAGGACTGATGAGCTAACGGCTAGTTTGAGCGCATGTCGCAGCGACTCACATGATAACTTAATAACCTTTAAATTGTAGTTTTTCACCTGACATGTTATTTAAATAGAATTCTGCTCTCATTAGTAGGGAATTCTGCATGTAATTTGGTCATTGCTTTGTAAAGGCTTTTAACATCAAATTTACATGAATGGAGCTGTTTCCAGATTAAAGGCACGCTGAGTAACTTTGTCGTATTTATAAATCATTTTCTTGAGCCAGTAGGAGCTAAAATGACCTTTTACAGGGTGAATGAAAACTCCCTCAGCCCCCTCCACTCCCTGTGGGCAGAAAACCGCGTTTGCAACTTGAGCATCTCTGGAGCGGTGACCTTAAGTCTCGCAAAGTCACGTAGCTCACAAGAAGCAGTAACGCTTTACTGCAATCCATGTTTACACCTCAGAGCAGATGATGTACCTGAGGGCTAATGAGTGCTAAATGTGTATTTGTGACTAAGAAATGGTTTTACTGCATTAAAGACTTGAGGGTCACATGACCGACAAGAACTTTGGCGTTGCCATGGAAACATGTAAATGATGAGTGTTCTAACTAAATAGCGCCAGCTACACGGCTTTAATCAAGCAGCTGGTGGTCTCTACTTTAGTTCTGATCTCTTTGTAGTCCTCGTAATTCTTGCTACATCTGAGAGAAAAATGCGGCTGTTTCCTTCCATTCTCATTTATCTAGCATCGATTAACAGGGTCTGTCTGCTTGTGGACGTGCGTGAGCAATTGCTTGTCACTCTTCGCTTGAATTAGAATCCACCTGAGCTTCATTCATGGAACAGAATAAGCCTGGAGTAAACTGGTACACTATTTCAAGTGAGGCTTTTTCAAATGATCCTAGATTTTCTGAGCTTCTGAACTTTATGGAACAGCCCTCAGGTTAGCATTACTGTTTGCACCCTCATAATTATTTCTATATATGTTTGACAGGTGGTAGTGGTCACATCCTTCTCTCTCTCTCTCTCTCTCTCTCTCTCTCTCTCTCTCTCTCTCTCTCTCTCTCTCTCTCTCTCTCTCTCTCTCTCTAGTGGTAGTAGTAGTAGTTGTAGTATTAGTAGTAGTAGTTGTAGTATTAGTAGTAGTTGTTGTAGTATTAGTAGTAGTAGTTGTAGTATTAGTAGTAGTAGTAGTAGTAGTATTAGTAGTAGTATTAGTAGTAGTAGTAGTAGTTGTAGTATTAGTAGTAGTAGTATTAGTAGTAGTAGTAGTAGTTGTAGTATTAGTAGTAGTAGTATTAGTAGTAGTATTAGTATTAGTAGTAGTAGTTGTAGTATTAGTAGTAGTAGTATTAGTAGTAGTATTAGTAGTTGTAGGAATATCCTGATAATCTTTTTAGAGCTGCACTGAACAGTGTTTTATTTTTGTTGAGGTTATGAGAGAAAAGCAGATCTTCTTCTGGGGTTTTTTTCTGTTAATGAGTGTGGTGCGAAGCAGATGGAGGTTTGTTTTTGATGCTCACAAATAAAATAAATAACTAAACAGTGTAATGAAACAAGTCTTTCCAGAAAACGTACCTCAGCTTCTCTGGCTGCTCCACTCACGTTGCTGCCAGCTCCTTTCATAGGAACCCGGTTCCTCAGCAGATAGAAACCCTACAGTGAAATCTGAGGATTATCTGGGCTAACTGGGATGCAGATTTGGAAGGAGATGTTACTGGGAGATAACTCGGTTTTTCTTCCAAACCTGAGAAGATCCAGCCCGTGTCTATCTATGTAGATCTGATCAGATGATGGGTTAGAAGATAAGACTGACTTCCTTTTCACATCTTCAATACAGCTTTTGTTTTGCCTTGAAGGAAAACATATTCATACTTTTGTTTATCTGGATCTAAAGGAGGAGGTTTTTTTTTTGAAGATCTTAAGACTTATAGATTTACACAAGTTGGTAAAAGTCACTAAAATGAAGACCCAAACTGTCCACCCAGATGAAAGAACACCCTGGAACCACCATGGCTCCTTCAAGCTGGACTGAAATACGCAGATGTCCCCTTAGACGACACACGTGTCTTCTGAAGAAAAGTTTGTTTATAGCAGCAAAACATTACGTTTGGAAGAGAAAATAACTGAATTTGTTATATAAACGTGTCGTCCTGGGAATAAAAACTGTGCAAATCAGTGATTAAAAACCACAAATGAATAAAACATTCACGATGAATCCAAGTAAACAGAACATTTATTGGTTTTCTTTAGGTTAACAGCTACAAGAGAAGGGTTGTGACCTCAAAATCCTTCAAAAGAGGAAATATAATGCATACGCGAGGAGAGAAGAGGAAAGCAGCCTGAGATTAATATTAAGCTCCATGTTGGCGTGGTTGAAAGTGTGAAAAGAAGCCGCCAAGAGACACATTCTGCGACAGAATTCACAGCATAGAGACGCACACATCAAGAGTGAGAAAGATGAAACGCAAATGTTCAGAGATTTGAAGCTGAAATAGGAGTGTGAAAAAAAAAACCTGGTCCGAGCGGTCTGCAGCTGCCTCCAAAATAAATCTCTGAGCAGGAAACGAGAATCAGCACAGAAAAGTGTTTATTATCCATGTTAGGAAGTCATTTTTTACTAAAAGGTGTTAAATCTAAAGCCAAAAAACATAAAAAAAACAAACGATCCCTTTAGCCAGCAGGTCAACAGCTCTGTGGAGGATATTTTAGTCCCGTTATCTTATCATAACATGCACTAAACTTAACTAAATAAAAAAATATGGAGATGTTTGAGTAGAAAGTTAAATATAATACATTTCATTACCATTACCTTAATTATGACTTTTATGTTATAATTTTACTTTATATTTAGGGATATTTTTACCAACGTCCAATTATAATCTAACTCTTAATTTCTGATTTTAAAAAAAGAAAAACTAAATCATTTTATTTTCTGAATTTGGCAGATAATCAGATTGATGGTTCTTTTTTTCCAATTTATTTCAACATATTGTCACAATAAAAATATGTATAATATGTAAAGGTCAGAGGTGTTACAAATCTGAAGCCTGTGAGGACATTGTCTTATGTTGTTCGAAAATATCCTACGTGAGACTCTCTGACCTTGTCTGAGCAATATATGACAACTACTTAAATATCAGTTAGGCTAGTTGAAACAAACCAAAATATCTCAAAGCCTAAACCTTAGATCTGTCATATTTTAACATTTTGAGTGAAAGGAGAAGTAGCTGAAGAGTTTGATGTATAATATGTGTGGAAAAGTCATCATTAATGCAGATATCCAGAGTTTTCCTCAGAGGGCACCATCTAGAGGCAGAAAAACGTATTACACCTTAAGCCCCTTTCCTTATTTCAGATGTCTAACGCTATTGGCTCATGCTGAGCGACGCGCAATTCAAATGGCAAGGGCCTGTACGGGACGGGGTATGGGTTTAGAGTTGGCATGTTACCCTCATTATATCACAGTACAGGGTAAGACTATCATTTAGGGATTTCTAAAAAATCATATACAATTCCTGAAGGGGGAAAACTCCAGATTCAAAAGGGTACAGGTAACACCACAATAAGGTCCCTTTATTAACGTTACTTAATGCATTATTAAGCATTAATAAAGGACCCCTATATTAACATTTACGATGTTAGCCAGTTAACTGATTAACTTCCAGCTGTTTTCTGATCAGAAAGCCCCTGACTGCCAGCGTTTTTGAGCGGTTTTACTGTTTTTTGAAGAGTCGCAGAACATTGTGCTCTATGATCATGTAAACGCCAAAACTGCCAAAAGAAAGAGTAGACTCACTTCTTACATCAGGAAGAATCGCCGTATTTCTAACGTTATCCGTTCGAAGCATTTCTGGTTGGTTCCACTTCCTGATCACGTGATGTGTGACGTACATGGATGAAGATCCGCTTCAGACACGTGATGTTTGTTCTCACGGTGCGGGGGCTCGTTCCAATGCCCACCCCGTAAGAAAATGCCATTGACGACACTGAATGAGTTAAGTGTCCTTAAGGTTAGGACAAAGGGCCCATGGGGGGGGGGGGTTCTGTGTAGTAATGCATTACTTAATGTTAACATTAATATTAAGCAACTGTTAATACTTTATTTAATAGTGCGTTATTATTAAGCATTAATGCACTAAGTAACGTTAATAAAGGGACCCTTATTGTAAAGTGTTACCAGGGTAAAAACCAATATCGATTATGTCTTATGTTAGATTTTAACGCCATTATCAGCTGATATCCCTACTTCTATTACAACCATATTTGCTCCAAATTAATGAAAAAAACCCCATATTTTTAATTGTTTTAATTCCTGGTGTAAAGGTTAAGGATTTCATTATGGCTTGTGTTTGAGGTTGGACGTCACTCCTAAAGGAAAAATCAAATTTTTTTTTTGCTCTTTTATCCGAGTTGTTTTGTTTCGGTGATGAATTTATCCACTAGTGGTGTGTGTGATGCTTTGTGGCCACAGCTTTAGGAACATCCTTCTCCTGCTTTAATTAAATCCCTACATGGAGCCATGACCTCTGCCTGACCCCTACACCTTCACCCCATCCATCATTGGCGCACCAACCCTGCAGCCGTTCACTGGAGGCTCATATCCTCTAACTGCTGTGACTTTGCACCTTTATACGCTCAGACGCGTGGATCTGTCTGACTCTGAACTGGAGGATGTTTCTGTGCTTGAACGAGTGTTGTTTAATCCACACGCGGCTCTTTAGGACTTCTTTATTTCCTGCTAAAGCTGCTGCCAGCCTCTTAAAGCCACTCCGAGGAAACATCAAATGGAGCTCCTATCTCCGTGTGTGCACACGAGCACGCTCTGCTTCTGCACGTTCAGAATCACAAACCTGTATTAGTATAAGTAGCTCTGTTGGCTTCAAAGCTCGCAGCGGCTTTAGCGCCACATTTCCACCCTGCAGGGCCACAGAGGCGCTGATACCATCTACGTTCTGGACAAGTGAAACGGGGGCATTTTATTTAAAGAAAGCAGCGATTTTCTTTGGCGATATTTTAGTGAGATACAGGATCGCATGTCGGATAGGAGCTCACATTATGAGCTGTGGAGCACTCTGTCCCTGTAATATCTTCTTTCACTTCCCTTCTCTCCATTCACCCCTCCTCCTCCTTCTCAGCCTCAAATCCCTGCCATCCTCCCCACCCCCCCACCCCTGCCTGATTTAGACCTCTTGCCTGAGAGGAACATCAGAGCACAATGGGTTAGAGCGGGGTTGAGCTTAAGTGGAGGGAGAAAACCGGAAAATTCTCTTTTATGAATAGATGCAAACAATCAGGAGCGAGAGAGTCTGGCTGAAAAGGCGGGGATGAGAGGATGCAGGCTGAGAAGACGGGGGGAAAGGGTGAGGATGGAGAGGAGAGGTGGTGAAGGTCAGTGAGGCTGATCGAGGCTTTTCAACCTTTAAAATGTATTTGTGATCTCATAATAAACAGAAGATAATCTGCAACACGCTCTAACCCCGCCTCTTTGAGCCGTCTATCAACTATTTGAGCTCTTGTGTGTTTTTATGAGTCGGGAGCTGATTAATCTGGTCGTCTGCTCAAATATCAGCCAGGTAACGGATCTTGTTGAACGTCCACCTGAGCCCTCACTCCATTTTAGCTAGGAGCTACTCAGTAGCTACTGATGTTTGTGTCGTCCTGCATCCCAGAATGCAACAGTAACCTGTTACAGGAGGGTGTTTGGCTAGCAGCGTACACGTGGTCGGGTCGAGGTTGGATCACTACGAACGAACTGAGACCACCTCCTTGGTACGGTTCTGTTGTTCTGCTCCATGGTTCACACCTGCTCAGAGGAACCGAACCCAGGAGGAGAACGGGGTTTAAACTGACTACAGGTGTGGAAAACTGCTCAGTGACCTTGATCTGGGTTCTGACCGGTCCAGATGAGTCCAACGATTTAAAGACAACCCTGATCTTAACTAGTTTATCCTCCTTAATTTGAGGTTAGGCTTTTTCTTGTGTAAAAGGAATTGAAGACACATGTCCTCTTTTATTGACCCAATAACACACATTTAAATTTAATTCATGAAAATCAGCGTAGACATTTTTACCCACAAACCATTTCTGTCATTCTCTGTTTCTGTTGCATCACACGTTTCGTCTCACACACAAACATCTCCGTAGATTTTAATAAGCAAAGCGTTTTGCAGCTTATTGCTTATGATTCATTTCTACTCATGTCTTAAAACTACCACATAAATCCGTGTTTATGTAGAAATCTATCCTCAGATCAGTGATTTCTGCTCCAGCTGATCAATAAACACGTCTGGTTTTCTCCTCTTTTGTTCAGCTTCCCTGTTTGGTTTTTGCTGTGAGTTAATGAGGAAATAGAATCTGAATGGGACGCTGTAACGAGCGTGTCTGTTCTCGGGCCCACTGAGCGTGTGACCCACAGAGGATGAGCCGTATTATGATCTGGTTTTGTGTCGTAGACCGCCGCTGGCGGTGACTATATTGAAAGCGAGTTCATTCATTGCAGTGTCTCTGCGGGTTTCGAGCCTGAATAACGACGCTGAAAGAGGAAGATGGAGAATCCAGTTCACCGGTTTTGTTGCTAACCGGGCTGATCTGCCTGCAGCAACACGGTGACACGTCTATTATCACGTACATCTAGCTGCAAACTCTGAAGCACCTCAGCTTCCTGCAGAAGTTCAGTCTGCTCTGCTCCTTCTTGTCTCCAGCTTCACTGTTGTGACTTCAGTCCTGTCCACGGTAATTACGCTCCTCTACCGCCTCCATTTCTTCTCCCATGATGGAACATTCCTGCTTCTTCTGTGGAGCTCCTGTGCTGCTGATAACCTGGTCAGATACACCTCAGTCTGGTCTGTTTGTCATTAATCCAGGTGATTGTAGAGGTGTCCACCTGTGTTTTTTGGGGGGTTTATTCAATAAATTAGGCTGGATTGTGTTTAATGCACTAGAGAATTTAAAGAACAAGATCTTCATCCTAAAGATAGTCATATGAGTTACTGGAACCAGGCAGGACGTCGTCCACAGCACTGAAACCTTCTCCTGGGCCATGCAAGGGCTGAAGAAGTGCTGCAGAATCCCACAAAGCTGGTCTACAGGCCTTGTTCTAGTTTAGTCTTTTCACCTGACTGCTGGAGACAGACTGGGAGGTGAGAGGAGCACCAGCATCTCCTGATGTGGTTGATGACAGTGATGAAGCTGCAGCAGCAGGATCCGTGACCGAGGTGGAAGGTGAAATGGTTGAGGTGTGACAGAGAAGCTGTGGGAGGTGTATTGGCAGGAGAGGAGGAAGCTAGAGGACATGTTCAGTTCATTTGCTTTGTTCAGACTCCCATCTGTCTGATTCTCCATCTGCCCAAAGCCAACTATGTTCTTCATCCCTGACCACACATCTCTTCCAATGTTCCGCTGGATCATCTGAAGATGAGTTATGACAACACTTCCCTCTGGGATTAATAAAGTATTTTGATTTGAGGCCTCCTGGTTGTTTCATATCTTCGATTCGAATTCTCTTACATGATTATTTAAAGGTCAACTCATATTTTTAATAAATCTACAGTGGTCTCTGTTCCAGGACGTAGAAGTCAGTTGGAGGAGAGAATGGTAGAACACAGCAGGATTTGGAGTGTTATTTCCTGATATGTGGACATCTCTCCTCTGATTGGCTAACAGCAACACGACTCTACCACTGTCTCTGTTTGCTCTACAACGTTGATGATTTATCTCCACAAATAACACAAGCCTGGAGGAGTTCTGCTGTGTGGTGGAGTTGCTAATGCTAACGGTTAGCTTCTACTAGCCGAGATGTTCTCTGCTGTTTCCTGGACGCTAAACCAACAACAGCCTTCCCCGTCGTGAGTCAAGATGGGTGAGTCCATGAATGTTAAGTGACAGTGTGACGTAGATCTGTCAGGATTTTCTAATCCTAGAGTTTCACCGTCTATTATCTATCAGAAGCTAATGCAGGAGATAGGTGTAGGAGACTATTTTCATGTTCAGCCTGCATGAAAAACTCAGTGACTGATTATAATCAGAGATAATAATTAAAAAATGTTTTTTCCATAAACTACACCTTTAAAATCAAACACGATGATGATGATGATGATGATGATAATCACGCTGCTAAAACACTTAAAGAGTTGTGAATTTAGGAGCTGTTTTATAACAACACAGCACGTTGGCAGGGCCACCTTAACCAGCTGATAGGCCCCGGGGCAGAGAGGCTCAGTAGGCCCCCACGGCCCTTATATACAAGTCCTCACAACGTATGCAAGATGAGAATGTGTGTGTGTGTGTTTTGCATGTTTTATGATGTTTAATAAAACTTTCAAATAGTTATAATTGCTTTAATAATATATTTTCAGTTTCCAGCATATTACTTATCTCTCTCTCTCTCTCTCTCTCTCTCTCTCTCTCTCTCTCTCTATCTCTCTCTCTCTCTCTATCTATCTATAGAGAGAGAGCGAGAGAGAGAGAGAGAGATGTATAATGGTGCGTTCACACCGGCCTTGACGTATGCGTCAAACAACGCATACTTCATGCCGTTTTTGACGCCTATATATTTTTGACATTGGCGCAGCTTGCTTTGACGGTTGCGTCGGCCCCACGGGGAGGGGAAGGGAGGAAAGAGCGCGTGCGCGGCTCTCTGTTGTCAGATGTTTGTAACAATGGCATATCCTATCGAGACAATGTCAGCATAAACGTTGAAAAAACACTCATCCGACACGCCGAGTTCTCTAGCAATCTTCCTCCAAGCAAGGTCCTTTCTATTCCGATCTCGGTAAGTGTAGCAAGACGGGTCATACAGTTCCCGATAGTTGCAAACGGCTTCCCTCGCTCTGCTGTGACGTATCAACTGGCGCTCTGATTGGTTGACGCTTGTAAAGCAACGCAGAAAGTTCAGCTAGCTGAACTTGCTTGACGTTTGCGTTGCAAGCTTTGACGTTTGCGTCAAAGCTTGAAAAGCGTGAAAAGTATCAAGCTTTGACGCGCCCAACGCTCACAAAGCGACGCAAGGACTTTGATGCAGCTCTGACGCGCCTTACCATAGACTTAACATTGAAACTTGACGCTGGCAACGCATACTTTATGGCCGGTGTGAACGCAGCATAAGTAATATGCTGGAAACTGAAAATATATTATTAAAGCAATTATAAATATTTGAAAGTTTTATTAGACATCATAAAACACACACACACACACACACGTTCTCATCTTGCATCTGTGAGGACCGCCATTGACTTCCATTAATTTTAGTGACTGGATTGTGCCTTCTTCTTCTAACCCAACCCTAACCATAACCAATCTATTCCTATAGCCTAAACTAAAACTTAATTCACACCATACCTCTAAAACTAATGAGTAGAGCTCTTGTACCAAAGTGAGGACCGGGCAAAAGCTCCTCACTTTGCAACTTGTGTCCTCACTTTACAGGTGAAGTTTGTCATTGGTCCTCACTTTGATGTATAGACTAGCACACACACTAGCACACACACTAGCACACACACACACACACACACACACACACAACCCTTTGACGTTGTTTATACTGCCTCTCAGATGCAAAATAAGTCAAAATCTTTGTTTTGACACTGTTCTGGTCCAACTTTTGCCCAGAAAGAACGTATTTGTTCAAAGACGATATTTCCTCTGCGGCTCGGATCTGCTCACCGGCTCCAAGCTCCTGTCTGTCTGCTCTGCTCTGCTCTGCTCCTCCAGCGCTCCTGTCTTTCTCCTCTGCTCCTCCAGTTTCTCCATTCTGCTGCTCCTCCCTTGACCGCGGTTCCCTGCTGCGCGGTCTGCTCCGTGCCTGCAGGTGCTCCATCCTCCTCACCTGCCCGGTGTGTCAGTCAGCGATATGTCCAACTTCTTTATAGCTGATTAAATAAATTCTGTCAGCTTAGGTATTTTCTGTCTTCCTTCTTTGTCTCGAAGCTCCTTCTCATGAAGCGCTTTCCGTTTCTGAGCACCGCTCTCAATTTTTTCCCCGACATTTTTCCAAATTTCTTTACAACTAGAGGACCACGCCCTGAAATCATCTAAATTGTTTGATTGGTGAGCTCATGGTGCAATGGGCCTTTAGAGGTCACGTGGGTGACGTAGGTCACTTGTAATTTGGATCAATCAGCAGCCTTAAATTAGCATCTAAGATGATTGACAGAAAACCTGACCAGTAATAAAACGATGTTTTTTTTGTTTTTTTTTTTTTACCTGAAATGATAGGCCCCTAAACATCATAGGCCCCTGGCCACGGCCCAGGTTGGCCCGTGCATTAAGGCGGCCTTGCCTGTCCCGCACAAAGCGGGACATCTGGTCACCCTAGTGTGTAGGCTGACGGCTTCCAGCTCCCCCGTAATCCAAACCCAGCTCATGCATGCGTAAGCTACGCAACGTGCGTGGTGATGTCATTTGCGCCGCCTGGAATTGATAAGAGAATCGTTTGCAAAAATGGCGAACGATTCCTAGGAATTGAAACAGTGGGAACCGGTTTTCGATTCCCACCCCTACAGGAGCGGTTCATCACTAAATCAAACAAATCAGCTGTGTTCATGATCTAAAACATGCAGGAAACATGCTGGAAGCAGACTGCAGCACCAGGCATGTCAGCTCCACTTACAGGGGGCAGATCGCCACTCTGAAGTTGCAAGTGCGGTATTCTGGCCACAGAGGGCAGTAAAGGCTCATTTTAGCACATACTGGCTCAAGAACGTGATTTAAAATTATGAAAAAGTTGCATTTATGGCTTTAACAAAAAAATCTCTTTCATTTCCGTCTATAAAAACGATCTCGTTGCTGATTTATTGTTGCAGTTCGAGTATCTGACCGACAGACGAGCCTCATCCATCTAATGCTCTGTGTCAAGACATCATTTTTAAATAAGGAGTTATAAATAAAACAGCATCCCATCGGGGAAGGAGAAAAAAAAACTATTTTGATCTACAACCAGCAGTAGAATATACGCTCTTAATTAAATAACTCCCCTCCTCCAGCTCCACTCATTTATTTTGCATTTCCTGTCTTCTACTGAGAAACGTTGGTGCTTTGAGTTTGGGTGAAGTTCTGAACCTTCGCTCTGCTTTAATAAACCAACAAGCCGTGTGTGCAAAACCATAAAAACTATAAATACACGGCTGCTTTAGGCGTTCTATGAGCAGTAAGCTTCCTCCTGCAGAAAATGACCGATAATTACATCCAAAACGTCTTTATGTGGTTCTTTTGTCCACTTATAAAAGAGACTGGGAAGGAAAGAAGGAAGCTTATCAGCTGCAGCCATTTGGGACTAAAGAAGGATGAAGTGAGACACCGATGGGGAGATAAGGTGTGTTGGGCGGGGTTATCAGCTCCACTCTGCTGAAGACACACACTGGTGAAGCTGCAGAATCTGTTTGTTTATTACAGATTATGTCAACTCATTTCATTAAAATGGTCCAATTTAAGCCCTGATCTGTCGTTTTACACATTAATGACACCATGTGATGCACAAATTAAATCCATCTTATTTACTTTATTATAATTCAAAAGATTATTCAGCATCTTTTTTTTTTTGCAAATGTTATAAATAATCATCTTAGTCTCCTGTCCAGCTTCAGTTTAGAGAAAGAGTTGAGGTCTGACAGGATCGATGAGCTAACAGCTAGCTAGTCGGTGGGTGTTTAACGGGTTTCTGCAGAGCTTGGTCACCTGCTGGACAGAGGCCCTCGAGGACCAGGAACAGACACCAAAGTGCTCCAGTGTTTAACCCTTTGGGCCCTAAGCCTTTTTTTGAGAAATCTGCTTGAAAATGACATCCCCACACTTAATTGAGTATATTTCTGTAACAACATGGTCTATTGGATTAATTTTGGTCTCATTTTAAAGGGAATTCTTGTGGGATTTGTTGAGATGTGTAAATATTAGAATATTAAATTGCTGCTAAACTTTTCTTTTCGGGAAAAGCCCCCAATTGGGGGGCGCTAGGGCCCAAAGGGTTAAATTTTACAGCAGATCATGCAGAAGGGATTCTGGATGCATTTGCTGCTTTAGAAATCAGCACGAGTACATGTGAATAACTGGTGGAGACTAACTGCAGCCCAGATCATTATAGAATAACTTTGCATGAGTTGATGTAAGATTTTGGAGACTGGAGCAGTTTGAGCTCGCTGATTGTACTAGCCGTTAGCTCATCAATCCTCATGGGTGACACTGAACGGTGGCTGTTCAGGTGAAATGGTAATTATTTAGACAGAAAGATGATTAAAAACCGCTGAAAATACCTTTAATATATATTTACACTGTTTAGATGTCAGAAGTTGTTTGTTTTATCTTTAATATAAATATAATTTAGAAAATGTTTTGAATGAACCTGCATTCAAACAGTTAAGAGTATAAAAGACCACATCCTATAAAAGGATACGGAGAGGCGATGGTGGTGATGATGTGATTCTTTGTGTGGAGAAGGTCTTTACGTGCTTCATCAACAAGATCAGGTCCTTCGTGGCGTCGTCCTCCAGCAGCTGGAGGTAGCAGCCGTACCTGGGAATTAAAAACCAGGTGAATCCTTCATGACTTGAGCCTCACATCAACAGCTCATATCTCTGCTCCGCTTTCTCACCAGAGTCACACCTCTGCTGTTCTAAATAGGGGTGTTCCAAAAGGGTACTTCACGATTCGATTCGATTATGGGAGCTTCGATGCTTCGATTCTTCGATTCTAATGGTTGTTGCTTCGATTCGATTACTGGTGCCACGATTNCCTGAAGGTTTCTGCTCATTCAGTATTAAAAGCCAAACTAAAAAGATGAGTCTTTAAAAGAGACTTAAAATCATCCATGGTTGCAGCCATCCTAACAGTTAGAGGGAGATTGTTCCACAGCTTAGGAGCAACAGCTGAAAATGCTCGGTCTCCCCGGGTCACCGTCCTGGGAACTTCTAAAAACAACTTGGTTCCAGACCTCAACCCTCTCCTGGAAACATGCCTATGTAGGAGCTCTGATAGGTATGAGGGTGCCTCATATTTAAAAACCAAGATTAAAATTTTAAAATCAATTCTAAAACGTACAGGCAGCCAGTGCAGGGAGGACAGGATAGGGGTGATGTGGTCACGTCGCTTGCAACCTGTGAGCAGACGGGCTGCAGCATTCTGCACAAGTTGCAGGCGCCGCACAAGAGAGGAATCTAACCCAGCATAAAGAGAGTTACAGTAGTCCAGTCTGGAGGTTATTAAAGCATGAATCACTGTTTCAAGGCCCTCATACGGCAAGTATGACTTGACCCTGCTTATTAGCCTCAAATGGTAAAAACCTGACTGGACCACTGCACTAACTTGCTTGTCGAATTTAAAACCATTGTCAAAAAGCACAACTAAAAGAATATCAGCTGGTCAATGTGCTCCGACTTGAGTGTGCTACGTTGTGCTGTTACTGTATCTCCTGCAGTGGAGAATACTCGCTCTGCAGATACGCTGCTGCCTGGAATGCACAGGTAGCATTTGGCCACATTAGGAATCATGGGGTACAGCACCTGATGAACACTCCACCAGTGGAGAGGGTCTTCTTGTAGAGGAGGTGTTGAAGCAAGGCGGTACTTAGCCATCTCGTCCTTGGCTCTGGTGTATGCTGATTTGGGCTCTGGAGCTAAAGAGAGAGAGTGGGAGTGAGCATGTGTGAGCGAGAATGTGAGAGTGAGAGTGTGTGTGTGTGTGTGTGTGTGTGTGTGTGTGTGTGAGAGAGAGTTAAGAGAGAGAATGAGAGTGTGAGAGAAATTAGCCTCAGCCAAACAACTAGATGTAGATCTCCACATTTTAAAAAGTAATGATTCCTCGCTCCTACCCTGCTTTGTGAACGTCGGTCCTAACAGGTTCTCAAGCAGAGTACACCTTCTTTTGGCTGGTGGTGGCAGCTCCTTCTCCTGGTCCTCCTGAGTGTCACTGGTCTCCGCTGCTGCTGCCCTGTCCTCTGGGGTCTCTTCCGTCACTCTCACCTCTTGCTACATGTAAAATGAGAAGAGAAAATATAACATACATATTTAATTACCTTGAAACCACTTTAACCATACACATTTTCTATAAAAAATAAAATTACAGATTTACCTCCAGTGATGCTGCCTCAGCAATCACTTTGCGATACGTCTGCTCTCTCTCTCCTCAGAAAGGAACGGTAATGCCTTAAAACGGGGGTCAAGGGCAGAAGCTGTATACAGAAGGCTTTTCTCCGCCTCACTGGTGTATCTGCTGCTGAGGTCGTCGTGGATGGCCTTTTTAATATCCCGGACCAGTGGTGAATCTTCTGTGTTGGGCTCTGTGCTCTGGAGGAGCTTTGTATGCACAGGCGCGATCAAACAAACTGTGGGGTTTTTCTCCTCAGACATAAGAGTGGTGGCATCTTTCATCGCCTGTAGGGCGGAGGCCATTGCTTCAGCATTTGAGACATCAGTTTCATTGAGGGTGGCNTTTGATCTACAACCAGCAGTAGAATATACGCTCTTAATTAAATAACTCCCCTCCTCCAGCTCCACTCATTTATTTTGCATTTCCTGTCTTCTACTGAGAAACGTTGGTGCTTTGAGTTTGGGTGAAGTTCTGAACCTTCGCTCTGCTTTAATAAACCAACAAGCCGTGTGTGCAAAACCATAAAAACTATAAATACACGGCTGCTTTAGGCGTTCTATGAGCAGTAAGCTTCCTCCTGCAGAAAATGACCGATAATTACATCCAAAACGTCTTTATGTGGTTCTTTTGTCCACTTATAAAAGAGACTGGGAAGGAAAGAAGGAAGCTTATCAGCTGCAGCCATTTGGGACTAAAGAAGGATGAAGTGAGACACCGATGGGGAGATAAGGTGTGTTGGGCGGGGTTATCAGCTCCACTCTGCTGAAGACACACACTGGTGAAGCTGCAGAATCTGTTTGTTTATTACAGATTATGTCAACTCATTTCATTAAAATGGTCCAATTTAAGCCCTGATCTGTCGTTTTACACATTAATGACACCATGTGATGCACAAATTAAATCCATCTTATTTACTTTATTATAATTCAAAAGATTATTCAGCATCTTTTTTTTTTTGCAAATGTTATAAATAATCATCTTAGTCTCCTGTCCAGCTTCAGTTTAGAGAAAGAGTTGAGGTCTGACAGGATCGATGAGCTAACAGCTAGCTAGTCGGTGGGTGTTTAACGGGTTTCTGCAGAGCTTGGTCACCTGCTGGACAGAGGCCCTCGAGGACCAGGAACAGACACCAAAGTGCTCCAGTGTTTAAATTTTACAGCAGATCATGCAGAAGGGATTCTGGATGCATTTGCTGCTTTAGAAATCAGCACGAGTACATGTGAATAACTGGTGGAGACTAACTGCAGCCCAGATCATTATAGAATAACTTTGCATGAGTTGATGTAAGATTTTGGAGACTGGAGCAGTTTCAGCTCGCTGATTGTACTAGCTGTTAACTCATCAATCCTCATGGGTGACACCTATTTCACTGAACGTGGCTGTTCAGGTGAAATGGTAATTATTTAGACAGAAAGATGATTAAAAACCGCTGAAAATACCTTTAATATATATTTACAATGTTTAGACGTCAGAAGTTGTTTGTTTTATCTTTAATATAAATATAATTTAGAAAATGTTTGGAATGAACCTGCATTCAAACAGTTAAGAGTACCGACGTGCTCCCGTAAAAGGAGAGTTTCACTTTGCAGATTTTGCACTGTGCCTCTCTTTTGTCTTTGTAAAATGCTCCCAAACTTTTGAGCTAAGTTGCCGACTCGCAATGTTTTCTTTCTCCGCCACTACTGTGCATGTACCTCAGGCAGAAAGCAGCAACTGACCCAGATGGCCACTACTGCGCATGCGCAAGCAGCAGACGGTGCCGCAGCAGGCGAGGTTAAAAAAATGCTCATAAAATAAACGACGCGTCGACTATTACATTTATTGTCGACTATTTTGTTAGTCGACGTCGTTGTGACCGGTCGGTTACTCACAGACGCGCGTGTCCTCGCGGGCCAGATGAACACAGACGTGAGCAGAGAGGAGAGGCTGAGTAACAGATTCCAGGGGCGCTCCGAGTTTCCCGCCATGATGAGGAAAACGGTGGAGGCCAGCCAGTCGTGACCCAGATACCCGTCCTGCTGACTGACTGCAGGCAGAGTCAGGGGCGTAGCACCGAATTCTGGGCCCTAGGTACAAGCCATCTAGGTGAGCCCCCACGCTCAGTTGTTTAATATCTCTTGTGCACATCTTTTGTCATGCTATAAGACACGTTAATAAACATGATCTTAGTTTAACCTCTATATTGAGCGAATACAAATGCCAGCATAATAAAAGTGAAATCTCAGCGCTATCTGGAGAGAATGAGGGCCCTGCTGCTGCTGCTGCTGCATCTAAAGGGCCATGTGGTTCATGATGTTAGGCTTTGCTAATACTGATATATATTGTTGCAATAATGAAAGGTTAAATACATATGAAATGAAATAAACCAGGTTCTGTCTGTGAATGTAATGTACTCTAAATTTTATAATCCCTGCATTATCAACAAAATCATAAGATTGTCCGTTTTCAATATCAAATATAAAGAAATGAAATATGATTCAACTGGAGAGGCAAAAGTGGCACAATTCAATAAATAGATAAAGCCCAAAATATTATGCTTAAATAATTATTTAAATATAAAATTAATGGATTGTGTGTCAATAAAAATATTTAATTCATTGTTTCATGGTCTGTTCATCAATATTTTTTTTCTGTCGACCTCACCCATCAAAGTCAGTGGGTGGAGCTAATCCTGATAACAAACATGGCAGCTCCCTTTATGAAAGATTCCAAGTTGGTGAGATATTTTAAACCTAACAGATAAAACAGACGTTGCTGACCCAGAATCTGGTAAAACAGGAATTTCCACGCTGATCAAGATGTTGACAGTAGTGCTTCATACAGGGTGTTATGTAGAAATGTGTAACACCATCAAAACTGTCCCCACTTCTCTAAATCATACTACAGTTACAGCCGTCAGGGTGTTCTCCCTAATAAAGCATCAAAATATCAACGTACAATAATAAAAATCTCTTCCAGTGAACACAGGAGAAACTTTAATAGTGATATTGAGCCATCCAGATGCATTTACCTGCTACAGTGTACTTAAAAACAACATCTTNTTTTTAGTAATTTTCCTAAAACACTACACCTTCAACTACAGAGAAAATAAAACAGATTTTTGTCCACTGGGCAGCACATCTGTACATAACACCCATATTGACCAAGCACATGCAGGAGTACTTCTACAGATATTCTGTAGTCTCTCAGTGAGGAAATTCCTCCTGAAATTCCTCTTGCACTGTTTTACACTGATTCTGAGTCAGCAACTGTTTTACTTGTTAGGCTTAAAATCTCTCTGACCAGGTCAATAAAAACCCTCTAACATATAAGCTGCCATGTTTGTTATCAACCTGAGCCTTGCTCACTGATTTTGATGGGCAAGGTTGACAGATAAAACAAAATCATGATGAACAAACATGAAATAATGAAATAAATGATTAAATATCTATAAATTAATTTAAATGAATTAAATATTTTTATGGTTAATGTAATTAAATATTTAATGATACATTTCTAAAATTAATTAATTAATGCTTTAGCTATTTATTGAATTGTGTCACTTTTGGCTCTCCATACCTTGCAACAAGAACTCATGTAATAATTAGACTATGCCTTTTTCCAGCTTTCATTATGGGCCATCATTTATGGCCTAAAGTCAGTTACCTCCACTGTGGGCAGCTTTACCTTATAGAGTTAAAGTAGCTCATCTGGGATTAACAAGACAGTTTTTGAGCTCTGGTGCATTCAGGTTTTCGTATAGCATGATGACACTGGCAGCTTCACATTCCTGAGATTACCAGGAATCCATGGATACCAAGTTTGTCCTGATCCATGAGTGGGAAGGAGCTGAAATATCCACACAGAGAGAACCTGTTTTTACTGCGAGGTCCGCGAATTTATTGGCGGCGGCCGCGGTAATAATTCTAATAATATTAATGGATTTATAACTGATCTTGATGGTGAAACTAAAGGCGTTTAACACTGAACATGAATGCAGCTTCCAGTCTGAGAGCTAATATCAGCTCAAACTGGGTTCTGCTGCTGCTGCTCACCTCTCTTCTTGAAAATCCTATACTTGCTTCTGTTCAACTAACTTTTTCTCCTTTTCTTTTCTGGAAGCCAGGTTTCCCTTTCTTGGGGAAACACGACTTCCTCCTGCCTCCAGCTCTACTGTCGGCGATATCAATGTCTCATAGCTGTAGATGCGGGGCGCAGCCCCTGGCCGCAGGTGTGGACTAAACCACTTTGCACATTTTTAAGGGGTGATAGATGCCTCAGAGACAATTCAGTTATTACTTTAAAGGCAAAATTCTGTTTTTTAACCTCTTTATCCAGGTAAAGGGACGTTTATTAAGACATTAAGTAAGTCGGGGGGAAAAAACACAATAAAACATTTTTATTCAAGGCTGTCTCAGGGCCCCTCCCTGCAGTGGGCCCCGGGTAAACGGTACCCTCCCGCCCCCCAGTCCGACGCCCCTGGGCAGAGTTAAAGAAACACCCAAATCATCTGTTACTGAGACTCTCGGCACTAAGAGAGGAAGTTTTAGTTTTAAACACACCCACAAACACACTTTTAAACTGTCCTTGGCATCAAATGTCAAAACAAAAAAAAATCCTTTTGATTTTGGGATTAACCGATATCAATATCCTATATTAATATTGCTGTTATGGCCGATAACCAATATTTACTGACTATACCATGAATGCTTGCTGTATATTATATATATATATATATATATATATATATATATATATATATATATATATATATATATATATATATATATATATATATATACATATATATATACATATATATGTATATATACATATATATATATACATATATGTATATATACACACACACAGCAAGCATTCATATATAAATATAAATAAATAACCTATGCCTGCTGTTGCTACTCGTTGCCTAGCAACAGAAGGCCACCTGTTACCTAACACGATCTGTGGGCGTGGCCTATGCCAGTGGAGCATGTCGGTGGGCGTGGCCTATGTCGGTGGGCGGGGCCTATGCCTCTATGACATCACTCACTCTATGGAATAGCTGACAGCTCAACTCTCATAAATCGTCAAGCGGTCGACGTGAGAACATCTCATCAAAACCTTCCCTACATCATATTTAAACGAACAACAATGCCAACTTATATTGGAAAAGCACACAACTCTACAGCCAAGAGGAATTTTTCTGCACCATCAACAGACTCCAGAAAAATAAGAAACCAGGTGTCAGAATCCAATAATACGATGAATAAAATAACGAAGCCTCAAGTATCCGAAACTAGGAACCAGCATCCTAGAAGGAGCGATGCCATAGGTAACGGCTACTCGCCCACTTATGGCCCCAATCGAGGCAGAGATAACGCATATTCTCCAATTGGAGCTAAAAGAGAATATGAAAATATTCCAGCGATCCCAGCTGCAACACCTGTACCGCAGGATTACAGTTGGGAAACAGAAACGGACGACACCAACGTTTGGAGACTTGACGAAAAGTCCATAAACATTAACCAAAATAGCTCGCGTTATGGGTTATGGACGCTTGAGGGGGATCAAGGTAAGGAGGATATTCCTGAAATATATCCTCGGGAATATTTGTGGAAATGTCCGGCCACAAAAGCAGCGGACTGTAAACCTGGAGAAAATCTGCTCAGTGAAGATTTTCCAACCTTGGGCACAAATGGAGTCACAAAAAAGACTGAAAAACTGACGTGTGATGCCCAAATTACAGCCAAAAACGTTTCTGCTCCAACCTCACAGGGATCTGTGAGAGATGAGCAGAAACAGGCAGAGACAAAAAGGGTTCCTGAGGGCAAAGTGGAAGAAATTGGTTTTTTAGTCCCAGTCGGGCAAAATACTGAAACGTGTCCCGCTGCAGACACGGAGCCCTTTCCACTGTATTTCCCAAAGAGGGTTGAAAGGGTTCGCAAGGGCAGAGTTGCAACATCAACTGAGCCCTCTAAAAAAGTTAAACCTGCTCCAGAGGCACAGACAGAGACAAAAAGGGTTCCTGAGGGCAAAGTGGAAGAATTTGGTTTTTTAGTCCCAGTCGGGCAAAATTCTGAAACGTGTCCCGCTGCAGACACGGAGCCCTTTCCACTGTATTTCCCAAAGAGGCCTGAAAGGGTTCGCAAGGGCAGAGTTGCAACATCAACTGAGCCCTCTAAAAAAGTCAAACCTGCTCCAGATGCCCAGATCCCACTGACTGTAACATCGAGTCAACAGTCTGAACAGCTCCGGGTAAAGAAAGAGGAAGATTCTGCTCTGGAGAGACAGAATGCAGAGTTGAAAAAGCAGGTGGAGATACGGAGCCCTTTCCATTGTATTTCCCAAAGAGGGTTGAAAGGGTTCGCAAGGGCAGAGTTGCAACATCAACTGAGCCCTCTAAAAAAGTTAAACCTGCTCCAGAGGCACAGACAGAGACAAAAAGTGTTCCTGAGGGCAAAGTGGAAGAATTTGGTTTTTTAGTCCCAGTCGGGCAAAATTCTGAAACGTGTCCCGCTGCAGACACGGAGCCCTTTCCATTGTATTTCCCAAAGAGGGTTGAAAGGGTTCGCAAGGGCAGAGTTGCAACATCAACTGAGCCCTCTAAAAAAGTTGAACCTGCTCCAGATGCCCAGACCCCACTGACTGTAACATCGAGTCAACAGTCTGAACAGCTCCGGGTAAAGAAAGAGGAAGATTCTGCTCTGGAGAGACAGAATGCTGAGTTGAAAAAGCAGGTGGAGAAATTAACAGAAGAACTCTTGAAAACCAAAGCAGTTCATGCAGAGGCCGTCCAGAAAGGCCAAGAGACGGCACAACTCCTGGATTTTGAGATAAAAGAGAAGACCAGGATTCAGAAGAAGCTAGAGCAACACCGGGAGGATGCGCGCCACATTAAAGATGATTTAATTAAACAACAGGACTGTAATGGTAGACACAGTCTTTTAATAAACACTTTAAAAGAAGAAGTGGAGCAACTTAAAACCCAGCTTCGATCTCAGAAAACAGATCAAGAGAAGGAAGCGGGCGAACTGCAGGGTAAGGTGCATCAGCTGAGCGCAGCACAAACATTGGCTGCGACCAACATTGGTCAGCTGGAGGCATCGCTCTCTGCTGAAAGCAAACGGGCCAACGAGGCTGAACGGCTCCTTGCTTGTATAAAAACAGAAACCTCCCAAATGAAAGCTGTTGCAGAACGTGCTGGAGAAAAGTTCAAAGAGCAACAGCGGCTGTGGCAGGAGGAGAAGGTCTGTCTGCAGAGAAAAGAAGAACAATTAGCTGCAAATCTGGAGGCTGCAGTTAAACAAGCAGATGAGACTCTGCAGAAAGAGAGAAAGGACCGGTCTATAGTCAACACCGTCCTGCGAAAGACTATCTCTGACCTCAAGAACATCGTTAAACAGGAAACAGAGGAGAGAAAGTTAGTCACAGAGAAAATGTTAGAAAAAATGCAGATTCTAGAGGAGCAGGTGGAAAAAGCACAGAAACAAAAACCCAAAAGGAAATCTTTCTTTAATTTCTTTAGGAGGAAATAAAGTAAAGAAAGTTTTAGTTAGAAGATGCAGATTTCAGACTGAGACAGGTTGTTACTGGCTGCATCTGTTCAGCTTTGTGTTATTAGATACATTATACAGTTATTAGAATAGAACAGACTTTATTGATCCCACAGTGGGGAGATTCACTTGTCACAGCAGCACCAACACTCAAAAGGTATTTAGAAGAAGATAAAAACAGGGTACATGTATATACGCATAGGCAGTAATCTAGTATTGTTATTAGATACATAATTATTAGTTTATTAGACATATTAACTCATTCGCTGCCATTGACGACTATAGTCGTCTTTTCCCTTTGTTTACGGGGCGGGCGTCGGAGAACAAACATCGCGTGTCTAAAGCGGATCTTCATCCGTGTATGTCACACGTCACGTGATCAGGAAGCGGAAAATCAATGGATTAGGAGTTTGTTTTGGGACGCTGCTGTGAAAAAAACAATGCGCCGAACCGGAAATGCTTCTGCAGCAGCGCTTGGGCACCAGATTGTGAAGGAACAGATAACGCTAGAAATACAGCGATTCTTCCTGATGTAAGAAGTGAGTCTACTCTTCCTTTTGATAGTTTTGGCGTTTACATGAGCATAGAGCACAATGTTCTGAGTCTTCAAAAAACAGTAAAAACGCTCAAAAACGCTGGCAGTCAGGGGCTTTCTGACCAGAAAACGGCTGCAGTGAATGAGTTAATCCTCTAACTCTAAGAAGATAGAAGATAGAAAGATATTATTACAGACTCAAGGTCCAGTTTACATTCAAACTAACAAATCCAGAATAAAATGAACCATGTAAAACACATAAAGATATAACCTACGTGTGTGTTAACAGACAGCTGTACCAGTGTGTCTAAAGCTCACACTGATGGAGAATGGCACTAAGGTTAATGTTGGACAACAATCAATACATTCTGATGCATTTAATCTGCTGATTCATTTATGTTTACAATTTCTCAAGGCAGCTTGAAGGGCGTTAACTTGTAAATATTTTACAGGAGGAAAAGTATCCAGATATATATCGTATATCGGAATTCACCTAAAATGTATGGAGATATAAGTTTTGGTCCATATCGCCCAGCCCTACGTCAAAGCAACACTTTTGAGACTATTTTGACTTCATAATCTACTGAAAAGTGTATTTTCACTCTAAAATGTGTCATAAGGAGACTTTTGGGTTATAAATGATTAACAGTTCAGCAAATCTCACCACCTTTATGGATTTCTAGCATTAAATTAAATGTGTGCATCATTCTCTTACTAAATTCAGTTTTTCAAGACATTTTCATGATTTGATTGAAAAACGCTGTAAGAAAATCAAACCACGCTCGTGTCATCGTTCCAGTTGTAGAGGATGGAGTCCAGGAAGCGGCCCAGGGCTGCTTTACAACTCCAGACTTTTGATTCTAACGGAGGTTAAAAGAGCAAAGATTCAACCTGAAATCATTCTCTAAACCTGTTTCATTATTCAGGCCATGACATTTCTAAAATAAGAAATCAAAAATCTGGGCATCTGTTTGTAGTTCTTTCCTTGAATTTCTGAAAAAAGGCTTTTGTAACAGATGAACTTCTTTTTGTTGCAACAGCTTTTTATTCCATCAGCATCCAAAAGTCATAAAGGAATCTGGTTTAATTCACACGTTTTGAACTTAAAATCAGGTTGAGTTGTAAAAGGTTCAGCTGCGTATTTGANAAAAAACACAAGCAGTCGACTGTTCCCTCATTTAAACAGTAAAATCATGGGCTGTATTCTTGCTAGCCGCTTCTGGATGGATGCAAACTGCATTTTGTTGCTTTTGTGACATGTGCAATGACAATAAAGTTGAATTCTATTCTATAGGCAGGTGATTGTGTGATTAAATAAACACGTTGGAGCTCCTCCCTGTACCTGACGCAGACGTCGACTCCCAGCAGCTCCACGGGCGACAGGACCAAGCTCTCCAGGTTCTCCTCCTCTCCTGCAGAATGAGACACGAGAGGATTAGAGCTCTCCCAGAGAGACAGGATCTGAGAGAAACATTTTCCTAACAGCATTGTGACCAGCTAGAACAGAAAAACACGACAGCAAATTATGAATTTCCTCTTTCACAGCTCCACGGAGCCGCGTCTAAACTAGTTTGTACTTTGCAGCTCTGAGGCGTCGTTTGGCGTTTAGCCGTGATGTTTGTGAGGAAGGGTTAGGGTTAAGGAGACTCTGGTCATTTCAACAACAGTCATTCACGGGAAATTTCACAGCTCCGATCACAGGCGTTGGTGCTGCAGCATCCGAATTTCAGAGATGTGGCGGATTTTAGGGAAAATAAAAAATAACAGGATTTTAAAATAAGAGGAAGATTTCCTTACAGGTGGAGATGCTCGTGCTCACACACACACACACTCACACACTCGTCATTATTCGTGCAGAATCATTAGACCATATTAGTTTTGGGGAATGAAAGTGCAGTCATGTGGAGTTTTGCAGCGACTGAAGCAATAACTGACATTTTTATTTGGAAGCCGGTTCTGCTACATCCTCCTCGCTTTGTGGAAACAGAATATTACATCTTTGCAGATGAATCCCCGCTTCAGATGGTTTATGGTGGGATGATGAGCAGAACTGAACAATTATGAGCCGATCACGATGGAGAGGGGAAACTCAAATAAAAAGTAAAGTAATAGAGCCAAAAAAAACCTAAGTGAAGTTTCCTGTAATTTAAACATCAGAGAGATGATTCAACACGGTTAACCGTGTGGCTGAGCGGACGTTTATTTCTTCCCTCCTCACATAGCAACACCTCTAAGAACCTCACGCTGATAGCAATTACACTAATGAAGATAAATCCTCCGTTTTTTTCTTCCTCTTTCTTTTCCACGGCACCGTGCCCCAGAGTCTATTTTACAATTTGCAATAACTATAATGACAAATATGAAGCGCTGGAACAAAGAGGCTGGTTGTTCCCACCTGCTCAGAGTATTCTGCACAAATACTGAGGAGTAATATCAGCAAAGTGCAGCTTCACACTGATTTAGTCCCTGGACTNTCCTGGTTCAGGCCTTTATTGGAAGGAGGCCAGAATTAGAGGCAGGCCTATATTTCAATTTGAGCAAAATTAACTACCAGTAGAATGAATAAAAACAAGATTTTGTGTCTATTTGAGCGGTGACTGAAGTCTCACGTGCAAATCAAAAGTGATGATTGCTGGGTTTCACTCACGTGACCCTGCCGCCGCGCTGAACTCAAACAGTGGACAGGAAGTGTTTTGCTCTACTATAAAACACAGCGTGACGGATGAAAGTGAGTGTTCTAAACGAGCTGGCACAGACACGATATCTTCCTTTAGGTTATGACTCATTTAATTTTAAAAGTTGGACTTTTAATACACGCTGGAGGATTTACCCAACGCTGAAGCGATCGACACAACAAACTATCTCATGTGGAAAATCTCATATTACACTGCAAACCAAAAGCCTTTTATGAGTCTGAAAGCCTATTTTATTTCAGGTTGGTTAACAGTTTAGAGATCCGGAGAAGCTTTAAATGACCGTTGTCTTGTTTATGCTTGTTAGATGTGCTATTTTAGTTACGTAATTAACTCGTAATGATAGCTAATGCTAACGTGAGTACGTGCTAGGATCTACTTATAACTAACGTTTTATGCCTTTTTAAATCCACATTTCTGGTACATTTGTTTGATTTTATTAAGGTATTAATGTCACGTTACAACACTGAGCTAACGGCTAAAAACATTAGCACTCTAAAAGCTATTTGCGGTGAGGACACATGAAAACAGTATCAAACTGTTTACCTGCTGTTTATGTAGCTGCGTTTCTAAATATCTGTTCAATAAAACGCCATAAACACCTTTAGTAAGCCCTTACCTGTGATGAAGTGATCACTGCAAACCAGCATTTTCCTTCTGTTTCTGCTCATCTTGCAGCCGGAGATTATGATCCACTAGTCCGCTGTTACCGTAAAACTTGGTATGCGTGCGCCTCAAAAAATCGAGTGAGGGCTCACTTTACCGTCGATCTCCGAAAAAAACAAAAAAAAAACACACACACACACACGCTGTTTCTAATGGTAGCCCCGGCCACTATTAGAGACCGGCGTTTATTTACCCCCGCTGACAGCGAGACCGGCTAATATAGGAGACCCGGCCGGTAATGGAATACAGGCCAATATTAGAGGATTTACGTTACGCACACTCACAAATTACAACTATCCAAAAACACACACACACACAAAATGGAAAGAGAAAAAACACAAGCAGTCGACTGTTCCCTCATTTAAACAGTAAAATCATGGGCTGTATTCTTGCTAGCCGCTTCTGGATGGATGCAAACTGCATTTTGTTGCTTTTGTGACATGTGCAATGACAATAAAGTTGAATTCTATTCTATAGGCAGGTGATTGTGTGATTAAATAAACACGTTGGAGCTCCTCCCTGTACCTGACGCAGACGTCGACTCCCAGCAGCTCCACGGGCGACAGGACCAAGCTCTCCAGGTTCTCCTCCTCTCCTGCAGAATGAGACACGAGAGGATTAGAGCTCTCCCAGAGAGACAGGATCTGAGAGAAACATTTTCCTAACAGCATTGTGACCAGCTAGAACAGAAAAACACGACAGCAAATTATGAATTTCCTCTTTCACAGCTCCACGGAGCCGCGTCTAAACTAGTTTGTACTTTGCAGCTCTGAGGCGTCGTTTGGCGTTTAGCCGTGATGTTTGTGAGGAAGGGTTAGGGTTAAGGAGACTCTGGTCATTTCAACAACAGTCATTCACGGGAAATTTCACAGCTCCGATCACAGGCGTTGGTGCTGCAGCATCCGAATTTCAGAGATGTGGCGGATTTTAGGGAAAATAAAAAATAACAGGATTTTAAAATAAGAGGAAGATTTCCTTACAGGTGGAGATGCTCNAGACATTTTCATGATTTGATTGAAAAACGCTGTAAGAAAATCAAACCACGCTCGTGTCATCATTCCAGTTGTAGAGGATGGAGTCCAGGAAGCGGCCCAGGGCTGCTTTACAACTCCACACTTTTGATTCTAACGGAGGTTAAAAGAGCAAAGAATCAATTTGCAATTCAACCTGAAATCATTCTCTAAACCTGTTTCATTATTCAGGCCATGACATTTCTAAAATAAGAAATCAAAAATCTGGGCATCTGTTTGTAGTTCTTTCCTTGAATTTCTGAAAAAAGGCTTTTGCAACAGATGAACTTCTTTTTGTTGCAACAGCTTTTTATTCCATCAGCATCCAAAAGTCATAAAGGAATCTGGTTTAATTCACACGTTTTGAACTTAAAATCAGGTTGAGTTGTAAAAGGTTCAGCTGCGTATTTGAATTTGCGGCGCCTGCTGCGAGCGCACCGAGAGCCATCTGTTGTTAAAATGTCAGAAACGTACGTTTGAGGATAGATTCTGGTTGCCTAATTGTGACGAGTCACTGTGACGAGTCGCTTCGACTCGTGTTTTATTCATCTGGCATTTATTCAAATGCTGGTTTTTATAAACTAACTTTAAATAATGGTGGCATTATTCAACAATGAGCAGGTTAGAATGACTTCCAACAGGTGATTTGTTGTTCTGAGGCCTGTCAGATCCCACCTTTTACTCTAGAGCATTAATAAAGACTCGGAGACCTTAGGATCCTGTCCTCAATTCTTACAGGGATATCATGCGGTTTGGGCTTGATTTTAGCACCCCCTAGTGTCCGTTTAGTAGAACGGAAAGTGAAACTTATCTCCTCGCTGTGCGTTGGTCTTTTTAACACCTTAATCCAACTGCTGAAATGTCTCCTCAGCCTTCATTAGTGTCTACTAGGGGTGGGAATTGATACGTTTTTATCAATATCAATGGCATTGTCCATTCTGTCTATCAATCCAATTCCTTATCAATTCCCAAGTAGTTCAATAGGTGGCAGAAAATTAATCGCACACAGTTTCCTGCATTATAAGTGTCAGTTTATTTATGATAACCAATTGTACCTGGTGGTATTGTTTGGAAAAATCATTCCAAATGTCTTCTTGCTGTAGTTTTTGCATGATGGGAAAAATCTCACCACAGGTGGGACTTTAGTCGCTGGAGTCTGCTAGTGTGGAGACGTGTATATAAGGTAGGGTGACCATATTTCCATTTCCAAAAATGAGGACAGGGGATCTGTGCCTACCAATGATGCCACACAAACCACGTTGGGACCCATTTTTCCCGGCGTTCTGTCAGAACTCCTGGCTTAGAGCTAAAATTAATATCAGACTCTGCCAACAAAATGGCTCTAGAACAATTCATATGTAAACCGAGGTGTTTTGCAAACACTATAATTAATACTCCTGGGCAGGCTTTGAATTACACAGAGGATTCTGGGGAGCCCAGTGACGGGGGGTGGGGGGGTCTGTTTGCCTTGGCCTCCAAAATGCCCGGATACGACCCTGGACGTGGGACTGAATTTTGAAGGTGATCTGAATTGTATCAAATATATAAATATCACACGCTTATGAATTATTGCTTTATGAAGGTAAAAATACGTAGTGGGATAAATCTACCAACATTTTCATTTTCAAGAACTTTGTTTTCTTTTTTTTATTTGAATCTTTTCCTGTCCTGTCTGTCTCTGATCTTCCTGCTTCTCCTCAATCCACCAGAAAAAACAGTTTCCTGGCTTCCTCCTGTTTCACCTCGAGTTCAAATTAATCTACTGGCTGAAAAACAGTGGAGTGTGCGCTGGCGGCCGCGCAGGTGAGGTGAAATCACCTGAGCACAGGTGAGGCGCTCCGCTGCAGAGCGCGTCAGACAGGAATAAAAGATACGATTAAAAGACGGCAGTACCAGATATGAACGATCGCATGTTAATTATATTTTTGGTGGCGCCACTTTGAGAATGTTACTGTGGCCGTGCGCAGCTGCCCGGCGCGCATCAATAATTAGCAGTATCTGTCCTCTCCGCTCAAAAGAATCCCCGGTGCGCTGAGAGTCCATATAAATAATGTAATATAGGTAGAAACAGGGTCTTGTTTCGGGCTTCCCCTGCGTGTGTAGTAGGGTGACCAGATCCCAACTCGCCAAATGTGGGACAGAGACTACTCAATGTGGGACAGAGACTACTCAATGTGGGACAGAGACTACTCAATGTGGGACAGAGACTACTCAATGTGGGACAGAGACTACTCAATGTGGGACAGAGACTACTCAATGTGGGACAAAGTAAAATTCCAATTTAACAAGATAAAGTTAAAAAGTTAAAAAAAAAAAAAATTATTTTCTGACTTTTAGCTCCAACATCACTGGTAAATACATAGTTATTATAATTATTATCATCATCATATATTTCATGTACTATATATTCTATTTGAATTCAACTTGAACAAGCAAAAGTTTTCAGACTATTTCACAGCTCCTCTCATCACCACAGCTTAACTCAGGCTCTTTGGACCTTCTAGTGGTTCTGATTAGCTTTAGCTAAAAGGATTTTAAACCCATCAACTCATTTTAATAATATAGAAAGGCCCACAGTAAAAAATATGCAGGTTTTAGCAGCTTTTCAGAGTTTTCATTGAATATTTTCCACAACAGAATGACAGTAAAAGTACCAGTAACAATTTTAGATCTATTTAAGTTTGTTTTTAATACATTTTCCAATAAAATCCACAAATATTCATACTTTTTTGCTATTTTTTTCTTAATTCAGAAACAAAATGGTGATCTTTTCTAGTAAATATTTAGGGGAGAGAGAAAAAACATCACTGACATAAATCTGAAGAAATTCAGATCTAATCTAACAGGGTTCCTTAGAATGACTTTTTTCCTCACATTTCTGAGAAAAATAATGAAGGCTTACATTTAATTCTCTCTTTAATGTGCTTTAAAAGAGTTTAGCTTGTATGTATTTGAAATAAAAATAACTCCAGCACCTTGTGTGTGTTAGAAACTCGTTTGGGACCTGTCTCCTTACTGGGAAACCTGCTTCAGTTCAGACCAACATATTTTTTTTGTGACTCTTGGATTCTCTGCTCTGTTTCATATCAGACTCGCCGTGACACAAAAAATGACTCTGAGAAACAACACAAAGACCCTGACAGAGTCTCAATGAACACGTTCAACCCACGAGTTTATTCTAACAGCATTTTCGCCACGGTGTTCATCTTTCCTCCGTTCTCGCTGACGCTTCTGTTTTGGTGGTTCGGGTGCGCGCCCCAAGCGCTCCGGACCGGTGTTAAAGTCCCGCCTCCTGGTTCGACTGACAGCAACAGGTGGCTTTCTCCACACCGTTTATGCAAGATTGAAATTCGGAACGGGAGACTGTCAATGCGGGACATTGTCTCAATTTGCGGGACGTGTGAAAAGTGATGAAAATGCGGGACTGACGTTGGCTAGTCCTGAAGGAAGAAAACTGTTTCTCTGAACGGAGGCTATTCACAAAGCTATCTTCAACTGAGAAGATAATAAATATTTATAAGTATTAGACAGAAATGTACTTCCAAATAGCAAAAAAAAACAAAAACTTGTCATGCACCAGCAGTTATTTTATCCCAAGTACTGGACAAAGAAAAAATTTCTAAAAAATGCTCATCAAAATAAATCTGTTGCTGCTACAAAAACTGTTTTTCTTATTCCAGAAATGAATTCATTCACAGTTTTCACCCTATTTCTTGATTCCTTATAGATTCCTTTTTTAATTTCAAAGTGTTAAACATGTATTGATCGAGTCCTGAAAGCTGCACAAATTGTATTTTCCGTTCCAGGCGGAGCACTTTAGGCTGAATAAGTGCTTCACTCGTCAGAGACGAGCTGAGACGCTGCAGCTGTGCTCACATCCAGCAGCTGGATTCTGTCAGAAATGGATCTATTGAGCAATCTGTGAATGTTGTGAAGTGTCACTTTATCTCTTCCTTCCACATCTTACTAAACTGACAGTGACTGAAACGACACAGCAGCTGTTTGAAGGAACCAGGCAGAATTTACAGGAGAAGAAAACCTTTTCTGGGACTCAGGCTGCTCTTTCACCATCTGTTCACTTGTGCTCAGACTAATTACTACGTGTGCACACCTTCAGCACAATGCAGACCTCAAAACGCTCATCATTAGTACAGCGTGCACCATAGTGAGCATTCTGCATGTTTCTTGATTTGCATAGTGATATCCTCGGTACATCTCATCATCCTGTGACTCTGAGCTCTGCCTGAAGCCAGAGACTCCGCCTGCTTCCAGTGGGTTACACACTCCTGGCTTTCTTTGACTTTCTCTCTCTCACACACAAACACACACACACACACACACACACACACACACACACGTCTCAGAAACATTTAGCATCAAGGGATGCTAGTACTGACAGCTAAAGAGGGATGATGGAGATGCAAGGATACTTTCATCTTTTTTCTGGCGCCTAACATAAAACCTAGAATATTACAGAAGGAATCTGGATGCTCGCTAATGCAGCTACAGCTGATAAATGCAACATCAAAACTGTAAAAATCTAAGCTGAGACAAACTGTCTATTTTGATCTATAAACTGGTTTTAAAAAGTATAAAGAGAAAACAGAAATGTTAACGCTGCTTCCAGTGGCTCATTAAGGCCACCGTGGTAACCAAAGCAATTTTTGATGTATAATTTATTTATTTTTTATTGGAAGCTGAGGGGTATGTAATAATTTGAGTTGAATTGTGAATTGGAGAATATTGTGGGTTCTTAATGCTTTTTTTCACAGCCAATAACATTTTTTGTCTTTTATAAACATTCCATTACATTACATCCATTACGTTATGAATTTCTTTTCATTTTTAATTTATCTATTGTAAAATTTGTTTAAGCTGCCTTTAAAAATCAATACCTCTTTTTTCTGTTTATGGAAAAGATTACAGTCCCAGATGTTTTAACCTTTTTTCAGCCTCTTAAATTTAATTGTTTTTATGAAAGAAAATGTTTTGATGCAACATGCTTTTTTTTATTCCAAAGCTGCATGGCATGAAAATGCACAAACCTGTGTTATAATTGCAGAGAGAATATCAATAAGGGTCCTTCAATCCTCATGCATTGGCACCATCCCTAAAACAGACCCTTGTGGGACACCGTAGGTAAAAGAGACCAGAAGACTGCCATAGAAGGAGAACCACTCAGTATCTCAGCCTATCCACGTTATTTTTGAGTAGCCTCATAGAGAAACGCTGATGCTAGCAACATCCGGTGAGACCGGAAGTAGCACATACTCATTGGTTTACATTGTGAGGTTTTGTTGCTAGTAGAAGTTTATTTGAACATTTGAAGAAATGTAGTCACGCACCTCGGGACGATGTTGCGCTGTTGGCGCTTGTACTAACAACCAGAGAAAATTAAATCTGTAGCTACAAGAGCGATCTTTAGAACATGCACCTCCAGAGTGAGAGAGCGTACAGCTGCGAGCGTCGGTACGGTTCTCACCGTCTCTCCAGCGATGAGGACCCCAGAAGGATGTGGCTGAAAAATCTTAACTTGAAACCACCACAAACTTTATTTGTGCGTTCCTTTCATTTTATTGTGAAAACCCCCAGAGAGGAACACCCGCATCCTACTTTGTAGTTGGATATGGCAAAACTCCGGAGTAAAGACGCAGAGTAGTAAAAGATCTGACAGCAGTCTCACAACAGGAATTATTTCATGTGTACAATTTTCTGAATAGTTATAATTTAACGTGCGTTTAGACTGCTATTATTAACCTAAAAGTGCCATCCTGCTGTTTGTATTTCACCTGATGTAGGAACTAAAACCCAGGCTTGGTGATGAGGGATTTAAGGCTCTGACTCGGCTCTACGTCTGCTTATAAGTGAATAAGATTGTGTCCCACCTCTTTCAACAAAACACCAACAACCTTATTACGATGTAGGTACTGATAAGCCTCAGAGCTTTTAAGATTGTTTATTGCCTCGCTGTCAGACGCAACTGAGTTCAGAAAGTAGCTAAAATGCTACTGTACGTTAGCTTTGGCCAGACTTTACGATCACCACCTCTCTGCTTCAGTAGGCAGACGGAGTGTAACGGTGTCCTGTTTGAGCTGTGACAGCTGGTGTTCATGCATGTTTTCAGTCTCTAAAAGCACATAAAAAGAGGATTAGCATGAAGGAATTGCATCGTCTCAACGTAAACAAATGCGGACCGGAAGTTGCTTGCATCTTTCGCGCAAAGCATCACGGGCCGTGAGAATAATGTGGATAGGGCATATTGTGATGATTTCTTTCCATTAAGCATCATGGTGCTCATAGCATGCACCTTTTTGTCATCATTGTGTAACCCCGCCCCCGAAGTTATGACCCCAGATCCTTTCGGTCTCTGAAAACATGACGTTTCCAGTGTGGAGTCATATGAGTCACACCAGAGCACAGCTTGTTCTTGTTTAAAATAAACACTGTTTACACTGAGAGCACCCATTTCCACAGTCTGACCTCAGCAAGCCTGCTATCTGGCTCATATTATTATGGTCTGGCAAATCTGAGGAGTAGAAATGACAGAGGCAGAGGACGATGTGTCTTCCAGAAGCTCTTTCTGGATGTGTTTTGGAGGCGAGCAGCCTGCAGCCCGTCCAGCTCCCTGTCTGCCACACTGACCCACTCCAGCTGATACTCAGTCACTGAGCATGTTAGCGTTAGCATGAAGCCTGAGTCCGCCCGGTCAGTCGAAGCGTGAGAACACGCACGATCCCAGTGAGCAGCCAATCAGAACATCTGAAACACAGCAAACATGAGGCTTTGTTGAGCTGGGACATATCAGGGGGACGTTTGTGTGGACGCATGTGTTTTGCACTATAAATAGATGTTTGATGTTTGTGTTCATTTGTGCAAATGAACATTTTTGTCCTTGATGTGCTGAATGTCGACCCCAAGCTTTTTGTTTTTTCCTCAAATGTCAACATCCTGACATTTGCTGAAACTGAGGACGTCCTCTCCCCTCTCTGTACGCCTCATGTGACCACACAGCTGACATCTCTCAGATCCGCCGCACGGGACACGCTCGCCCTCCCTGCTGACCTCATCTGATCTCAGCTCTCGCTCGCCGCCGCCTCCGAGTCCCAGCCATCCTCCGAGGCCTCGGATCTGTAAACACCAAATGTGCACGCGAGCCCTAGCTCCGGTTTCTGGAGGTTATCACCCCCCCATGTGAGTGTGAGTCAGTGTGTGTCCCTGTGCACATGTGGGGCGGGGCAAGTCGTCCTCATCCTGTCACTTCCTCTGTTCCTCTGTCTGCTCAGGATGGAGGATGAGTGTTCAGACGAACAGCAGACTACGGACACAGATTACGGACCACCTGACAAATCTGCCAGCAGCTGTTGTTTTTCCAAGGAAAAATCTGTTAAACGTGCCAGAACAAAGAGGTAGAGCAGACTTTCTTCTTCTCAGTGGAAAACCAAAATACACAAATGAGACTTGAATTATTTACACGTTAAGTTTCTACGTCTGCCTTTTTAAGCCTTTAAAGCAAAATTTTCCTGCTCCTCTGCCCTATTGGTTGAAAGTTGAATTACAACTGTCATAAACAACCCTGCAGCAGCCTGCTGTAGCTAGCGCTAACAATGGGCTAACACTAACATGAGCCAAATAATACTAAATAAGCCACGAAGTAAAAAGATCTACACTGTTGGACAAAACATATTATTACTTATAAGTCCAGTAGCAACAAAGCCAGGTCACCATCAGTCCGTGATTTTGTAGCCTCCTTTAGCTCCCTCAAACTAGCGTAGGCTGATGTTCTCTAAGGTTTTAGCTCTTTTCTTTGCCTCCAAAGACATTACTCTCTGACTTTTACTTCCAGACGTCGCCATGATACCAACAAAAAAGCAAACTTCTTTTTATTTTTCTTCATGTGTTTTTTATTGACGGTCGGCAAACTGAAAAAGCTAACTGCTAGCCTTTAAATTAGCTATCAGCACTGTAAACAGCTAACAGGCGTTAAGCAGGTAAAGATCACCCCCTAGGACACCTACCCGCTCCACAAAACTGTTAAGTGCTGTTTCTGGTCAGCAGAGGGCTGTCCCATGTGAAGATGATAAAGTTTCTTCCAACACAATCACTGAACCCCACTTTTAAAGGAATTAGTTTAAGCATTAGAAGCTGCTTAGTGTTGCTTTAATATCGATAATCAACATAAATTAGTGAGTGATAATTCAGGGTGCTAGTGCATCAGATAAAACGAATTCACTGCAATAAATCTCCCAGTAGACATCAATGGGATTTAGATGAAACAGTTGAGGAAGCCCTGCCCCCTTCAGCTCAAGTAGACTTCCTAGAGCCTAAATGGGTCACAGGAAGTTTGACTTCCCATAATGGAACTGGTGTTCTGATCTCGCTGGTCACGGTTGAAGTTTTGACTGGTGGGTGGTTACCATGGTGATCCTAATGATCCACTGGCAGCAGAATTAACATTTCTGTCAATCTCGATTCTTTATGTTCTTGGACTGCAGCTGCTTTTGGATCCTTTGGATTGTCTTTAGAATGTTGAAAAGTTTAATATTAAATTGTTTGTTCCATCTGACCCCCCCCCCCCAATTCATCCATGACATGTCTCTACAACCCTTGTCCCTGGACAGTAGAGTGAACGGTTACATAAGACGCAGCGTATTGGTGAATGTCTCTGTTCAGCCCCTGAAGAGCATGAGGCCAGCTCTGGTGAAACCCACTGAAAATGGCTCTTATGCTCTACTGAATCAAGCCGTCGCCCCAAAGGCAAACTCATCATCTTCATCCCCGCTGGAGCGCAAACCTCTCCTCCTCTCCTCCCACTCCCTCAGCTCCAGACCTTTTGCTCACCAAATTCAATTAAGTTGGGCTCAATCAGAGCGTCTCTGCACATGTCACAGCTTGAAGGTGCAGGTGAGGTCGGCTCTCGGAGCCGTCCGATGACGTCTGAGGAGCCAACGAATGGTGGAGCCATCAAAGCACCGGGGGCTGGACGGGAGGACGTGGGATTTATGTGACAGGCTGCCTGAAGAGGTTAGCATTGCTGGGTGTCATGGATCTCACCGAGGCGATTGTGGCCTTTGTGTCACGTGACTCAGATGGCTGCATAGATATTCAGCATCCGTCACAGCCCGTCACGTCAAACGCTTCACACCTGGCCGACGCGTCAGACGCACATCTCATGTAGACATTGTGATTGAGGCAGATGCAGCAGTCATGGCTCAGATTAGGCCTTTAATTATTCAAACATGTAATCGCTGCTCTGCCTTTTATTCCAGAGATCGATTCAGGAAGAAAAATGATGGAATTAAAGATGTTTTAGTCAAATCTTTAATATCTCATACAGAGTCACGAGATTTAAGGCTGTCATTCACATGTTTTATTTTCAGTAACTCTGCTGTGGTCTCTAGTATAAATTAATGCCTTGTTAGTTGGCACAAAACTCTGGTGCTTCTGTTTCAGGAAGGGGCAAAAAATGACAGAATTGTGTGTCTTACTCATTATTCGTGATATGCAAACATCTTGCCTCTGATTAGCTAACAACAACAACTCGAATCTTCGTTAGCAAAACTCAGAATTCTGTAAAACATATTTTCTTTGGTAAAAAAATGCAACGTTGATGTTTTTTCTCCACAAATAACACGAGCCCCGACGTCATTGGGTGGAGCTGCTAATTGCTAATGGTTAGCTTCTATTAGCTGAAACACGTTCTGCTCTCTCCTTCTCGTGGTTGGTCCCAAGCTAGTGTGGGCGGGGCCATGAACACTAACTTTCTCTGTGATTTAGAAGAGACTGGCTTTTTCTGACCCGGTCGTTTTCCTGTCTATATCCTTGATGCAGGTGAAGAACATTTTCATATTCAGCATGCACGTGCAACTCAGTGATTTTCAAAAAGAACAAATATTACATGGTTTCTATGGTAACCAGAACCTTTAATATGACCTCTGTCAGATCAAATGGGAGCCCAGTATGTGTAAAACTGACTCAGGAGCTGCCATGTTAGAGTTGTTGTGGCGTCCATCTTTAATGGTTCCGACTCCCAAACTTGATGCAGTTTTAATGCATGTTAGACATACATCACCACACACCAACCTACATTAACAGACACACACGCACACACAGCATTGATCCACCTGTGGGTGAGCGGTGATGGCTGAGGCTTTACCCCCTCAGCTTCTGCCCTCTACCTGGCTCGGGTCTGCCCTGTGGGTTGATCTATCGGTGCCCATCCACTGGTGGCTATCAGCTGCAGGGCGTGCCTGGCCCCAGACTCTGGCGCTAGTGGGACCTGGGCTGCTGGGGGCAGCCCCTCCCTCATCACATACACAACATTTAAAAAAAGTAAGCAAAACAACACTCTTGGTGACAAATCTACTTTCAAACACCCACAAACACATAGCTTAGATCTGCACACATAGGTAACCACATAAACACACATGAACATATTCCATAAGATACACACACACACACACACATACGCTACTACAAATAAGGGCAATAACCTCTTGACAGTTCCTATTCCATTTAATTGTGTAGATTTTTTTATTTTTTTATAATTATGACGATGACCCCACTATTTTGTCTTGCCTCTTTGTTTGTTGTCTATTTGTTGTGTACTGTTGTCCCTTCATTCCCCCTCCCTCTCTTTGCCTGTTTGTGTTGTTTTTCTCTTTTCTCCCTGCCTGTCCACTCTGGTGCGGTCTGACATGCCATAAACATAATAAATGCTATGGTGCAACAAGAGGAATATCCCACATCCCTCTTGCTGTAGGGTAAAACTGCTCTGGCATGTTTTGGCACCCAGATCAACCATTGTGTCTGCTACAACTGCCAGTACAGGGCAGGTTAAAAAAAAACTTGATGAATGACTAATTCTGAATATTTTATGAAAAATTTCACCAAAATGACGAGAATCCTGAGACGTCTCTGAAGGAAACCACCAGAGTTTCTGACCAGACTCACCTTTGACCTCCTTGTTTAACTGACTCTGGATCAGTGTTGGACCCATCCTCTGAGACCTGCTGGACGTTCTCACTGTAACTGTACGGTAGAGGCGATCTGTAGCCTCCAGATGGTTCAGCTGAACCACGCAGGGGCAGACCGGACTGCTCCGAGGTCTCTGCGTTCTCAGACGCTGTGTGAAATGTGATTGACAGCGTTCCTTTCACAGCCTGTCATATCACATGTTATCTGAAGTGATTGAAGCCCTGTCTCCCTTTTTTCACCCCTCAACTTTCAAATAAACACCTCCTTCGTGCTGTCGAAGAATTTAGTTTTGCTTTTGTTTCCTTGAGAAATGAGACACAGATTAAGAGAAAATCTCCTAGTTAATGTCTGATCTGATCTGATCGTGGTTCAGACCGTTGCCAGCGATCATCAGTCAGAAAGCTGTAAAATAAGCTCGATACGTCCCGAGTGACTCAGTCTGCTGTAAAAGCTGCGTGTTTGGAATCGATAAAAAGAGAAAGTCTTGCTGAAATGATGACTGGGCAGTCGTAGAGGGATTTAAAGATTTTAGCACTTGTCATGTAGACTCAGAAAAAAAGTCAGATAAGAAGGAAAAAGCACTTTTACCTCCTAAAATGTTGGTTTTTGAATCTGAGAAGTGGTGCAGCAATAGTAGAGCTGCTCACTCAAACCCACATTCTTTTAAAGCTTCATTTAAAATCTTATCTTTTAGAGTTTAAAAGAATCTTCCAAGTCGCCACGTGAGTCACGATCACCGCCGCCTCCCACGCCTGCGATGCTGATGAGTAATCGGTTTGGTCTAACACAGGAAACAGCCTTTGAGTTTCAGCATAGTGAGGAAACACCGAAGCAAGATGAGCCGAGAAAACCAAATCAGATTCAGGACTTCACACTGACGACTCAAACCTAACCAGAACTTTCTCCACTCGGCAGCAGGAAAAACCCAAAGCAGCTGCAGGAAGTGGTGATGTAAACGTGTGAAAGTGTCCTCCAGCTGCAGGAGCAGCAAAGGTTACTCGTTACGTAAGGTTGGCCAGAAGCCTGAGGTCGGTGTTCCTGTCAAACGGCACAAAGTTGCACCAAAACAACGATGAGACGAGCAGGAATAAACCACTTAGCACGATTCTAGGTTTCTCCACCAGTGGGTCGTTTAATTACGTACACAGGCAAAGGAGTAATCTCAGGTCTTATGGAGGAGGTGCACACAATCATACAGTTATAACACGTCACTGAACACATCGTGCACACTTAAAGAAGCAGGTCAACCGCTTGTTGGAGCTCATTTTAGTCTCTGTCTAATGAAAACATGCTGACCGTAACTGGGGAAAAAACGACGAAACTAAAGAAAAAGAGAAAAATATATAGATGCTATGAAAATGTAATTATTAGCATACATTACTATAATTCTGAATGCTCTTAATGAACAAAAAATGCAATAAAAAGGAGAGAGAAAACTGATTTGTTTTTTCTTGCTGTGGGATTTTAAGGTTTAAGATGTTTGCTCTCCCGTCTAAGAAGTATTATAATTAAATCTGAGGTGGTGAAACATAAAAGCAGTTTCAGAAAACAATCTTTTCATTTCATAAATAATCTAAACATCTCTCTGTTTTTAGAAACCCAGATCCTCTTCTTACCGAGCAGCTGCAGAATAAAATAAATATAGAACAAGGACGTGGGCTCGAGATGAAATCTGACAATTTTTTAACAAGTCATGAAGAAATTATCATGAGACATTTGGATGACTGGAGGTGCTACCTACAAGCTACTTCCTCAGCAGCATCCACTGAGGATATCAGAACTTCCTTTAATCATTCATAATCCATCCATCCTTCTCCGCTTATCCGGAGTCGGGCCGTGGGGACAACGGCCTAAGCAGAGAGGCCCAGACCTCCCTCTCCCCAGCCACTTGGGCCAGCTCCTCCAGGAGAATCCCAAGGTGTTCCCTGGCCAGCTGAGAGACATAGTCCCTCCAGCGTGTCCTGGGTCTTCCTTTAGGTCTCCTCCCGGTTGGATGTGCCTGGAAAACCTCACCAGGGAGGCGTCCAGGAGGCATCCTAACTGGATGCCTGAGCCACCTCAACTGGCTCCTCTCAATGTGGAGGAGCAGCAGGTCTACTCCGAGCCCCTCCCGGATGACCAAGCTTCTCACCCTAAGGGAGAGCCCAGACACCCTGCAGAGAAAACTCATTTCGGCCGCTTGTATCTGATCTCGTTCTTTCAGTCACTACCCAAACAGTGTGACCATAGGTGAGGGTACCACATCATCTACAAAAAGCAGAGACCTGATCCTTAGGCCACCTAAGCGGATCCCCTCACCACCTTGGCTGCACCTAGAAATTATGTCCATAAAAGTTATGAACAGAATCGGTGACAAAGGGCAGCCTTGGTGGAGTCCAACTCTCACCGGAAACAAGCCCGACTTACTGCCGGCATTGTAGACCAAGCTCTACACATACTCCCGAAGTACCCCCCACAGGGCCCCCTGAGATCCTTCAAAATAAAAGTCTCAAACAAACATGTACCTCAAAACACCTGAACCTCATAAAATATATAATTAATCACGTTGTCTGATAAACTGATGAACAGGATCGGTACCAGAACAGGAAGCCGTCGTCTCAGGTTCTACATTTACATTGCAGCTCTGAATCTGATCTCCAGACAGTTTTACCTCCATTCACAACTTCAGGGATGTGAACACCTCACATGTAAAACATGCCAAAAACAAGCCCAGCAGGAAGTGCTTTGTGAGTTAACTAGAATTATTTAAACTCTTATCACTCATTTAAAAGCTTCAAACTCCACAATTTTCTGTTTGAATTCATAAAATTTCATATTTGCGGAGCAAAACATCCATCCGTTTCCCTTGATTGAATCTCATTTTAACCCATGTAAATTAACAAAGCGGTCTGAGAGGAGTCCATGCTGGACCTGAGCAGGGCAGAGACGCAGCAGCAGAGTCCTCCGTGTGAATGCTGCTGATATTTTCTGGTGTTTGGCAGACGGAGACCAAGGCTGCTCGCCAGCAGCTCGCTGTGCAGAAGCTACACGATTATACACGTCTGCTCACATGTGAGTTGCCACGACGCATCAACTTAATTAATGCGAATGTTCTCGGAGCAGCCTGGAGTCACTCCTGGGAGAGGCTGTTACATCATTCCCACACACACAAGAGCACACACTCAGACTGCACGGATACGGGAAGTTCTGCTCTCCTGGAAGCAGCTCCTGGTTCTTTTAGTAGCACCTGGAGGGAGGGGGTCATCTGTGTGAGGCGGTGTGTGTTTTGGAGCTGCAGCTGTTGGGCCACACACACTCATCTGGCTACATTTATTAGCTCTTGTGTTTCAGAGTGACACCCCCATCAGGCTGTGTGTGGTCACCCCCATTCGTGCTTTAGGGATTCTGGAAGCTCAGGAGATTCTTGGAAGTGTTGTTTGCGACCAGAGGGAAATGGAAAGCGGTCATATTGCCAAAGTTAACACAATTCTCTCAAAACAAACCCTCTGGATGTTTCTGCCAGTGGCACCCCCAAGGGGTGGCCAAGGGGGGCCATGGCCACCCCTGGAAAAGTTTTGGCCACATCATTTCCCGCCCCATGGGAAGATCACTCCCCCAATAATAAATTACACTCATGCTCACACAAGCCGTACATTCATCTTTTGTAATCAAGACATGAATGTTAAAGCCAATAAATAGTTTTAATCAAATTTGAATAAATCACAATTTAAATATATATGAATGTCACTGTGGCTCACCATTTTTCCAGTAGCTTTTGTGGAGACAGCAACAGGAAAATTGAGCCATTTTAAAATTCAAAAACAATAATATTTAAAACAGTGTTTGTTTGAAATTTTGAATTTTCTTCTTAAATGTTTGTTTCTAAAGTTTGAGGTAAATGTGTTTGATGGACAGGCATTTTTTTATGAAAAAGAATGAAGCAGCAATGTGATGCACAGCTACAACTTAATCTCTCCCAGGGATTCCACAGGGACTATTTTGGTGCCCAAATTTTTCACGAACCCCATCTGGCCCCCCTATGAACTATTCTGGGGGCACCACTGATTCCTGCAGGAGTCCGTCTCTGACCTCTTTGAGGGATGTTCACAAATGTTGACTTTATTTGTCTCTCGGGCACTTTGTGAACCTTAACATTAGTCTTGGTTGGCTGGAGCTCCTCGTGTGTCACAACCGTTTATCCTCCATCTGGCGTGGACGCTCTCTGAGCCACCCAAACAAAGCCCAAGCAGGAAACCCCAAAAGAACATTTGTTTTCTTCTGTGATGGGAAAAGTTCAGATGTCCTTTATCACGATTATTTCATTTTGTGAGTCCATCTGATTTTTAGAGAATTTCCTATTCATGATGGAACTAAATGCTGCGTCCCGCTTGTCCTGCTCCTAACGGCTCACAAAGGTGTCATGGGCTCAGGCAGCCTGCCACCCTGCCCACTGTTCCTCTGTGGAGAAATGATAGCAAACTCACACTTCTGAATGACTACAAACGCCAGGCTGGAATTCTGACTCACGCTGCATGAATTCATCAAACCTCACTTCATCTGCCAGGCCGCCGACTGTCAGGAGGGGAAGAGTCCTTCAAGCTGAACCAACAAACTTTCCACACGAGCATCTCCAAATGGCAGCGAGCCATTTCCACAAATATATATATTTGAACTTTAAAACTCACAAATCCTATGAGGTGACGCCTGTATACCAGCCTGGTCATGCAAGCTGGGAGGCCACAACGTCTAGATTTCTATATCAGATGAGTTAGTCACTGCTGATGGTTCAGAGGCTGTAAAAGAAACGGCTCACATCAGACCTACGGGACACGATGACACCATGGAGCTCATACAGAAGACATATAGTGAGAGACAACACAGACACTAGCAGTATTTAGCATTCAGAGACCATCTGCTTAAAAACCATTCTTAGTCCTATAGACGGCATCAAATCTAACTAATCAGTTTACATTAGCGGGTGGATAATTTCACCTAAAACTCATTTCATATCAGTGTTTTAAACTAATATCACCTCATGTTTACATTATAGCCGCTTTAGTTATTTAGTTACTAAAACGTTTTAGCCTAATAGCCGTGAAGCTGAATTTGGCGGTCTCAATCATGTTGGAAGGAAGGTTACATTGAAACAGATTTGCTCCTCAGCCGGCTGGGGCGTTGTTAGTTTTTCACCTTTCAACATGGCCAAAGAGGGACGTAGTCTTTGTTTACAGTCTATGAACCCGCAGGTTTTCCAAGTCTGCGCCGAGCTAACGCTGCAGTGCAGGCATTTGTAATTTGACACCGACAGCGAAAAAGCGCCAGAGTTAGGCAGTAAACAGGAGTGACCCAGAAGCTATTTCTTGTACCCCTAAGAAGCCACAGCATCTTTTTGTTGTACTCATGGGTGAAGCATGCTAGAGGCTAACGTTGATCTAACAATGCTAACGGTGAATTACACTTGACTCTAAAAATGTCTCAAGCTGCTTTTTCAACCCTAACCCTAACCAACAACTTGATATAACAGTGAAATGTATTCATCTACTTATCAACTTACTGTGTATGACTCGTCTTCACTCGTCATCTAGAATCTTCTGGTGCTGATCCGTAGTTGGTAACAGCCGTAAAACTCACGGAACGGTAGTGAATGAGTGTGTTTTGAAAATGGACTGCAGTACCCAAACTTGACCACAGGATGTCATTCTTACATCATGTACCTTTAAAGTGTATCACCAGATATTATTAATAACTTACATTTAAAATGGTAATTTTCTGCCACTTCAACCGCCATTGTTACAAGAATAAGAACCTTCCATTCAGACCACACGAGTCCTGGGATACGGTGGGCCATGGAGGATTCACCTGACGTGTCCCTGAAATTTGGGAAAAACAACAATACAGTTGAAGGAGCCTTCAAATTTTGACATCCTTTGTCACATCGCTGGGACGTAATCGGCCTCCTAATGCAGCCTTGGGAGGATGCAGCCCCTGAATTTGGATCAGAATCAGAAAGGTTTTGTTGCCATATGTGTGCGCAGGTTCACAACATTAGGAAATTGCTGTGGTACTTGGTGCAAAATGAGAAATAAGAACAATAAAATAATAATTATATAGAGGAGCAATAGTTAGAGAAACGTCTATTATATACAAAACAGTGTAGGTACTGATCAGAGCGGAACCGATCAGGTACAAACTCAACACAGGGTCAAGTGACTGAAACAGGGTGAAGCGACTGGAGTGGGCAGTCCTACGATTGTCATTCATGATCAGTTCAACTGCAGAGGGGAATAAACTGTTCTTGTGGTTAGAGGTTCTGGTCCGAATGGGTCGGAGCTTCCTGCCAGTTGGGAGCAGGTCAAAAAGCCTGTGTCCAGGGTGAGACGGGTCAGCTGTGATCCGACCTGTATGCCCCAATGTCCTGGAGGTGTACATGTCCTGTACAGAGGGGAGTTTGCAGCCAATGACCTTCAGCCTTAAGCTTGGTTTATGCTTGACACATCAGTGAGGTCTGCACGGCTCCACACGGCCAAAATACGTCATTTCAGCAACCTCACCCCTCTGCGCGGCCCAAAGTTTCCACACCACGCAGACGATCCCACACGGAAAAACATGGCAGACTGGCTGTTGTGTGTTGTATGCATGCCGTAGAGCCCTATGCCGCCCCCTACAGTCTGGGAGAATATTGGATCCCAGCAGGGACACGTCGCAGAAGGCGTAAACGCTGCAAAAGTCGTCTTGGCCTGATTCCGCGCGTCTCATTTCCACGCAGAATGTACATGTGTCGAGCATAACCCAAGCTTTAGTAGCTATAAGCAACAATAATAGAAGATAAATAAAAATAAAACAATGCAGTTATGAGTGAGTAGCAGATCTAGGTGGTGATCCTGGTATTTACCATCTTACGAAGTGGAACTGTACAACAGAAACTATATTAATTTACTACTTTGCTGTAATATATTCCTTTGCTGCACCAGACCTGTTCGGTTCGCTCCAACAGACCAGAGTCTGTTTTCTTGTATAATCTGCTTTGTTTGGGTTGGTGTGAAAGTTCACCAGGATTCTGGATCCCCTAAAAACATGAACCCTGGTACCAGTGAATAAACACCATGGTACACTGGGTCCAGTTTGCTCAGGTGCATTGGTCGGTATAATCTGACGAAGGTAAAATGATGTAAACGGGTTCTGTCCTACTTTAACTGGACCATGTGGGTCCAGCGGCGAGGATGATGCAGGTAGAGTCTGGGAGTCGTTTTACAGCGGTGGTTCTTATCAGGGGGCCTCGGGGTCCTTCAGCAGCTTCTTATCAAAATCTGTGCTGGCACCACAACCCCCCACCCCCCTCTGGCTGCCTACCAGCAGGCCGGGAGCTCGAGGCAGAAGGAGGTGAAATGTCGAGAGCAAAATGCAGATTCATGCTGACAAGCGGCGCAGAAAGCATGTTCTCTTCAAGTGAGGGAACCTTGATATTTCACAAAGTCAAATGAACATGTCAGCCAGCACTGCAGGCCAACTATTGGGTTATTTAAAGAGGAAGTGCAGCAGGCGGGCCACTGTTAGCACAAACCGGTTATTATCCTCAGTCTGAGAGACATCACCATCTCTCCCAGTGAGGACGACACACAGCAGTCCATCGTTGCATCAGTTGTCAGAACCAGATCTGGGTCTAATCTGTGTGCAGCATCGAGCCTGAGTTCTGATCAGCAGCAGGACACCAGGAAGAGCGAAGAACCAGATTCAACCCTCCTTATTCCAGGCAGCATTCCAAACGCAGCATGCTGCACAAATAAAGAGCATACAGCAAAGAAAGCTTTTTCTTGTTGCCATGCCAACCACGAACTCTCAAACTAATGTTTTTTTTGTGCACCGATGACTTGTGATCAGCTTATAAATATCCTGCTCTCTGCTGTGAAAGTGGGACTGCAGCACAGCCGGCTGCACCTCGTGCCTCCTGCGTCCCTGTGATTACAGAAGCGTGGCTTTGGAGATGACGGCATCAGGCTGATGAACTCTTTGTTTCCTGACCGACGCATCAGATGGTTCTGATTCACAGAACATCCTCCACCCCACCCCCCCCTCCCAAAAATGGTTCTGGTGTCCTCAAGGTTCACAGTCATCATATGGGCTGAAGGGGGAGGAGCATTAAGGTCAACATTAAAACAGTCTTATAGTTTGGGAGGAGAATTTTAATTTTACACCAAGGTTGGCATCCATGGAGAGTGTCAGCTGACTCAGCTACACCCCAGAAACGTGTTAATTGTGATGCTATATGGTTCTAATTCAAATTATTTTAACTTCATTGTGCTATTGGCAATCATTTTTATATTAAAGTGGTCCTGAAAGTTCTTTATAGAGAAGACTCTGCTAAACTCTCTATTCTGGTATCCCTTGGACCACAGAATTAAAGAGACAATGTGTAGTTTTTGTGTCGTTTTCACTATTAATCTCTGGAAATATCCATCGAAATATCATTGAAAATAAATTAAATGATGCCCAGTTGTTGAAAAATATTGGCAGATTTGTAACATATAACCATAAAAATCGGGTCTAAAATACATCGGCGTGGGTCTAAGTCTCTGAGCGACGCCATATTAGATGCAATGTTTCCTTCTACGGGAGCCTGTGAGGACAAAACACATTTACTGATTTGAAACAAGCGGTTACAAAACTTTCACCATTCATAAACATTGTTGTTTTACACATTTACCTCTTCGCTGATGAAAGGGAGTCTGATGTGCTTGTCATTTTGCTGGAGGTTGCACTCCCAGGGATTTTTGACCCTAATGGCCATTCGTTGGTAAGGTCTTACTCAAACACAAAAATACTGCTTGCTTGCAATAATTTAGGTATGTACTGCCCCCTATTGCCAGGAAAAATACACACTGTCACTTTAAAACATTTATTTTGTTACACACAAGCATTTCCTACTAATCGTGGAGTCCCCCAGGGCTTGATACTCGGCCCTCTTTCCTTTGGCAGAAAAATCAGCGTTTATCAGTATGCAGATGACATTTTATTATATTCATTGTTTTTTACTGTCGTTGTGTCCTTGGGCAAGACACTTTACCCGCCTTGACTGCTGGTGGTGGTCAGAGGAACTGGTGGTGCCAGTGCTTGGCAGCCTCGCTTCTGTCAGTGTGCCCCAGGGCAGCTGTGGCTATGTTGTAGCTCATCCCCACCAGCGTGTGAATGTGTGTGTGAATGGGTGGATGACTGTGTTGTGAAGCGCCTTGGGGGGTTGTAGAACCCTAAGAAGGCACCATACAAATACAGGCCATTTACCATTTTTTACCATTTTATCCCAGATGATCCCACATCTGTGAAGTCATTGCTTGTGACAGAACCTAAGAGTTAAACTTCAATAAACCAACAAACTAAATAAACCAAATATAATCGTGAGAGCAGCATTTAAACTTTTGACCTGAAAAAGATATTTTTGAAGTGTTGTGTAAAATGTTGTGAATAACTACTGTTTTGCTTGTTGTAGGAAGCTTCCTGAATGGCCTCTGTTCAGAGAAATATAGAGTTCACATCCTTCAGTACTGATGACTTAACAATAGGTAAGATAGTAATTATTAAGTTTTAATCCCTGTACGTTGTCCATGTTACCCCACATAACCGCAGTCCCAATGAGTCTCTCAGACGTCTGGGATCACACTCGCCTCCGTCTCACAGCGCTCGTGTCTGTGCAGTCACGTCTCCTGCAGTCAGACATAAAATAATACTGAGCAGAGCGTCAGTGGGCACTCAAGACTGTGGAGAAGGACGTCAGCTCTGAGACTTTTTTTGTGATGTCACTGTCACTGGAGCGTGCAGTAGAACGAAGCCTGGCCAATAGGAGTGGGATTCAGGCTCCTGGAAACAACAACAACACAGCTACTTCGCTGTGGAACACAAAGAGCAGAACTCAGAAACACTCGTGTTACCATCTGAAACCAAATACACATGGACTGTAGCAGGAAACGGGATATTTTTAGACGTGGCAGGAGAAGTCATCCAGCGTGTCCGTGTAGGATCTCCGAGGGCACGAGCGCGTCTGAAAGAGCCTGTTGGCCTGATAATGTCAATTGTATTCCTGTCGTCTCAACGCCCGCTCCTCGTCTCTGAAACAGGCTGAAAATTAAAAACTCCCACTCGCAGTGACAGTGTGTGAGCCGTGTAAATACAACCCGGGAGTCGGTAATTCCAGACTTCCTTCTCTCTGATCTGCTGCATCACAGACGAACGGCTCTGATGGGGGAGGAGAGGGAGGCATTTCAGGAATTATAACACTTCTAAAGGGTTCCAATGCAGCTACGGCACAAAATCTCCAATTCGGGCCGTTGGTCAACAAATTCTTTCATCGGAAATTTATCATGTTTCTAATATAAGAGGAGCAGAAAAATTTACTTTCTTTATGCTAATGTAAGTTTGTTATCGCTACAATCCTAAACGATGACAAACGTTCTACAGAAACGTTCCTCTGGAGTCGTTTGGATCAAAGATCTCAGATAAAACTATGCCATGCATGAAACATGGCATGTGTTTTTGTTTACCTTTCAAGAGATATTTCTTTATTAGCCCTTCATTTAGCTTCATACTGCTCATTCATCAAGTGTTGGGGGTGAGAAAAACAAAAAGGAGGCAAAGAGAAGGACCACGCTCGTCACTGTGGTGCACACTTGGCCCACGTTTAGTTCACGGTTTGGTTGAGTCAATCACGCGTATACCGTTTCACTCACTCACAGATCAGAAACGGCGTATCGCAGTGTACTTTATCACTCAAGAGTTTATAACTTCCTCTTTCGTATCACGTTTATGCGTTTGGTGTTAAGTGTGAGCACAGAATTCGTGTCCACAAGTTCTGAAACTCGTGCGATAACACACAATGTATTTGTCGTAGTTAAAGCAACATTCCGCAACTTTTACACCTTAAAATTATGCTTCTTTGTAAAGTTTTTGCATCATAGTATTATCTATTATGTTCATTTTCATACCTGTGATAGTGTTGGGGGGGTCCCACGTCTGTTTTTCTGCGCTATACAGTTTTTGTGCTTGGGGTAGCTCCGGAAGTACTGACTGGGTGTCGTTTTATGGCAGAATATGGCAAGCCAAAGGGATAAAAAAGCGTGCATTCTAAATGCGCGTTATATCCGCCAAAACGTTTTGGTAGACAAAATGCGAGTTTGTATAACGTAGACTCGCTGTAGCAGCGGCAGATTCACAGAAATCCCTTATCAGAGGAATATAGGAAAAGAAAAGAACGTCATAAAGCATGAGCAAAGACCAGAGTTATTATTGGGCTGTCTTTTCCTCGCTGGAGAGCTCTTTTAGAAAGAACGGCATGAACTACGGACTCTGACCTAGCCGTGCTGCTAATGGCTAGGTAAGTAATAAATGATTTCACCAGGGTTATTGTGTTTGGTCGGGCATAAAGTTGTTATATGGCACTTACACACTAGCACCGGCTCGGACCGGGCGGGATTGGGTATGTTCCTTTCACATCCGGGTGGCCCGGGGATTTTTGGGGCTGAACCGTACGTGTTTTCGGCCCTCATCTGAAGGTGGTCTGCTTTTTGTCGAAACCGGGCCAACACACCCACTGCCGACTCATTGGTCGACTCAAATTCACGCCTACCTTTAGGGGGAACCTCCGATTAGCGGATAGAATCCGCCAGCTGGGGCTTCCCGCATGCGCGCTTCATTATCACTCTGAATGCGGAGGAGTTAACAAGCCTCTGACTGAAGCTGTTTTATCCGTTTCCGTCAGCTGTGATGAGCGCAGCGCGCGCGCGCACACACACACACTGCCACAGTGCTGCCACGCAGCTTTTTGTTTAATAAGGAAGAGACCGCGGACTTCGCGGTGACCCACCCAGCCGTTTCTCTGTTCCCGTCTGCTGTGATGAGCGCAGACACCGGGCAGAATTCTCCGCACTCCTTTGACCCGCCCACATCACTGATATATTCGCGCCAAATTTTCGCGCGCATTTCTGAGACCGCCTATCACGTCCGCATTCCAAAGGGTGTCCTGGAAGACGTGTGTAAACAACCTGGCGGGGCCGGGGCCGACTGAGGCCGACCGATCGGAGCCGACCCGGTGCTAGTGTGTAAGTGCCAATACANTATGGCACTTACACACTAGCACCGGCTCGGACCGGGCGGGATTGGGTATGTTCCTTTCACATCCGGGTGGCCCGGGGATTTTTGGGGCTGAACCGTACGTGTTTTCGGCCCTCATCTGAAGGTGGTCTGCTTTTTGTCGAAACCGGGCCAACACACCCACTGCCGACTCATTGGTCGACTCAAATTCACGCCTACCTTTAGGGGGAACCTCCGATTAGCGGATAGAATCCGCCAGCTGGGGCTTCCCGCATGCGCGCTTCATTATCACTCTGAATGCGGAGGAGTTAACAAGCCTCTGACTGAAGCTGTTTTATCCGTTTCCGTCAGCTGTGATGAGCGCAGCGCGCGCGCGCGCGCGCACACACACACACACACACACACACACACACACACACTGACGCCACGCAGCTTTTTGTTTAATAAGGAAGAGACCGCAGAATTATCAGCGCTCCTTTGACCCACCCAGCCGTTTCTCTGTTCCTGTCTGCTGTGATGAGCGCAGCGCGCGCGCGCGCACACACACACACACACACACTGACGCCACGCAGCTTTTTGTTTAATAAGGAAGAGACCGCAGAATTATCAGCGCTCCTTTGACCCACCCAGCCGTTTCTCTGTTCCTGTCTGCTGTGATGAGCGCAGCGCGCGCGCGCACACACACACACTGACACACTGCTGCCACGCAGCTTTTTGTTTAATAAGGAAGAGACCGCGGACTTCGCGGTGACCCACCCAGCCGTTTCTCTGTTCCCGTCTGCTGTGATGAGCGCAGACACCGGGCAGAATTCTCCGCACTCCTTTGACCCGCCCACATCACTGATATATTCGCGCCAAATTTTCGCGCGCATTTCTGAGACCGCCTATCACGTCCGCATTCCAAAGGGTGTCCTGGAAGACGTGTGTAAACAACCTGGCGGGGCCGGGGCCGACTGAGGCCGACCGATCGGAGCCGACCCGGTGCTAGTGTGTAAGTGCCAATACAGTCCTGTAAAACTATTTATTCAATGTGTGGAGGTGGAAAAGTTTGTTTTCGTTGATTTGCCTGACATTAGGAATGTAAACATGCCTCTTATGCCCGAGAGAGAGATTTAATGTTACGACAGTGACGTTACGCAGCAAGCCTCTAGAGGGCGACAGAGACCATATAATTGCAAAGTTGCGGAATGCTGCTTTAATAAAGCTGAGTGAAATGTAAAGAGAACCAAGATCTACAGAACTGTTCAAGCTGCTGCCAGTGGTTCATCAGGGTCACCATGGTAACCAGCAGACGCTCTGATGGTCCCACAGGGAAATGTTGTTTCTACTGTTTGATTTTCTCAGAGAAGTTTTCTTATTGTTTACAGTGTGGCGCTAACAAAAGTCAAAGCACACTATTTCTGATTTAACTGCACATTTTAAAGTGTTTGTATATTTTCAAAGCTGCATGGCGTGAAATCAGACTTAAATGGTGACAGAATCATGAGCAGGATGGTAATGAGGGCTTTAGTGCCCTTTTAGTTACAAGTTCGTTAACGGAGTTTTCTTCACACAAAGCTGCAATCATCTCCATGATCCTGTTGAAAATCCTGATATTAAAATACTCTGTGTCCAGAAATCCGGCAGGCGCAGCAGGCAGTCTGCTGCCTTCAGGAAATCTCCCGTCATGTGACAGAAACCATGCACGGCGGTCTGAAGCCTCATTCTGTCAACACACGTAAATCCGTCAGGTGCTGCTTGACGAGTGAACCGCACGGCAGCTCACGTAGGCCTGGGCGTTTTCCTAGGACTGGCGTGGTCCTAATCAGATTAATCCAGGAGCTAATTACTTTCTGTTGAGTTCAGTGGGTTGAACACATCCATTACTCATCAAAAAAAGCTGATTAACAAATCAATCCTCCTGCTGGTAGCCGTTAAGCAGGCAGAGCTGAGTGGCTGTCAGGATTAGTTAAGCGTGAACGGAGGACTGAGGCATCCAGATGTGGGAGTTAACTCCCGTCACCACGAGCTGATGTTTCTAGTTGGGCTTAACGGACTGTAACTAATCACTTCATAACATAAAAGAGACGGTGGAGATGTGCACGAGCTGCATTTGACCTCTGACCTTTGGCTTTATGGTCAAAATGTCTGAGCATCCTTGCTGCTCCCTCATCTGGACTCTACGTCGCCCCCTAGTCGTGACCTCTAGGGGACACGGACTGCACTTTCACCATTAAAACCGAGGGGACAAACGCGGGATGGAGGGAGGGGGGCCACAGCGCCACGGCCATCTTGTGTTTGCGGAGTAAACTCGTCTGTGGCGTGATCGGTCCTGACAGCAGCACAGCCTTAGCCAGGAGCATAAACTGCATTAGTTATGTAACTGGCCCACTGCTGCCTCGCTGTCGCTGCCGTTAAAATTCATACATTCATTTAATTTGGGTCTGAAGCGGTCATTTGATGCAGCAGCGGAGGAGAACGCTGACGAGGAGCTCAGAGCTGGAGACTTGTAGGAATTTAGAGTCAACTTAAAGGAGCGATGTGGATTTCTTTGTGGCTAGGACCGATACAGAGCTTTAAAAATGAGGGAAACCGGTAACGATTACTTCTGAGATCCTTACATTTTTTTTCATCTGACTAAAATTTACAAACACCAAAACAATCAGCTGGTGAATGGAATCGGCCAGAATAAAGGGAGATTGATGTAAAGCAGCAATTAAAAATACAAATTTGTCCCAAACTGTGACGATAGTTGCTAAGTGCTAAATTACACTAGCTGTTACAGATCTCTTTCTAGTTGGGGCGATGGTGGCAGAGGAGTTAAGTGCTGTCACTGTGTCCTTGGGCAAGACACTTAACCCACCTTGCCTGCTGGTGGTGGTCGGAGGGACCCGTGACGCCAGTGCACGGCAGCCTCACCTCCGTCAGTGCGCCCCAGGGCAGCTGTAGCTACGATGTAGCTCATCACCACCGGGGTGTGAATGACTGTGTTGTAACGTGCCTTGGGGGGTTCTAGGACTCTGGATGGTGCTATATCAAATACAGGCCATTTACCATTTGAGTTGAAATTTAAAACAAAGTATTTCTTCTGCTTTTTAAAGGTCGGGGCTCAAAGCGAACAGGACCTAGCCTAGTGAACTAGACCAAATTCTTGCTTTGCAGAGTTTGGTCTAGGCACGCTTCATAGGAACCCTCGCAGCACAAACCACTGCTGTGTCTATCCAATCACAACTCGCTATAGTTTTGGTTGGGCCAATCACAGCGCTCTATATTGTGGGCCAATCACAGAGCGGGAGTAGCCGATGACGTCAGCGCTGCGGCTGCGAACCCAAGCAACATGGCGGCAGCGCCGGAGCCACGTTCTTTTGAAACGGCTTTGTCATCAACATTGGATTATTTAGACTCCAACGTGCGTAAGTCTGTCTGATGTACTTAGCGGCTTCTTATTTTTATCAAACAAAGTAGTGCAATGTCCCAGTACACCTGATATTCACATGTTTTTATACAAAAACGACAGAAATCATTGACGCCATTAGTGGGTCCCGCTTTTCCATCGCTTTGATTACGTCACGTTGTTAGTCACTCTGATTGGTCCTAGCGCTATCCAATTGCGTGCTGACATTTTGAAAGACAACCGTAGATCCCGCCTCACGACTGAGAGCCGTCAATGGTTCGTGGCCAGACTATATATACACATATATAGGATGGCTTGCCAGGCTAAACAGGACCATGAGAGAAACCCAGACCTCCTCCTCCTGGAGGATACCGAGGTGTACCTAATCTCTACAGTAACTCCTCACCTGTAGGTGTGTGAATGTGCTCTTCCTCATCCAAAGCAGTCAGCTGAGGTGGTGTTGGCAGCTGATTAGGATGACTCGTGGATATGTGAGGAAACCAGGAGCCAGAACCAGCGCTCTGCTACAAAATGTCTTCAAAATACTTTCAAAGGGGTTTATGTAATATTTTTGTAACTGGAAGTTCTGGTTCTGCCATAAATTTCTTTGATTGTTTTTCTCAGTAGCTCCACAGGTCGCTCCTGCAGCGAACCACCACAGAATTCCGTGTAACGGGAAGTCTACGGAAAGGTAAAACCAAAATGTTTACATGAAAATTTTCAGATTAACATAATTTTAATCCATCAAACACTGTGTGACTGGCTGTGCTCAGACCAGCCACCAGCTCATTTGTTCCATTAGAACTAATCTCCGTTTCTCCAAACGGATGTTGTTCAGAGCAGGTTAAATGTCCTAAAATCCCTTTGAAAGACCAGAGGGGTCTTTAAATGCTGCATAGTGGTGCAGCTGGTAGCACTAGTGCCTTGTAGAAAGAAGGTTTGAATCCCTGCTGCAGCCGTTCTGCATGGACCAGAATAGGATTTAGTTTAGCATAACGAACACTGAGAAGGGAGATTTCTTTCTTCAAAGATGTAAAAAGTGAGAAGACAGCTGCTTCATTACCATCAGCTGGTTCATCTGTGTCCCATCCTGAGGTGGTGAAGGCAGACCCCCCCATCACAAGAACATTTATAGATGCAGGTGTGAACGAGATTTCCACTCTTTGCTGATGGACTGGTTTCCTATCAGACGTGGAACCCTTTCATCAAGACGACTGCAGCAGATTTCTGTTTTCATTCGTTTTTAAGCTCAAAGGAAACTTTTGAAGTGTCATTTTTGTGTCTCTGTGCCCTCAGGTGGACATCATGTTCCTCCACACATGGCCAGATGATAGAATGTGCCAGACTCTAATGTGGTGTTTATATACAAGTATCCACAACCACGCTTGAACTCATGGGTCACTTTATTAGGAACACCTGGCTTGATAGAAATCCTGACACATCAAAGCAGGAAAGGCATTTCCAGTCTATTCTGGACCAGTTCTGGAGATCCTGTGTATATCGTAGCCTCACCAGGGACACCTGGTGTGCTTCTGCAGACCTGAATGCTGCCTTTAGCCTCTACAGGTGTGCCTAATGAAGTGGCTGCAGTGAGCACAGAGCATGAACGGGTTAAAAACAGTCAGACTTTATTTCATTTACGAGCCGTGAGCTTGGATGTAATAACAAGAATGAATTCAAACAACAAAAACCAAATGTGGTTTAATTTGGTGATTCAGTCAAATCTGCAGAGAAAGCCCTGAAGCGGCTCGTCACACGCGTGTGGGGGCGGGGTCTGATGAGCCGTCATGGCCGCTCAGGCAGAGAGAATTTGTTCCCACTCCGTTCAGATGGAATGATTTATTCATATTCATGATAGCATAATAAAACGATGAACACTGAAAGCACTGACAGTTGGACCCAAGGCCTCACACAGCATGCACCCCCCCACCCACCCACCCCCCGACCTCGAGTTCAGAGACGCCCCACGTCCTCCTCCGTCCACGCTCTCTGTCTCCAATCTGTCAGAGTAAGTCTCCTTCTTTTTTTAATCCTTTAAATATATTTTGATATAAAAACAAGCCCACGTATGAAGAATCGACCATGTTTGTGAACTGTCTCTCCTGCCCCACCTCCTCAGGACCATCTCTGGTCAGCGTGAAACCCCCTCCTCCTGTGCTCCTCTTCCAGGAATAAAGAAAGAAAAGATGGAGAAGGAAGAAAAGGCAAAACTAAGAAAACCTCCCTGAAAGAAATTATAAAAAAAATATAAAAAATGAGACGTCAGCTGGACGAGTGATGGGCGGAGCTCTGTAGACTGGAGGCACTTTGGCACAGAGCGACCCCCCCACCGAGTTGGGGGGGCAGTAAGGGGGTGGGATGATAGAGCTGAAGGCATGCAGAGCCACATGGTGATGCTGGAATGATAAAGGGGGGTGAAGAAGAGAGCACCTGACAAACGTGGAGGAAAAGGCCAGCCCCCCCCTCCAGTTAATGCCACATTTCAGGAGGAGGACAGAAAGAAAAGGGGTGAGTGAGGAGGGCTGGAGGAGGATGCTGCTTTACATCACAAACAGGAAACAGTCCTGGTGAGGGGGGGGGGCCAGTCCGAGGAAGGTGCTGTGGGCTCTGTTTCACCCCCCCCCCCTCCCCTCCGAATGCACCTCCTTACAGGTAGAGCTCCTTGGCTCTGATATGCTGCAGCTTCTCCCTCAGCATCCGGAAGGAGGGCCGCATGGCGGCGTCCAGGGTCCAGCACTGCTTCATCAGGTCATAGACCACGGGCGGGCAGCCGTCAGGGGCGTCCATCTTGTAGCCTTTCTCCACCCGAGGAACCACGTCTTTTAGCGGCTGGAAGACAAACACACACAGGAACGTCAGAAATGTCCACTCCAGAATTCTGATCTCATGGGACTAAGAGGACAGAGCTGTGACATCATCAGGAAGGAACAAACACACTCCTGCTCTCTGGAATATCCAGGACCAGAGCTGAAGGGTGCCACCTGCTGGTGGGTCTGAGAACTCGTCCATCCAGAGGAGAAACTTACAATTCTAGGGTAAGGCACGCGGCCAAAGGAGTAAATCTCCCAGAGCAGGATTCCGTAACTCCACACATCCGACTTGGTGGAAAACCTCTGTTGGGACATAAGACAAAAAAAGTCTTCATTTATTTGAAGGTAAGGATAATAAAACCAGAGCCGTCTTTAGGGGCTGTGTCTATTGGCATGAAGGATCAGGTCCTACATGACCTAGCACACGCTAAAGAACGATCCTGTGTGATTCGTACTCAAACTTCAGCAGATCTCCATGATTTTGTGTTTTCAACATTCCCATCAGGCCTCTGTCTCACCTTCTCTCTCAGAGCTTCGGGGGAGGTCCATTTGACAGGCAGCTTGGCTGTTTCCTGTATGGAGGACGCCTCCTTGGTGAGGCCGAAGTCGCTGACCTTGGCGATGTTGTCATCGGACACCAGAACGTTCCGCGCTGCCAGGTCTCTGTGGACAAAGTTGTTGGCCTCCAGGTATTCCATGGCCTCGCAGACGTCACTGAGTAGAAATGAGGAGGAGGATCAGGAGGAGTTTCTGTAAAATTACCCTCCTTTTTTTGTCGGAGATGAGAGCAGCCAGGTGGGTCTCAGTACATAACAAATAACTTCTGATCCGACTGGTGATTCTCTGTTTACTCATCACAGGAGCTATGGTTGCTGCATGAGCTCAACAGCTGTTTGAGTACAAATAAAAACACTCTGTGTGTAAATAAAACAGGAATTCATCAAATAAAAGCATCTGAAGGAAAAACAAACACTTCTGTTTCATTTCAAACCAAATCAAGGAAGAGGAGGAGACTCACAGTGAGAACTTGAGCAGGCAGTCTCCACCGAGGACAGTCCGTCCTCTGGAGCGCAGGTAGTCCACGAGGCTGCCCTGTGGTCAGGCCCAGAACAAAAACTCTTTATTTACTCTCCAACATGACAGACGCCGTCTGATGGGACACCTTAACTAACCCTGGAGGACCTAAACCAGCTTCTTTAAAGGGCTGGCCACCATATTTAATCATATGTGCAAACTTTAAGACTCGACTTGCAGCCTAAACTAGAAACCAAACAACATTCAAGGATTTAAAGACCAAATCCACATTTGCAGTGGTCTCTCATATCAATTAATGCCTTTTGAGTCAATCTCTGTGGGAAGGAGCTCTGGCGCTCTTGTTTCAGGAACTAGAAGTGAGTCAGATCAGAGTTTAGTTTCAGATGACAGGTTTTGGAGTCTTATGTCCTGATATTTGGACATCTCTCCTCTGACTGGCTAACAGCAACATGATGCTACCACGTTGATGTTTTATCTATATGGAGGAGTTCTGCTGTGTGGTGCTGTGTGGTGGAGTTGCTAATGCTAACGGTTAGCTTCTACTAGCCAAGACGTTCTCTGCTGTTTCCTGGACGCTAAACCAACAACAGCCTTCCCCGTCGTGAGTCAAGATGGCTGAGTCCATGAATGTTAAGTGACAGTGTGACGTAGATCTGTCAGGCTTTTCTAATCCTAGAGTTTCACCGTCTATTTTCTATCAGAAGCTAATGCAGGAGATAGGTGGAGGAGACTATTTTCATGTTCAGCCGACATGTGTCGTATTTTAAATTTAACAAGAAAAAAACTGTTTCTCAGTGAACTTGGTCTTTAAACTTTACATTTTCACACACTACAAAGCTTCTCTAATAAAATATCTGTATGCTGTATCTTAATGTTTGTGGATGTGACGTACAAAACACTGTTTTTAAAACATAGCTTTGAATTATTTTGATATTTTCAACAATCGGCTGCTGCCTCCAGCAGACTGAAACTATTTTACATATAAAGAAAACAAAACCAAATCTAAACTAAGTTCCATAATTCCTAAAGACCCTGTTTCTCATCAGAGTTTTAAGCCATCCCCGTTATTTTTTAGGTTTTTATGAGACTAAACTCAGAAGGAAGTGACAGACCCACCTTAGCCATGTACTCTGTGACGATGTAGAGACTGCCCTTCTCCTCCACAATAACACCTAGTAACTGCACCAGGTTGGGATGCCGTAGCTGCCTGTAGAAACAAACAGGAAGGAAGACATTCCGTTAGACCCATGAGTCGTCCTCCATCTCTACCAGCAACATCAGGAGGAGAGAGAAAACACAGCAGCTAAAACTGGGAAGAACAAACGTTTGAGCTTACGTCATGACGGAGGCCTCGGCGACGAAGGCCTGCGCTGTAGCGTCGTTTTTGATGCACTTGACCGCCACCCTGGTCCCTCTGTAGTCTCCAACCATCACATCTGGAGAGACACACATGGATTTAAAATGATAAACTTCTCCAGAGAACTTAAGCAACACAAGACTACAACGAGAACTGTACAGCCATGGCTCCATATTTGACAGCAAACATCTCCAGTGTTGGTCCTTCTAAACCTCTGTCCAAAAGCTTCTGGTCTAGACCCTGACTGATAGAGCTCATTCTTCATCATCCATGTTGGGTTTGTGTCTGACCTCCTGCCTCTGGACGGTGGACCATAAGTGGGATTAAGGTCTGGGGAGTTTCCTGGACTCGGACCCAACATATTGATGTTCCGTTCCTGATCCACTTAGTTCTGGAGTAGACATGGTTCTTCACCAAACTTGCCGGGTGGTTGGAGGTGTTCCTCTGGGAGGATGATTAGGTACCATTTATTCATGGCTTTTCTGAGGCTAAACTGTTTATGAGCAGAACATAAGTCTGTTCCTGACGGTTTCCACGGAGATAAGCGGATTCTTGTCAGGCCATCCTCCTGCTCACTGCTGCCATTCCTGAGCACCTGGATCCCAGAGCCCACATCTAAATCCACTTGAGGAGACAGTCCTGGTGCTGCTGGATCTTCTTAGGCACCATGAAGCTTTCTTCACAGAGGATATAAAAGGTTAACAAAGGACTTTTTGATTAATTGTGTTTCATCTGATCTCTCTTCACAACATGCAGCCACTGTTTTGTGTCCTCAGAACTTTGGGCCACAGCTGTACGGAGCTTTAGGACAAAAGACCTGAGATGAGATCCTTACCTCCAAACTCTCCTTTGCCGATGGTCTGGAGGAGTTTCAGCTCCTTCCGGTTCAAGGCCCAGCCACCTGTGAAGAAACATTAGCAGATTCAACAATCTCTGATGTTTTTAATAAAAGGCTGCAGAAGAGAAACCAGAACATCGATTCACATATCCAGTTTCAACGTGACGACGGCCATCTTCCTGTCTGCTTTTAGACAAATCAATTTTTCATTATTCTGCTGCACAAACCCGCCGGGTCAGATGGGTTCATGAAGAGAAGTGAAAGGAGAACGGAGGGTGGAGGAAGAGGAGATTGACCTTGAGTGCTGCTGAAGCCCAGCAGTCGTTTCCACACAACAAGATTAATTCTGCAGCTGATTAATGCCATCAGGCTGGAGATGATAGCTCAACCTTAAAGCAGCCGCAGCTTCTGTCTGAACTCCGTGTGAAGGTCATGTGTTTGTGAGGTTAACGCGGCGGTAAATAAACAAATGTCCCAGGGCGCCTTGGTGCCCTGTGGGGCGATGTAATGAGCTCAGTGTGTCCTTACTCCTGGAGAACTCGTCCTGTGCTGCCACCGTCCCCTCCATCAGCTTGGGTTTGATCAGCCTGGTACAGAGGCCGTCGGCGTCTTTGGTGTAGTGCTGCAAAGACAAAATGGCCGAGTTAAAGACTCGTCCTGGAGATCCAGACTCACTCAAACAGACCGATTCCATCAGAAGCATGGAAAAAAACCTGATTTTAATCAAACTCCCAGAAAGTCATGGGCAACTTTTAGAATTAAAGCAATTCAACATGGCTGCCATGACCAATTCAACTAGAAAACATCAAAACAGCTTTAAGTCGATCACTTTTACAAAGATGAAGCTAGACTTTGGTGTGGTGGTCGCTGAAAGTGGTTGAACACAAACACCCCCTAGTGGGTGGTTCCAGTACAGTTTTTAAGTCCCGCCCCCTCAATATGACCCAATGGGACATCTCCATACCAACAACAAAAATAAACACACACATCAGATCTCGACCCCTGTTGATGCTCCATTCTTACCTTAGATGTTTAAATATTCACGTTTTGAAACATCAATCACCCACACAGGTGCACATGCTAAACAAGAACACAACAACAATGCTAATTTTAATAATTTATGGTAAATGGTAAATGGTCTGTATTTGTATAGCGCCTTCTTAGGGTTCTACAACCCCCCAAGGCGCTTCACAACACAATCAACTCAATTCACCCATTCACACGCTGGTGGGGATGAGCTACGATGTAGCCACAGCTGCCCTGGGGCGCACTGACAGAGGCGAGGCTGCCGAGCACTGGCGCCACCAGTCCCTCCGACCACCACCAGCAGGCAAGGCGGGTTAAGTGTCTTGCCCAAGGACACACAGCAGCATTCTCTGGCCGGAGCCGGGATCGAACCTGCAACCTTCCGATTACTGGACAACCCGCTCTACCTCCTGAGCTACTGCTGCCCTGACAGCTATGACAGCTACATTCATCCATTCTAATAATAGTAGAGAAAAAATATCAGTGACTGTTGCTTTTGTGTCTAATTTGCCTCCTGAAGATCATAATTTAGGGTTTTGATGTGTTTCATTCCTTCAGTTAGAGGTTTGCTGAATTAGCAGAGTTATGTCTATAAAATCATTTAGAATCTATGTAGTAGTCTTTAATGTGAAAAAAGCACATTAAACCCCTAGAGACAAACGTGAAGATAAGATTTTCTGTTAGGAGGCAAAGAGCTGAAGAGTTATCAGCGAACATCAGTGTCGGAGGCGGAGGCTCATCTTCAGGGAACGACAGATTCCCCGCCTCATTTCCATATAAAAGAAGCCTCGAAGCAACGAGATCCATGTTGGAATTTACTGCTTTTAACGGTAAACGGGACCGGAGAGAGAACAGCGGAACGTGAACAGATACCTTTGGCTGGGTTCCAACACCTCCAGTCTGTTTAAACCCAACCCCGGTTCGGTTCCTCTGAGCAGGTGTGAACAGGAACCTCCCAGAACCGAGGTGGTCTCGGTTTGTTTATGGTGAACAACCTCGATCTGACACACGACCACGTCTATGCTGCTAGTGTGAGCCAAACACCCTCCTGTAGCAGCCTAGTGTTGCATTATGGGATGCAGGAGGACATAAACACCAGCAGCTAATGAGGGTTAGGGTTACCTCATATAAAAAACTGAAGAGTTTAATAGTTGATAAACGGCTCAGGGGGGCGGGGTTAGAGTGTGTTAGCTAGCCCAAGTTCAGGACACAACCTTCTGGTAGCCCCGCCCCTGACCATCGAACCAATCAGCAGATTCTCACCTGCTTCAGGTTTTATTTGTGTTTTCTCAGAGTCAGAAGAAACCAGATGAAGTGAACTATGCAACACGCAACAACTATTTAAAAAAATGACATTTGTACAGCAAATGTTTGGAACATGTTCTAAATTCCATTGACAGTAGAACTTCCTCCTGCATCACTTATGAGGTGCTGGCGTCGCTGCTCTGAAAGTGAAAGTCACAAACTAAGCTGTGACATCTAGCAAACATTTTCATCAACAACTGACCGTGGGATCTATACTAGTCACTTAATCCCGACGCGTCTGAGAGGATCGGTTATTGGATTGTTCCTCAGACTCAACAAACCAAACAAACTGAAGTCAGAATATTTGTGTCATGAAATCAGGAAAAACCAGTGATGTCCAGTCCTGGTCCTCGAAGGACACTCTTCAGCAGGTCATCAGTTCTGCTGATCACCTGTCCGATCAGGTCAGGTGTGCTGCAGCAGAGGAACATCTAAAACAGGACAGTGATCCTCCAGGCCCAGGATGTTTAAGACAAAGGTAAATATTACATCAGTGCACTTGGCTGCAGGACCCCTTTATGTCCACCAGGTGAGGGCAAGGTGCAAGAACAATGTCTTCTTATTCTACTCTGGGCACTGAAACTGCTAAAAAAAAGGAAATTTGGTATTTATTTGTCATCGAAGCAGCAGAATCAGCCTAATATGACTTAGTTTGTATGTTTATTAACTTCTGGAACAATTACTTAAGTTATTCTTTTAAATAAGAAATAAAAACCAGAATGGGTTCATAATCTGTTCTAAACTGAGATTAAACCCTCCCAGCCATCTTCATTTGGAGCTCACGCATAATGCCCAACAGCAGAACGAATAAACGGTGAGTAAAACGTAAAGATCTGTGTGAAACCAGCAGGATAACGACAAGAAGGGAAACACACACAAGAATGTGAGGAATTCTATCAGAGGCATGTTTACAGGGGAATGCAGACAGGCTGGAGGGTAAAGACAGGGAGAGAGCCTGATGGGAATATGAGACAGGCAGGGATGGATCACAAAGAGACGGGAGCATGAAAAGCTATATGCCAGGTATCCACCAAGGAATAAAGATGGAGGGAGGGAGGTGGAGATGGGAAGAGTGGAGCTTGGAGGGTGTGAACGACAGAAAAAGCGAGGGGGGGGGGGGGTGTCTGGGCAGAGATTGTGGGTAGCTGATATGAAGAAATCACCGGGGATGGAGATGATGTCGGTGCCAACTGGAACATTCCTGTCGTCCACTTCCAGAAACCCGCGGGGAAAAGAGATGAGGCCCAATTAAAAGTGAGATCGCCGCCAACCCCCCCCATCTATCTGAGAGCTCGTCTTTCTCTCCCCGCCACCACCTCTCGGGTTCTGGCCTTCCTCTGAACCTGCTTCCAGATAACGGTCGAGAGCGGGGAGGATCAAAACGCTCAAGTCTGGATTTTAGAGGAAGAAACTTCTGTTGGGATTTATGTAACCAGATCAGAACCATTTATTCTACAAGGGTCCGCTTAGTTCAAACAGGACCGTTTAAACGTGTCGTTCAGTCAGAAACCGTGCAAAAGTAGTTCTTTCAAAAATATAATCAGAGTTTCTCATGCAGAATGTGAAAATGTTCTCCAACCACTAAGATAAACGATTGGGTCAGAAAACGCCAGTCTCTTCTATGTCACAAGGAGAATTAGCATTTATAGCCCCGTCCACTTCCTGCATGGGACCGCTAGCAGAAAGAAGAGTGAGTCCCCGCTAGCAGAAGCTAACCATTTCCAACTGTTTATTGCAACTTTAGTTAAGACGATTACCAAAAATGATCTGCTCTTTTAGGAGAAAACGTTGAGATCACCATTCTGAAACAATCAGGAAGGGTTTCTGCTTCTAGTTCTCCAGTTTACCAAGATGGCGCGACACGGGTTGCAGCCTGTCAGAGCAGCTCTCCCTTATTCACTCTCTTTATTATTCTTTGCTTGTCATGTTTTATTCTTTGCTTATCATGTGCTGCGTGTTTTTAACCGCACGATCCACAGGAGTACTTTTGTGTCGTTTGTGTTCATTTTTTTACTCTTATCTGAACTTCTGGGGATCGCACAAGGAAATTCTCCCGGGTCCATTCACGCACCTATTATCTACAGCAGGGACCAGCTGATGAAGTTGCGGCAACCGGCGCTCTTCCACACAGATGCGCCTGTCCTGCCCCCAGAATTGAGGAGGAAAAACAGGGGGTGAAGAGCGGGGCTTAAAATACAGCAGAGGAAACGGAGATATAAACCATCATTGCCCTCCGTGATTATGGGAAATGTCCGTTCTCTGCCCAACAAGATTGATGAGCTCACAGCACTGACCAGGTTCCAGCGGGATTTCAGACGGTGTAGTCTGATCTTTTTTACTGAAACTTGCTAATTACTGCAGAAAATCATTTTTATGTTTTAGGGAAGAACTCGTTTACAGCAGCATCCTGAAAACTTTCTCCTACTTCTCTGTGACTTTCAGGTCAGAGGAAGTAACTAAAAACATAAAAACTGAGGGGCGTTTGTGATAAAAGTGTGATAACAACCTTTAAAGACAGCCAGATGTAGAAAACCCCTCTCCTCCTGTCCTAACGGGTCATTAGAGCAGAAATGAGCATCCACCCTCACCTCCACCAGCTGCATGAGATTCTCAAAGTACTCCTCCTCATCTATGGTGAGTTTTCCGTTGTGGTAGATGATGCGGTAGTGCTCCACCTTCCCGTCGCAGCTGACGCACAGGGTGTAGTCGCCAGGATAGTTGGTGCTCTCCCTCACCAGGTACAAGCCCGTCTCTGGTGGGTAGAGGAGCCGCTCAGCCTGGTCACGAGTTATCTTCCCGTGAAACCACCTGGAGGGACGATGGAGAGCAGGACAGGTGAGGACAGCTGAGAAGCACCAATAATGGAGGTAGATGATATTTACAACAACACCACGCTGGTTTGAGTTGATACTCATTAGAAAACAACCACAAACAGAAACATCCATAGACTTCCTCTGGAATAAGAAGCAGAGAACGAGAGCTGTGCTGAAACAGGAAGTCGGCGACAGAACTTCCAGTCTGGTCAGTGGGGGCGGGGCCATTGCTTGTTAGGGATTCAGTGAGACGGCACCTGAACCCAAATAACAGGAAACGTGCACGTGCACACATGCACACTCTACAATAACAGGAAAACACAAAGACGGCCGAGCCGAGCCGGAGCAGGACAGGAGGAGAAACCCTCTCCTAATGGAGGCCGGGCACCAACGTTCATGTGGGAGTTCCCAGAGTGTTTGTAAGGGTTCCTCTCGCCAGTCCTCACACTCATCTCACATCTGAGAAAATGTCCCTCAAACCATCACAGGTGTGCAAAAAACTCTGCTGTTTAAATGTGAGACAACTTTGGGAGGAGTTGGAGACCAAACAGAGAATAAAATCAGTGCAAATATAAACATCTGTGTGACCTGGTCAATAATCAGCAAGCACAAAACAACCAAACCAAACAAAAAGGGGCTGGACTTTAACATCAGCTGATTCAAAAACTCTTTGCTTCGACATTCTGATGTTTTAAAGGTTTTCTGAAAATGGCGGCCTTATACATTTGCCCAGTTATGCGTGGGATCAAGTTTATGATCGAATCTAAAAAAGTGGGTTTTAGATTTTGTCCGACCTGATCCAGTGGACCAAATTTTCCAGACGAGCTTCTTTTGTATCCTGAATACTTCATTGTCCAGTAAGACGGTAAAACACCACCAACCAGTGGACTATTGGACCATCTCCCTACAGCAGAACGTCTGTGATGCACCTGAGCCGACCTGTGTCGGATCAGGGTAGAAGCAACAGAACCGTTGAGCTGGTGTTTTTAATGAACTTCTGTCCTTTTGTGCTGCAGCAACACAAACCTTTAAGTTTCAAAGTGTTCAGGTTTTCTCTATAAAAGCTTATTCACACCCAGTAACCTGAGAGAGAGCACATCTGTACCTGACTGACGGATGCTGCTCCTGGAAACCTCTCGGTGGGAGGCTCTTCCCATCAGTGCCGGCTGGTAATTAACTCCTCTAATTGATTTATCCTGTTTTTCTGCAGCTGCCTCCGTCACATCCTCCGTCTCCTCCGTACTCAGCAGCATGAGACAGCTGAGGTCCTTGTGCAAAAGCAGCTTACTGCGGGTTGAGTTGATTAGATCAACGCAGGCAGCTCCTCCGACGGACAGCAGCTCTTTAACTCCCACTAATCTGAGAGGAGGCGCCAAGCTGCGCGGGCCAACATGGAACCGCTCAGAGGGAACGTCCCTGGAAATCAGCTGTGCTTTTCAGACATGACATCATATTGGATTCAAATAAAAACATGGTAAACAACTAGTGGGGGACAGGATGCTGCTGCTGTGGGCCAGGATTCAGCCACAAGGGGGCAGCAGACGAAGCTTCAGGACTGGATCTTCTGCTGAGGATCAGCAGTGTGAGACTGGGGACAGAAGACCTCAGCTGATCTCTTATATAACCCAGAACAGTTCCTCACACATCTGTTAGGGATTCATGACAGAAATTAAACCGTCGCTGCGAGTCTCAGTCAGTGAGTTCAGCTCTGTGACGGCTGGAGGGTGAAGGAACCGCAGCAGATCAACCTACCCTAACCCTAAAGGAAACAGCAGTACTTTCAGTTATTTCTTATCATGAAAAATGTTATTATAAAAATTTGGATTTGAATAAATGAGCTATGGGCTGTGGTGAAACGATTTTCTCCTAGGATGGTTTATTTAAAAGGAAGTGCAGCAAAGCTCTGCTAAATTTACATTTGCTAAATAATAACAAAGTCCCAATGAAGTATTATTTAGTTCAGGCATGTCCAACGAACGTCCCGGGGGCCATTTAAGGCCCTCTGGATGATTTTTGCGGCACACACTAACAACTCTAGAATGATTCATTCTGTCTCTCCAGCAGGCTGTTGATGTCGTTTGTAGAACATTTCTATGCTCAGATTTTTACTAATTTGCCTATTTGGATCCATTTTGAAGAGTACAAAGAAAAAAAAAAAAATCACAATTATTTTTTGCATTAAAATAAATAAGAATAAAAAAAACCCAGATTTTTGTTGCCCACAATTATGATTTTTGGCCCTTTCTGCAGCACCGACTTGCAGACTACAACCCCTGAGCAGATAAAAGTTACTAAAGTCCAGACATGTGGTTTTTACACTGCAGCTAAGGAAACGGGAGCTGCAGCAGTTTTGGGTCCAGTTCATGTACAGATCTGACCTGCTGAGTCCGGTCCATCAGAACAAGTTGTAAATAATGTAATAGTGATGGTCAGTTATTTTTTAACTGCTGCTATGTGACGGTGCGTTCAAAGACAAGTTAATAAAACCAAAACCCTGAGTTTCAGCATCTCTCTGAATAAACTAGCGTTATTGAACGCAGCTCTGGAGGAAGTTGTGACTGGACGCTTTACAGCAGCTGTGTTACGACAATGATGTAAAATACCTAAACCTGAAGTCAGGTTTAGTTTAACTTAGTCTAAAATCCCAACAGCTGCAGATGAAGAACGTTTGATTTTCAGAGTTTTGATCCTGTTGCAGAAACAACGCAGCCAAACACCTCCTGTCATGTTGTCCTTTTATAAACCACCGCAGCTTTGAAACGAGGCTCTGATGTGGTCCTGATGTGGTTCTGCATGTGGCCCACATACGGTCCTAAACCACGCGACAACACAGAAAACTAAATAAAAAGCTAAACTCTAGGAGAACATCCTTCATCTGAAGCCGGCTGTGTTTTCCTTCGCACCACGACTCGTTTCCACAGTTAAACGTGTTACACAAATGGGCTTGATGCACAACTATTGTCATTTTCCTGCTGTTCCTCTTCATTTTCCCTGAAACATTCCTTGGGAATAATGAGCAGCTTTTACAATAAGACATGAGATTACTCACGGCATGAGACTGAGTTTCCCTCCTGATTTGACTCCTTCCCTTTTCTGGACATAGTTGGCTGGAATGGTGCCCTCCCTGCCCCCCGTGTTCCTGGCTCTGTACCAGTTTGGATCCTGAAACAGTCAAAAAGGTCAGAGTGTTATGTGTCCAGCCCTCAGGTATCCCTCTGAACAGAGATAAAGTCAACACACGATTCCCAGCAGGAATCAGGATTTTGTCCCAGGTGAGTTTATGTTTGTGCTGTTTGATCTGAATTTATATTTTTATTATTAATGGGAGGAAAAACCATCTGTGTCCATAATTAACCACCTGTTGCACTTTAAGTCTGGATTTGTGGCATAAACATGAAACTTATTGTTTAGAAACTGAAAAAGATTAAAAACAGAATCTATTTTTTAAAAGTTCAAAAATCTAAAAAAAACAGCAAAAAGTTCAAAACAGTAAAACAAAGTAAAACCTAAATACATAAAAAATAATAATAACAATAATATAATAATGAGAATAATAATATTGAAAACAGAGTTTGATTTCATTTTCTATTCTAGAAAACTAAACAAACGGGTGATTTAAAAATTCAAGATAATTAAAAAAAAAAGCATAAATTAAATTCAGAGTAAGAAATTATTTACTTTCCAATGCAACAAAGAAAGGATATAATTAATATGTGGTATTTTAAAAATGGTTGCAGAACCACTTTCATGTGTTTGTTTCAGTTCTGAAGGTCAAATTATGGATAAATCAGTTTAAAATTATAAAAAAGAAAAGATTTTTACTCCAGAAAAATAAAAGAATTAATATTTTTGACTGTTTTTTATTAGATCATAAAATATCTCTTGTGTTTTTATTATAAACAACCAGTTAAAATAATGAAACTGATAGAATGTTTATAATTTATCCTCTCCTATTTGAAAAGGTTAGGAACAAACGGTAACAGGAAACACTTCATTGGTTTCTTTTTAATCATAATTCACTTTTTAAACATGTTACAAATGTATGAATAAATTAAAAATTAAAGAGAAAAATAAAAACATCTATTTAAGTCGGTTCCTGAAGGGAACGGATTTAGCCAACAACCTTTAATCTAAAATCATTTTATGGTGATAAATGATGGAGTTATAGTTAATCCAGTTAAATCTGGTTAATTTCAGTAAAACTCACTGAATTAGAGCCATTTTTGTGTTTACTGATGTTAATTCGCCCTGGCAGCCATCTTTAATTGGGTTGAATTCTATCAGAACCGCCCTAACGACGGTCTTCAGGCCACGTTCCTCTGGGTTCTTACCCGAGTGACTCCAACGATGGTCAGAACGTCTCCTTTACAGAAGGGCAGGTCCTGATCGGTGCCGGGCTTGAAGTTATATTTGGCAATACACTCTGTGCCAGTGGACCACGGCACCTGTAACACAGGGGAACCCACTTTAACTGGTGCAGCTCGGTCCAGTCCGAGCTTTGGTTCTGTCACCATTACCCCAGCGTGATCTCATCAACCACAATCAACCAGATCTAATCCAAACATCCTCAGATTATTTAACTGAGACGAAGCAGCAGGTGTGAGTGAATGAGTCCGCTGATTCAGTCGGTGGAGTCGGGTCGGCCGGCGCAAACGACAAGATTATTATAAAATAAAAAACACCAGAATAGCTTTTGTCTTATTTTACTGTTTGTTTTTCTGTGGTTAGAAACCAGAGCAGCAGATATAAAAATAATCTCGATATTCTCCTGAGACCCGAGTTTTTTCTTCTTTAATCTGTGAAATTATTATTTCTCCCAACTATGTCAGATTATTGGGACTTCAGAGACATTTATTATAAATCATTCTCTAAATAATAAAAACAAGTCAAAGTAGGACAGAATAAACTATTATAGCGCTCTCTGGAGGTCAGAATCCAGCATTTCTAGCTGCTCAACTTTAATAATTAATTTAATTAATTATCTAATGATTTTTTTTAAGTTACTGAACAAGATAATTAAACTTCTTATGTAAAAACACAAAAACCAAAAGACAATAGAGATATTTAACAGAGTGTTTGGGTCAAATTACATTTCTGGACAGATTTGAGTCATTTTGTGTTTCCGTTTTGAGTTATTTTAATTCTATTTAGTTTATTTATTTAGCGCCAGTCGTCTCAAGGGACTTTACAAAGTAAACATTCCTATATTAAATCTACATTCAGTTCAGTTAATTATTTAAATGTGTCCTATGTAAGAAAACACAGCAGAGTGCACCGAGTCACTGACTTGTGTCAGAGACTCAACAGCAATCGCCATGCTGAGCAAGCATGTAGCGACAGTGGGGAGGAAAACTCTCCTTTAACAGGAACCTGGACCAGTGTGAGCAGCCATCTGCCACGACTCACTGGGCTTTGAGATTCTTCTTTTCAAGAGTTTTAACCAGTAAAATAAAAGTATAATTCAAACCAAAACCTCTGTAACACTCATCAGATCAGCGGTTTTATTCCTCAGCAACAATCGGTGTCATTTATTTGTTTCAACTAGCAGCATAATAATAAAACTCAGCAGTCCGGTCACCTAGAAGCATTTATCACACACAGATCACAGCTGGCTTTATTAGGTAAAGAACTTATTACAAGTTCTTAAAGTTCTAACATTCCAATTTAGTTTTGAGATGAGTGAAAACCTAAAAGTTAAGGTTCATGTTATTGATGCATCACTGACTCCTCCTCCTCCTCCTGCACATCAATAAATCACCAGCATTTGGTTTAAATCCAACCCGATAAAGAGAAAAGTGTTTAATGATTCACAGTTTTTACTTCTTTTCTCCATGAGGAAGCTGAATGTCGAGTGAAAAACGATCTTTGGACTCTAAACACGACCAGGCGACTTTAGACTTGATGCTTATAAAATGAGATAAGGAAGCAAAGAACCAAAACCGTTCCAGTCAGCATGGTGGCGCCATTGGTCACACCGCTGCCTTGCACCAGGAAGGCTGCCAGTTCAAATCCCAGCTTTTTAAGTCTTCTAACCAACTTTATCATTCACTGTGTATTTAATTTAAAGACCAGTTAATAACAAATCAATTCATTCATTCATATTATGCATTAATGTGACTTTATGTTTAACAGCGATGCGACCAAACGCCTGGCGTGAGAAACGCTAGACTCAGCTGTTCACGACAAAAACATCCTCCATAATAAAGCACTTACATGGATCCCAGACATGATGAGGGGAACTGGGCAGCAGGTTTCCTCAAGCAGGCAGTGGTCACTGTTCAGCCAGAACCATCAGAGCTGCAACACAGAAACCAAGACATCAGACTACAACGGCCCTGTGGAAGCCTGCGTGTGTGCTGTTACTGAAGGGTGACTGTTGCACGACGCTTGAACCACCACTAAAGCCAGGAGCTCACCCGGCTGTGACTCCTGGTGACCGGTCAGAGACGCTGAAATGCAAGAAAATCTGCACATTTTCACAGAATCTGTGTACAAACTTCTGTAACAAGTTACATTTCTGTCTGGGTCACGTGGGGCGTGTGAAGGATAGCAAAACAATTGTGACAGTCATGAAAATGTATACTGCAATTTAGTCAGAAAGAGTCCAAATAAAGTCATTTTATTCACTGTTGGGTCACCAGCAGGAGCAGAAATACTGGTTTAAATGGGTCAAATCTAAATGAAAGCTGACTATATGTTGTCTGATTCTGTTTTTGGTGAATGTGGCTAGAAACTTAAAGAAATGCACAAAAGGAGCTGTCTGGTGATCAGAAAAATTCTGTGTGATCGGCTTAAGTTTAACTGTGTCTATTCTATTAATCGATGATTATTCATCATGAACTTGGTCTCAGCTCCCTCCAAACTGGTCCCAGACTTTTTGCTTTACAGAAACTAAACAGAGACAAGTTGCAGACATCAGGGACATAATGAGAGGACATTTGTCTCAGTCCCAGCCCTAACCAAGATAATGGTGGACATGCACAGGGTTGAAATGGATCAGAACAATTCCTTTTTACATGCATGTTGCTGTTTGCTGGTTCAGGAACCTCCACGTCCACCTGAGATTCAACGCAGGATATTTTCTTGCCCAAACAAAAACACACTGAACTCTACAGCCGCAGCCTCATTCTGGATCTACCTAAAAAGTCCGACTAATATCAGACCCAGGAGCTGATAAGGCTCTTATCTACAACTCCTAAATAGATTTAGTCTGAAATCCCGGAGCTAGCTGAGGCAACTAATGTCTGATCTTAATTCACTAGGGTGGACATTTTGCATTTGCAGCAATTTATTCAACGTTTAAAGATTTTGTTGATTCAGGAGGAAAAGAGACGGCATTAAGGGGAGGAAGAGAAGGAAGAGCTGTCCTAGTTTGTACCGGCAAGGTAAAGACATGAATACTTTCTTTTGCAGACTTAAATCAAATCCCTGAAACAAGCTCAGCTCACAGAGTCGACACTACTCTGACAGCGTGTGACGGCAAACGCAGCAAAACTCATCTTTACGTCCACTTCATCAGATCAACTAAACTGGTCATGATTTATGGCTGTGGTGAGAAGAGACTGGATTTTTCTGACCCAATTGTTGCCCCGCCTCTTTCCTTCTGGCGGCTGATGCAGGCGATGGGGGTTGAAGACAATGTTCACGTTCAGCATGCATGTCTAACTCATGCAACACTTGTGCATGCTGAACGTGAACGTTCTCAACCTACATCACCTGCATCAGCTGCCGAAAGAAAATAGACATGGAGACTCATGGACTCGCCCACCTTAGCTTGCAACTGCAAAAGGCTGTTGCTGTTTTAGCATCCAGGAGAGCGCGTTGTGGCTAGTAAAGCTAGCCGTTAGCATTAGCAACTCCACCACACAGCAGAACTTGCATTATTTGTAGAGATAAAACATCAACGTTGCAGAGCAAAGTGGTAGAGTCGTGCTGCTGTTAGCCAATCAGAGGCGAGATGTTTGCATATCATGAATATTAATGAGTAAGACTCCAAATCCTGCCGTTTTCCTGGGAAATAATTACATTCATGTAAAAGTTCTTGTTTCAATTTTGACATGTCCTTTTTATCCACATTTTATTCACTATTCAGTCACCAACAGTTGCAGTGATGTACCGAGTTAAAGCAGAGACGCTGGTTAAAATAATACACACACATTCTGGTCAGAAATCACGATTCTAAACTTTCCACTAATGAGGAACAAAGAAATGGCACATCTTCAGGATAAAGTGAAATAGAGAAGCTAATTCTGCAGTGTGACGTACAAAAGATGCTTTCAAACAATAAAAAGGATTCTGTGTCGGTCCTGATATGAACCATCAAGAACAGAAAAAGTAAAAACCTTCAGAGCATTTCCTCTCTAAGGTTATGTTTCTGATGTGAAGGAAAAGTTTTAAAGATCCTGCAGAACAGAAGCTGGATAACGGCTCCAGCAGGAACCTCCAATCAAAGCTGAAAACAGGAAGCTGAAACCAGGAGGGAGGAGAGAGGAGGAGGAAGTAGCCGACGCACATTTTCCAGCTCTTCAGACGAGGAAGGAGGCGGCGTTTGGAATGCAGCCCCTCTCAGAACAATTATAACTGATATTAATGAATACGGGTCAAAAAGGGTCAGCACAAATATTGATCAGATCAAAAGACTTTTAGTCCAAACATCTGATAATAAAACGTTTTTAACCTCTGCTCTCACTTTGATTTTCCAACCTGAGTTATGTGAATTAATCAATAAAAGTCCATTACTTTAATCAGTTCTTCTCCTTTCCATCGGACCACTCTGGGCTCGGTGTAATCTCTGGCTCTCCTTCAGGGGCCCTGGCTACTCGCTGACATCCTACCAGACAGCATCTGTAGTGAAGCTTCACAGCCTCATCATATCCTGCACTGCAACAGGAAGCAGTCTAATTGCAGACCAGTGCAGATGTGTATGCAAAGTGACAGAGCCAAATATATCAGAGGCCAGGCGGCTCTGGGGAACCCAGAAGGGCCAGCGGTTCTTTCATTTTACCGTTCTCTGACCTAGAGCAGCACAAAGAGCAGCTCACCAGCCTGCAGACGTGTAGCATCGTCCTGCAAATGTTTTAGCATCGAACCTGCAGAGAGTTCAGTGAACCTCCGTTTGCGAGGGTTCTCTCCTTCCTTGGGTCTAGGGAGACCTACCTCGTGTGTTGCTGGGCCTCTGTATGCAGACCAAGCTCACTAGTTTTTTCAACAGATCTGCAGTGGTCTCTAGTATAAATGAATGCCTTGTGAGAAGATCTCTGTGGGGAAAAAGCTCTGGCGCTCCTGTTTCAGAAACTAGAAGTTAGCCAAAGCAGAGGTAAGCAGAAAACAGCAGGGGAGTCCACGCCTGATATTCGGACATTTCTCCTCTGATTGACCAACAGCAACACGACTCTACCACCGACTCCGCTTGATCTGCAACATTGATGTAGCTTCAGAAGACAGGATTTGGAGTCTTATTTCCTTGTATGTTGACATCTCTCCTCTGATTGGCTAACAGCAACACGACTCTACCACTGACTCTGTTTGCTCTGCAACGTTGATGTTTTATCTCCACAAATAACACAAGCCTGGAGGAGTTCTGCTGTGTGGTGGAGTTGCTAATGCTAACGGTTAGCTTCTACTAGCCAAGACGTTCTCTGCTGTTTCCTGGATGCTAAACCAACAACAACCTTCCCCGTCGTGAGTCAAGATGGGTGAGTCCATGAATGTTAAGTGACAGTGTGACGTAGATCTGTCAGGATTTTCTAATCCGTCTATTTTCTATCAGAAGCTAATGCAGGAGATAGGTGTAGGAGACTATTTTCATGTTCAGCCTGCATGAAAAACTCAGAGTTACTGATTAGATTTAAAAAATAAGTAAAGTTTCTCAGTGAATCTGGTTTTTAAAAAATCCTCAAGACAAAATTTCTCTCCACATCATTATGGAGGTGATGCCGCATCTGGAACATGTCCATTTGGTTCCTGAGAGTCAGAAAGTCAAAAATATGAAACGACTGGAACTTTGGTGATCAAATAAGGAATAAAATGGCATCAATTTGAGACAATTTAAACAAATAAATAGGGACCATCACACTTTTCATAAACATGTGCGCTGTGTAATAAGGCACCATTGCCAGATGCCCCCCATGACCTGATAAACCACTCCTTTAAAACAATGTTGTGTGTAAATAAATCAGTGAGATTCTAAGTAAAATCCCAGACCGTTTAGCTCTGTAGTACAATTTACTTCTGTGTGAACGTGATAAACGTAATAAATAAAATGTTAAACTAGTCCTCAAATAGTCCTGCACAAAGAAATGATCACAATATTTTTGTGTATTTTTAATTAAAGCTGACATCATGTTAAATGGACATTTTACAGATGGATACATTTTCTGGTCTTTCTGGAATTCTGTACAAAGACACTTTCCTCCGTTTCCACAGAACGGCTGACTAAAGCAGGGCTGACTTTAATTTTTAATGAAGCTCAGGTCCTTAAAGTTTGCGCTGAGATGATTCACGTCTGCTGTTAAGAGTAAAGTCCCCTTTGTGGCCATCTGTTGGGACGTCAGAGTCAAAAGCTCAAAGAGACAAAAGAACCTGATCCAGGAGGCCGGTTCTGGGCTGCGGAGCGCCACGTCGCCCCTGGAACTGATTACAGACGGAGGAATGCGGCACAAGCTGTGAGACAAAACACTAATGAACCTTCAGCTGGAGACGGGAAAAAAGACCTCTATGGATTATTAATAAACCTGAAAACTCACTTTTCTGTGCTGAATAAAGGGCTCGTTTTGATCAAATTATTCAAATATTTTGCCTTACAAGTGTTTAAAAAATACACAACCAAAATACGAGGGGTGTGTGTTGGCAAGAATCTGGCGATACGATATATCGTGATACTAAAACAAGAGGATATTTCCAGATTTTAGCCTGAATTTAATCGTAAAACTCAGGCCGGAGTCCGGACGTTTCCAAGACACATTCAGTGTTATCACGACATCTTGTTGTTCCATCAGAATGAAGGCGGTAAAAACTGCTGCCACCTAGCAGTCGGAGTTTGAATTGCACCACATTAAAGAAATGGTCTATGGTAAAATGGTAAACACATCACCATATTTCTGTGTATTGATGTTTTTTACAACCCTAGAAAACACAATAACTTCTACATAATGAATATAAAAGTTATTTTTGTTAAAACCCACCTGTTGACACTGATGTTTTTGTCTCTCTGGTTGGACGCTCGTTTATAACGAATCAACTTTAGAGTCAATAAATTTAAAGATGGCTGCCAGAGCTAATTAATATTAGCAAGCTTAAAAAGGTCAGTTTCTACCAGATTCCAAATTTTCTTTAGAGAATATCCCTCAGACTACAGAACGATAGAATTAGACATTTAAATGACACTAATTCTGCTTCCCTTTGCTGTGTTTATAACAGACATCCATAATTCACCAACTACAGAGAGGAAGCTTAGCTTAATGCAGCTTTGTCAGCTTTTACTGGATAAAAACCACTTAAACAGAAATCACCAGACGAGGTTGGAATTTAACCGATGATAGCAGATTTTAAAACAAACCTAGAACTCCTGGAGTTACATAATCCCAAAAGCGCTCCAAGGCTGTCTACAGATTATAGTCCAGCAGTAAAGCTGCTATGAGAAATGTCACAAAAAGACTTATTTGTTGTGAAAACTGATCTGGTGTCAGATACGGGTCCGTTTAAGCAGGGATGTCAGGAATGTCCCTCAGCTAAATTAAATTTACAGAGCTAGCACTTGACGCACGCACGCAAGCGCGCGCGCATACACACACACACACACACACACACACACACAGAGAGAGAGAGCATTATACATTAATCAAAATTCCAGCTGAATATCATGTCCAGTTTAACAAAGAAATTCCTGTTGAGAAACAAACCGAACTAAAAGCTTTCTGTCTCCTACATTTGATCGAATTTACCCTGTTGGTCAACAAGAAAAAGGTCCATGGCTGATTTACCACAACATTTAAATGAGACGCCTGTTGGTGCAGCTTCTCCACCAGCCACAGCATCATGCATGCTTCAACAGAAAGAATACAGAAGGAACTTCGACTGTTTCCCATTCAATCATGGAGGATTTAAGGAGGACTGACAATTAACAGAATGAATGATTAACCCATTTTATGACAGGCAGACTGACCCAGTTATTTTCCCATCAATGTTTAATAAATGAAGCTTTTTAGTTTTTATGTTCTAAAGCTGATTTATCTTGACAGGAAGCCAAAAATTAATCAAAACTGAGCTTAAAAACAAGACATCAATGTAAATGATCATGCTTCAGAGATATTCATGTTCATCTACATATTAGCATTTATGAATTCAAACATGCACCATCTGGAAAATACATGAAGGCAGCATGAGGACACGAGTGTGCACGACTTCTAGGAGCGCCAGCTCACGAGTGTTTATGGAGGATGAAACAGAAGCTTTGCAATTAGTTTAAAGCTTAAAGTCACAGAGCTGAGATTAAAGCATCAAAGATGCTTCACAGCAGCAGGGATGAAACTGAGCAGTTATATTAAAGCTGGAAGTATTAAAAAATGTAAAAAATGTTTTACATTTACACAGTCTAGCGTAACTGTTTTAGAGCAAGAATGTGAAACCACTGCAACGGGACATAATATGCTGCCATGTGGGTCTCTATTGCCCTCATAAATACTCCAGATGAGATTAAAATTTGTTTATTTCTCATCTGTGTTTGGTTTTAGGAATTATTTGTCTAAAATGAACCGTTTAAAAAAAGCCCCTTTTTGTGATGTCACAATAATAATAATTACTAAAGAACCCCCCGGATTGTGTCCCGTTTTCCTCAATGAAAAACTCCCAACAGTCGAGCTGTTTGCAGCAACAAATCATGGTTGTTCTCTTCAGACGATGCAGAGACAAAACCGGGCTTGGATTACAACAAAAACACACCTGCTGAGTAAACAGTGGTGCTGTGTGTGTCACCGTCTGTGTTTTAGACTTTAGAAGCAAAACAAACTGTTAGCATCATCAAAAAGTTGCTAATGTTTAGTAACAAGATCAGCGTCAATTATCAGTAATAATTAAATGGTAAATGGCCTGTATTTGATATAGCGTCTTCCAGAGTCCTAGAACCCCCCAAGGTGCTTTACAACACAATCAGTCATTCACCCATTCACACACTGGTGGTGATGAGCTACATTGTAGCTACAGCTGCACTGGTGCGCACTGACAGAGGTGAGGCTGCCGTACACAGGCACCACCAGTCCCTCCGACTACCACCAGCAGGCAAGGTGGGTTAAGTGTCTTGCCCAAGGACACAATGACAGCGACAGCCTGAGCGGGGCGTGAACCTGCGACCTTCCGATTGCGGGGCGGGTACTTAACTCCTCTGCCACAATCGCCCAATTAGGGCTGCAAAATACAGGGGGAAAAAAATCACATTGTGCTGCTATTGTGCCCCCACTGATCCAGACCAGACCAGAGCGAGACATCCCCATGCCCCAAGGGCCCACACCAATACCCTGTGAGGGACAGCCAGCATGGGGCGACCAAGCCACCCCGGCCCTGCAGAGTGAGCGCCAACCCCTCACCTGCACTCCAACCCAAAGGGATGGTGAGGATGGTATTTGGAAAGGGTACCCTTGGCTGCAAATATTGGGGCATCAGTTCTTCTAGCTACACTTTCACACAGCTGTTGAAGGAACTGGGCTGGTAGGTTGTTCCTACATCATGGAGAAGTAACCACAGATCCTCTGTGCAACTTTTCAAAGCATCAAATCACTGACAGAACTAAACCTTGTAGTCTTTTTTTGTTCACAAGGTTCCAATTAATGTCCTCCAGTAAAATAGTTTGTCCACAACAAGTCCTACGTCCACAATCCAACCTAACATGCCTCTGAAAACTAAGGGTGCACCGATTGCAGTTTTTGGCTGATCACCGATCTTGAGAAAAATCTGACCAATTTTATCTTAACTAAAAGCAGTTTACGTCAATGTTTCAATTTCCTTTTATTGAGAAAACCAATATGAATACTGATGAAACAATACCAGTTTCAACTGGACATGAGGTAATGTTCTCAAATATAAACAAACATACTTAGCATTGCTGTTTGAGCTACAAAATCATATTTGTTCCTTTAGACTTTCGTTTTTCAAATTTTGAAAACAAAACTTTTGTACCTGTTTTGACACACTTGTCCCAAAAAATTATTCTATAGCAATGATTTGATTTAACATTAACTAGGGGTGCACCGATTGCAGTTTTTGGATGATCACCGATCTTGAGAAAAACCTGAGATCAAGGCCGATAAATTGGTTGGCCGATCGATCACCTACTGAAAACATCTGAAACTTGTTTCAAACGTGTCTTTCGAAGTCTTCATCATAGCCTCTGTTAGTAGCTCCATATTAGCTCAAACCTTTTACACCACTGACCCCCATGTGTGAGCTTTTGATCAACATCTTACCTGATCCAATAGGGCAAAATCTTCCAACTGTTAGCTGATAGGTCAAACTTGCTGCCCCCATTCTCACGTGTGTAGCCCAGTATTGTTGATCGATGCATCAACTAGTGAAGGGGTAGGGAACCCTGGTCCTGGAGAGCCACTATCCAGCAGGTTTTAGAGGTTTCCCTGCTTCAACACATCTGCTTTTAATCAGCAGGTGATTAACAGGCTTCTGAAGAGCCTGATGAGCTGCTGAACAGGTGAATCAGGTGTGTTGAAGCAGGGAAACCTCTAAAACCAGCTCTCCAGGACCAGGGTTCCCTAGTCAAAGAAATTGGCTTTAGGAAAACAACAACGACTCACATAACCAACCCTGCATGGTCCGTTTCCACAAACTGAGTAAGAATGATTCCGATTGGTGGATGGCAGCGTGTCAGGTACTTGTAACATTAGTTGAGAACACACAGAGTTGATTTTCCTCAGACATCGATATCACCATCACGCTCACACACATTAGGATTCCAATGCTGTTTAATTAATTCAAGGCCAAGTATGACATAGATAATGCATATTGTTCGCCTGCTCCCATGCCAGAGTTTTAAAGCATCATCTTATGTTATAAAACAAAGGGATTACCGTTATTTTGGATAAATATTGAAAATACAGTTTTGCACAATCTGTTAGCATTTGAGCTAAGTGTTTTAAATGACATTTGGCTAGTAAGACAAGGTTTTATCTACGCTTGCTAATGTCGATTTGCTGTAGCGGCCATCTTGCTTTGATTTGACTCCAAACTTCATTCAGCCGTAGACGTAAAACCGCTGAATAATTCCCGAAAGTCACATTAAAATACATCCAGAGGTTCATGAGATATTTTGGAGAGATAATCCGAGAAACAGCAAAAACAAATGAAAATATTAATGATTCATAACTGGACACGTCAACAAGCTGTTTTTCTGTTTGTGTTTTGCTGTCCATATATCATCTCCAGTATGTAAATATGCTGCTGTGTTCGTGCCAAACTCCCCACATGGACACAGGATGTAGGAATGGGTTGGTACAAATGCATCTCAGGTCTCAGTGTCCTTTTATCTTTTTCATTGGAATGAGCGGCCTGCAGTCACAGCAAGCAGCCAGAACACAGACTCCACATGCTTCAGTGGTTAAACACGTCAACACACTGAGATTAGTGTTGGTCTCAAGCAAAAACATGTTGCTCCAACATGCTCTGAAAATGGTGTCAAAGGACTTAACTGTTAAAGCAAGCATCAGTCTTCTAAATGATTACAACAGAGTGCAGCATGCATTTTAAACTCATGGAAACGCTAAATCTGCAGGTTAGCAATAAAAAGTGAACTCCACCACTAATGGTATTAATAGAATGTCCAAGGAGAAGATGTAATAAAGAATTTTCATCCAATAGGCACAATAGGTGAAAGATAGGTGGGTTACTTTACCTGCCAACAGTTTCGGCTTCCTGCTTGAAGCCTTCATCATGGGCTGTCATCTGTTGGAACGGAAACGTGGCTTATATCCGGTATCCCGGTGCGCGTCACCTGGGAGTGGTGAGTGGAGCCACCAGGTCCATGGGTACTCCCACGTGTGATGGGTGGTGTCCTCTTTTTGTGAAAGTCCATAAGCCCCCTCGTCTCGGTTGATGTTCTGTGTTGTCCGATTTTGATTGCTTCCCTTATCCATCTTTTGTATCTGTCCCTTTCTCTTCCTACGATGTGTGTGTTGTCCCAGTGCATTATATGGTTGTTCCATCTGCAATGATCGGTTTTGGCTGATTTAATCGTTTCTTGTTCTGTTGTGTCTTTCTTGTGTCTAGTTAATCTGTTCTGTTTCTTTTTCCACATTCTGTCTGGTGTTCCTTTGTTAATGTGTGTGGTGACCTTCCTGTTTCACTGATGTAGCATTTGTTGATGATGGGATTTTGTAGATTACGTTGCACCGATGATCCAGCTGGTTTGTTTTGGGTCAACTAAAGGTGGTTTTAGTTTTTTGTATGGTTTTATGGCAGTGCCAATGTGGTGTTTATGTAGGGTGTGTTCGGTTATTCCTTATACGTATGGAAGTGTCGCTGTTTTTCTTGGTGCAGTTTCTGTTTTTGTTGCCTTTTTTCTTTTATTCTGTCTGAGTTGTTGAGGTTGTTGTAGTTGACCCAGCGGGGGATACCGCTCCAAAAGATGACAGCCCATGATGGTGGCTTCAAGTGGGACGCCAAAACTGTCGGCAGGTAAAGAAATCCACCTATATTTCACTTATAGCGCCTATTAGATGAACATTCCTTATTGTCATGTTTGGTTTATAAGGTTAAATCCAATCTTTTCCATCCGATTCAGGATTATTTGAAAATCAATTGATCAGGTCCAATTCACAATCATGTGATCAGATTGGAGCATCCCTAACAAAAACAAATTTTTTCAGCATATGTACAAAACATCGGGGTAATAAACACAGCTGCTGACTCAGGTGTGACACCTGCAGCTGGGTTTAACATCTGGCACATCAAACATCTTCAGCTTCTTTAATTACTTTCTTTTTCTGACTCAATTTAATTTCTTGTGTAAGATTCAGAGTCTTTGCAGAGACAGTTATCATCAGACAGACGATTTTGTGGCATTTTAAACATTTTTCTACCTTTACTGTTTTACAGCAAAAAGCAGCTGCATTAGAGGAGTTGTTTCTGCATCCGTGGATCTGAGTGTGATGTCCACAGGGACTTCCTCACAGACATCTGTGTGCACGCTTCACAAGTCTTTAAACACATGCACAAACTTCACAGATTCATCATTATCCTCGTTATCTTAGATCATTAAAATCGTACAAAAACACAGAAACTGTGTCGACCTCCTGGAGAGCATCGCTATAGAGTTCCCGTGAAATCTAAGCCTTGCATGCTCAGCGTGTTCAGAATGGAACTGTGGCTGCAGGCTTTTCCAGTGCTTAGGACACCTCGGGAATAGTCACTCACACTGTGCGACGGCTCAATCGGTTGCCTGCTGATGTGCAGCAAAAACACAAAAACCAGATATGCAGCTCACAAAAGGCCCGTCAGAAACCTCCACATTTAAGAAAAGATGCTTTTCCGAGCTCAGCATGAGACACAATGATGCAACAGCAAGCTGTTTGCACAACAGACTCACACCTACCCCCGTTCTGGGATGAATGAGTTCACATAAACACCAAAAAGCATCATTCATGCAGGGAGAAAATGTGAATTAGTCTGAAGCTGCAGCCGGAGCAGATTATTCCCTCAATCACAAAAACAGCCTCGGATTCTTTAAAAATAGAATCAAATGAAAACTGTTGCAGTCGCTGAACATTTTCCTCCTCAGAAATAAAATGTCAAAAGTCTACGAGAGCGGTCAGCTGGAAAAGGTAAGATCAGCTCAGTCAGCCGTTTCCTACAGAGCTTTGAACACGGAGAAGATAATCTAGGATGTTTTCCTAAAACCTATCAAATAACATTAACTTAAAAAAAGAAGAGCTCAGCTGGATTAATAAATATAACACAAAGTAAAAATCAATTCATGTTATAGAAATGAACAGCGTTTATATTATGAACTAAATATCAGCCTCTCAAGATAAAACAAGGTTTCACAGTAATACTGTAGCACGTGTACCATGATCTAATGGGTCTAAACTAGGGCTGGATGATATGGCCTAAATCAATATCACAGAGTTCACCTTGATAGCGATAAATGGACGATAACTACATGTATGTGCAAAAACAAAAGTTGTCCACTAGATGGGGCTGTCACGTGTATTACGTTGAGTCATGTTGTCATGTGACTGGAGGTGGTACAGCTTCTTAAAGGGACATGAACGTCACCAACCTTCACACATCTTTTCATTACCAAATTTATTGACATGGGAAAAACTATATTGATAAAAGTCAGAAATTTCTATAACAATAAATTTTCAATTTATTGCCCAGCCCTAGTCTAAATAGTAAAACATATTGCTATAATAATTATGGCAGTATTAATAAATTATGTCTTTTAATATTTATATTTCACTCGTTTTCTCTAATAATGATCTTCCTCTTTAGGCTAACGCCATTATCTGTTATTTTAAATATCAACATTGAAGTATTATTTTATTACAAGTACTGATATTACTAAAACATCAGAAATTCAGCCTCTTATTTCCAAAGATACTCAGGTTTAAACAAACATTCAGACATCTGGATGCTTCAAATAACCATCAGTGTGAACGGATGAACTGTAGCGTAAAGCGCTTTGGAGTCCTCTCACTCAGACAGGCAAGTGTGGGTCACTTGTTACTTAAAACAATGAATTTGTTAAATACTGTATTTTAGTTTAAATTCATAAATTTTTTCTCTTGAAGATTATCTTTACAAACTCCCATCAAAGCCCTTTTGACCTTAAAGGAACTAGAGGCAGGAAAAAAGAAACGATGCTCACGAGCGACGCGCCCGGCTCTGCGAGTAACTGCAGCCCAGCACGGGAGCGTGCACAGACGGCTATGTTACACAAACACAAAAATACCATTACCTGACCCTCTTCACACGCTCTCACGCCACACCTCCAATATCTCACGCTGAAAAGGCAACTCCCCGCCGCTCTCACGGACAATAATCCACGCTGCAGCCCTGATCACAGCTAATGCTACTACTGTAGCATGATCACAGCTAATGCTACTGCACGCTAGCTCTCTCTGAGTCATCGGTGAGGTCAGATCATTGTCATATCATCTCTAAACACAACCTATAATGTTTCTTACCTGCTCACTAGGAAATGAGCCATGGCAGCATCCTTTTTGAGTCCCAGATATAGTTGAAGCAGCCTCCATTCGTCAATCACGTATCCGATATAGATTCGGGTCCCTGCCTGTCTTTTACCATATTTGGTTTTTGACTCACGAGATGCCGCTGAATAAACTTCCTTTGTGCCACGCTTGGTCGTTTGCTGGTTGCAGTAGAATCCATTCCCACAGTTCTTCTTTTGGAGTTTGGCGGTTGGCAAGCAACTTAAGGTGCAATAGCGCCACCTACTGATCTGCAGTGTCGAACACATTTTCTTTCTGTTTTGAAGCTGTCGTGAACGCGCAAGCAGTGTCAATTGACGCCACATCCGTAGGGCAGCGCGGGAAATTCGTGACCGAACTGCAGCGCATTTTGCAGCAAACAGCCTGTTCAAGAAAATGGAACGATACATGGGTGGCCTCATTCTTTTTGGTTTATAACGCTTCATCACCCATTAGCTTTGAAAAAATGAACATACATGTTTAATTTTTTACAGATTTTTTAAAGATCCTGCCCCTAGTTCCTTTAAATCATCCAGGTGGAGCATCAGGATTAGTACCTTCATCAGAAAGCTGCCATGTCCAGTCCGCTACATGTCTGCTGCCCCCTGGTGGAGGCTCTACAGGTGGTAAGGGACAACTATTTCTTTATTACTGTTATAGAAAAGCATAAAATAAAACAGATTATATTAGAGAAACAAGTCAAAACTGAGATTTTTTTTATTGCCTGTTCATATTTCAGACTTTAAAGTGATATTTTGACATGTGGTTAAAATAAATAAAAGAGCATTCATAAAGCACTGTGGGTAGTTAAGGAACTGCTGTAGAGTCATTGTTTTTACTTTGCATTAATAAAGGGAAAACAACATTGGAACTCGACAGAGTGAAGACTAATGAGGGCGAACACTGTCGTGAGACATGCAGGGTGACAGGTGGGCCGGCGTGGAACAGCCCCCCTGCCTCTCTGACGCAACACCTGACGGGCCTGAGCACGCCGCCGATGACAGATTACAGGAGCAGGGAGGCAGGAAGTAAAAGAAAGAAAGGAAGAGGGAGGTCGGATAACCCGCCCACCCATATCACTCCCCCCCAGCCCTCCCTGAGCTATGGGAAGCTGCTGGAGGAGGGGGAGGAGTGGGGGGGGGGGGGGGGGGGGGGGGGGGGGGGGGGGGGGGGGGGGGGGGGTGTAGCGATGGCTGCTTATTGTTTGAGCGCTGTGTGCTGCAGATCCAGTCTCATCCAGGTCTGGCTATTTATAACCTCACAATATCCATGCAGACAGAGCAGAGGCACGCTGCAGCTGCTTTCATCATCGCATACGTTACAGAGAGGCGGCGTGGAAGAATTCGCCCGCTGAGCATCGGGACTTCCCTGTTCAGAGCGGGAAAATGGCTGCAGGAGTTTGCACCGCTGGATGTTTGTTTTTACATGTGCACAAAAGAAAAGTCCTGCACGATATATGGCAAAGCTATTGTCAGCATTATATATCAATACAGCAATTACTGCGTGGATTATAATAAATCAGAGATGGCTCTGTGGATCTGATGGACTCCTGGTGTCCAGAGCTGCTGGAGATGAGATGATTCATAATGAACAGAGAGGAAAATCTGGTTTTACAGCAGCAGATATGATCATTGCACTATCCATAAACAGCTCCATCGTGTCGCTCTTCTACAGAAAACTATTTTTTTAAAATTCCCACTCAGACCCACAGAAGGGGAAGTCCTGAGAAGTGTGGCTAAGCTCTGTAGCATCGTTAGTCAGAAACAAAAGACTCATCATAAATAAAGTTTCACATGCATTAAACTCTCTAAACCCCACCTGGAACGTCATCTGGACAACAAACATGCTGCTATCATAAGCATCTAATCCTACCCACAATGCATTTCTTGTAAATAGAAGCTTATTGGAAGAAATGAGAGGCAGCAGAGGGAGATTTAACCCTGGATTTGTCAACATTTCTCCTGCATTTAGAGACTTTATTTTCTGCTCACCTGGTTATTAAACAGAAGGTTGTTTTTTCTCTGCATCTCTTCTCTGCCTCCTGTCGCTTATTTTACTTCCTGCTGGAAACAGTTTACTGGGTCCGAGCACGCTATGCTGCTGCTCATCATGCTCTACTTCATATTTATTTGTGTTTAAATCACATTTGGGGAGCGTTCACACTCAGCGAGCACTCAAACCACTCATTTATTTTAGATCTGGGTCATTCTGCAGCCGCATGAAAAATGAGGTTTCAGGTCCTGTGGTGCAAAGTTGGTCTGAAACTGAAAAACAAATAACTAAAACGCCTACACACTAGTTTATCGCCCGTCTAATGCAGAGAAATGAAGGAATCAGGGTTAAAGGTAAACCAGAACAACTGAATGGCCCCTGGAGACTGGTTCCAGAATGTATTTTAGGCTCCACCCCCTCCATGTAAACAAATGAGACATTTCTGAGAATAAAAAAATAAAAAAACATGATGTACTGTATTATTTTTCAGGTGTTGGTTCCTGTAGTTTTAACCTTGTTGCTGCATGTTCAAATGTTTATTTTTAAGATGTCTAGCTGTAATTACATTTGTTGCATAAAACCCAAAAATTCAGCAACAACACGGCTTCAATCATCAATGATGTGAGGAAGAGAAGCTGCTCCATGCATCTCTAGACAGGCTGGGATTATAGCAGATTTGGTGCAATGTCAAAAATAAAATTCATCGTGTGGCATCTGTGGCGTATGAGTCTAACAGCAAGTCTTAGCTCCAATTTTCCAAAACTGAAAGCGTTGAGACATTATTGTGTTTGAAGGTGTTTATTAGCTGCGGCAGCCATCTTGAATCAGGTGTAGATGTTCACTGAGGGATTACTTTCAAAAGGTTTCATTAAAATTCATCATCAGGTGTTTTGCTAAAAATACAAACACAAAAAATTTGATGTGGGTTAAAAACATCATCTGTTGGACGCCATGATCTCAATCAAGTCACCCGTTTAAATAAATGGTACATATTTATTAAATAGGAGTAAATCAAACATAAAAAAACCCACTCACCCTATAATGTTATAAAAATGAAGCAAAAACTTGACGGTATTCATCTGAGCGCAGCGTAAAAACTGCTCTCCTGTGTTTGATGCTACAGCTGCATCAAAACCAAACAATAAAGCAAACCTGCACACAGGGGAGCATCATTGTTTTGGGACTAAAGGCAAGTTTATGTGAAGAACCACGGCGGTCGGGTTTCGGGTTCTAGCTGGGAATGTAAAAGAGGCTGAGAAGTAAAGTGCATGTGGGTGTTTGGGAGGAGACGCGGCTCGGATCTATTAATAGGTGCGAGATGCAAAGGAAAGCTCGGTGTGCTCCACCGCAGAGCGAAACACAAGAACAGGATGACTGAGGACTACTCCAGCCTGAGAGCAAAAGGATGTGTGGAGGCAGATAAGAGCCGGGCACTCCCAACGGGCTGATGGGAGGGTTGGGATGCAAGCCGGAAGCCCGAGGACGAGGTCAACGACTCTCACTCACAGCTCACTTACAAACAGAAAAGATGTTTCTAAAAGCATATCTGAGCAGTAATATGCTGAACCTACAGGGCTACCGTCCATAGAAACTGATCTAATCCTCAAATACATCTAAATATTTGGTTACTTCCAGTAAACTCTTCTGCTGCTGCCCTTCCTGCTGCTGGATGTTTTATAAGAACCTGATAAGATGATTGGTCTTTAACAACAGAACTCAGTTTATAAACATGTTGATGTTTTTATTAACTTCATGAGTGATGGAGCAGCAGACGCCAGAGGAGCTGAGGAGGAGACTGACGTTGGTAACCGTGGCGACGAAGGTGACGGATCTAACGATGACATCAGAAACAGACCTGCAGACCTGTAACCTTCAGGTCTTTAGTCTCTAATTTTACTGTTAGGCTATAAAGATTTTTACTGACTGGTTTTCTTATTTCAATTATTTAATTTTTAAAAAAGGTGATAAATAAAAGTCGTCTGTGACATCTTATAATAAAATATAAGAGTGAATTATTTTAACCAGGATCCCTTCATCCTCTGTGGTGTGGCTTTTCCCAAGCATAAACACTCGCATCCACGTTTCCATAGCAACTTGTCTCTGTTTAATTAAAGCTACAATCTGGAGTTTTCCTTTATCAGGAGTTTGTATGAATATTTAGAAATCTGTAAAAGTGAAGCCCCTACTGTGATATAATGGAGGCAATATGTCAAACAGTTTTTGCTAAGCCTGTCCACCGACTCGTAGAACCTGAATTTGACCACCATTCAAAATTAGCCAGAAGTGTTAGACCTCCGCTTACGTACCGCTGTCAGAGCATGTGCGGGCGTTTGAGGATGTACAGATGCAGAGTAAGTCTTTAAAGGTGTGGTGCACTAAGAAACCATGTTTTAATGATTATTTCTGATTATGATGGCTAACTCTGAGTTTTTCATGCAGGCTGAACATGAAAATAGTCTCCTACACCTATCTCCTGCATTAGCTTCTGATAGAAAATAGACGGTGAAACTCTAGGATTAGAAAAGCCTGACAGATCTACGTCACACTGTCACTTAACATTCATGGACTCACCCATCTTGACTCACGACGGGGAAGGCTGTTGTTGGTTTAGCGTCCAGGAAACAGCAGAGAACGCCTCTGCTAGTAGAAGCTAACCTTTAGCATTAGCAACTCCACCACACAGCAGAACTCCTCCAGGCTTGTGTTATTTGTGGAGATAAAACATCAACATAGCAGAGCAAACAGAGTCAGTGGTAGAGTCATGTTGCTGTTATCCAATCAGAGGAGAGATGTCAACATACAAGGAAATAAGACTCCAGATCCTGTCGTCTGAAGCTACTTTCTCCTCTGGGTGAATTCTCTGCTGAAACAGGAACATCTGATCCTCCCCCTAGACCGACATGCAGAGCAAAATCAATTTGCTTCTGCTACTGTCCATTTAGATTTCTAGGCTATAAATAAGCAGCATAATGTTAAAATAAGAATTGTAAAACAATGTGTTTTAGCTCTGTTGGTCAGATTGAGGTGCGTGTTCATGAACAAGATGGGTCATTTTCGGTCGTAATCACTAAAGTAGGGAGAGGGGCTTAAGGTGCGATACATTTATCTGCCTCTAGATGGTGACAAAGAAAAAACTTTGGATTTCTGCTTTAAAGTGACAATGTGTAGTTTTTGTGTAGTTTTTACCATTAATCTCTGGAAATATCCATCAGAATGTTGTTGAAAATTAATAAATGATGCCCAGTTGTTGAAAAAAATTGGCGGCTTCATAACATGTATCCATAAAAATCGGGTATAAAATACATTGGTGCGGGTCTTTGGGAGTCTGATGTCATTTTGCGGGTTGAACGATCTGACCAAGTACTCGTTCGAAAATTGCGCTCCCAGTGATTTTTTACCCTAATGGCCATCCGTTGGTAAGGTCTTACTTGAACACAAAAATACCACTTGCTTGCAATGATTTAGGTATGTACTGCCCTCTATTGCCAGAGAAAATACACACATAAACAGACTGCCACCTGCTGATGTAAAGTAGTAACTGCAGTCTCCGAAAATGAGATTTCTAGATATTTTAGACTTTATACAATAAGAAAACTTCACGTTTACATGACAAAGCCAGTTGGTGACAAATATTTATGAAAATATTCATTCAAAACCTAGAATTACTTCAGGATGAAAACACAGGTCATGATAAATACGACTTATTTTGGCGAGCTACATCACAGAGAGATAAACACAGCACGTTTACTGACTCAAACAGTAAATATTCATAATAGATTTTGTTTCCACCATAATCAAGCTGCAGTGACTCGAACTGAACCAGATGCACAAACATGCAAAAGTTACTTAAACATTTCAGGAGGTGAAGGAGCAACGGAGGAAGAAAGCTGAAGAGCGCCTGCTGGGCTGCTGCTGCTTTCATCGCCTCCTCTCCTCCTTTGATGGCTAAAGCACGACAACTCCTCCATTCAGAGCAGCTGAGGAGACGAGGAGGAAAAGCACGAGGATGGTGACACAAAGCATCTCATTAGAGGCCGCCACAGCGGGGTGCTGGTACAATATGGCAGCAGCATTAGCAGCGACTGCAGCTCCAAATCTCTATGATAAAAGACGCATTCAGCAGCAGAGGCAGAGCAAAATCAGACTCGCTGGGCTCAAAAGGAGAGAGTGAAGGCGTAGAGAGGAGCTACAGGCACAACCAGGCTGTTATTATGGCTAAGAACAGGGATTATACAGATTACCTGCACAGCAAGTAATCCCAAATTGAGAAAAAGATTTAGTATTTTCAGCCATGAGGTGGATGAAGGAGAGAAAACAGCAGGAAAGATGGAAAAGAGAGGATAGAGAGAGATGGTCACAGATGGAGAGGACAGAGGTCGGACGAGCAAGGACACGAGCAGGCAGAGGGGGGAGAGAAAGTGTGAAAGTTTTTAATATTAACAGCAGCCGTCTGTCGGGTTTAAAAGCAGCCATGAATAAAACAAGCTCCACCCATCTACAGCAGCGCTGAATTATTAATTCACAACCACACGCTGCCGTGCACGCTGTGGGGAGTACACACATGTGCACGTGTGTGTGTTCACACACATAAAGTCAGTCGATGCATATTCATACAGACTGTGACTGTCTTCACCTTGCTGATGCAGAACCGCTTCACGTCGTTTACACAGAAAACTTATTTTATATAAACAACCTGTTGGGATTGATCCACAGCATTTTAAACAGTCTGCTTTATTCTGCTGAAAATGTTAGAGAGACGTACGCGCTGCTTCCATCCGTCCTACAGATTCAGAAGTTCCTCCAAAAGGAGGCTTACACCCAAAATCAGAAGCAAAATAACCGATCACCACTCATCGCTGTTTCTGCTACAATAGAACCACCCAAGAGACGTAATTAACTAGGTCACTGCTTTGTTTTCATAGGCTAGATAAAGAATTGAAGCTTAATTAGCTTCAGAGAAGAGGCAAATGGACGCCAGCAGCTAATTTTTTTATTTAAGCTTTCTGGATCTGAAACACTTTGTTCACACCTGATGGAAAAGGTCACAGCTCAGGGGCCCATACACTTTGGACAAATAAAGATGAACTACAAATATCCACAAAATCCAAATGTCAAAATGCCACAAACTGACGTCTAACTGCTCCAAAGATGACACGAACGACCCCGGAGACGTTCTGCTAACGCAGGTTTGCAGAACCCAGCAGAGGAGCCAGGCTCTGGGATTTTTCTGTGAATTTATAAAAGCTCGACACGCCACATGCTCTGCACACGCAGCCCAGAGGCATTCTGGGAAAACATCAGGAATGGGTGGCCTAAAATCATATTTAGCAATATAATTTAAAGCATGTGCAGTAATGATATATATTGCATTATTTTATTTTCTTCTGTTTATTTATGTCAAAATAACTGTTTATGAACATTCTCACATATCAGCTGAATTGCAGCACAAAAAATAATTCTAAAAAGTACAGAATTTAAAGAATATTTAATGTTCAAAACTTATTTTAAATAATACAAAACATTTCAAGTAGTTTTTATGTTGCCATACTTTTTCCAAGCAATGCAACACAAAAATTCTCAGAAAATGAATAAAGCTGAAGATAGTTTAAATAAAATCAAGCTAAATGTGACAAAAACACAAAATTCTAAATAGTTTGAACTGAAGTGAAAATTGTAAAAACAGAAATAACGTTTCTTCCTGCTTTCCTGATTGATTGAATCATTTTTCATGTTTTTCTTTTGCTCATAGAAGTTAAAGTGTTGCTTCAGTAGAGAATAACTGCAGGTCAAATGATGCATTGCTGCGTTTTTGTCGAATCTTAGCGTGATCCCGATCGTTCATTAGTACCGGATTTTGCACAATCGTTAGCACTGTGATGACACAGGGTTAGCACATTGATTCGTAGCTTGACCACCTGAAAAACCGACCAGGTTGGTTATTTTTGGCCGTGGTAGATTTTTAAGTGAATGAGCAACAAAAACATTTTGAAAGTTGAACCCACTGGCTTTTGCTGTTTAGCTAACAGACGCAGAGAAAAAAAAACTTCATCACTGGGTGATAAATTATCTTTCTGATGTTTTCATTAAATGTGTAAAACCTTGATTTTAATTTCAGTAAATCACCTTTTTTATGTTTTCATGAAGATTTAATTGGCTGTTTTTCTCTCAGCATATTTTAAAATGTGCGATTGTAGAAGAAGCTTCGTGGTGTGTGTGATGGTGGTGTGTGTGTGTGTGTGTGGATGAGATGAAACAACTTCCTGTTTAGCATCACGTTATAAATCACAGCTGCTTCCCTGCCTACTGTTTTCACACTCAGCTGTTGGAAATAAAAACACGTTACTGCATTTACAGAACCACCTAAAGATGCACGTTTAAGAGCTGCAGAAGCAGCAGATCAGGAATTACCTTCAGGATTATGATGAGATTTCCTTGGACGTTTGTTTCTGTGCAAAACTTATAAAAACGTTCCAAGTTGTTATCAAAACGACACAAAAGTAAAACTAAAAACCAACAGAGGAAGCTCATTTTTGTCATTCTCAAAGCGTTTGTCCACGGCTGTAGATGGATCTTCTCACTTCTGTGTTTAATCCGCATCTATTGATGACAGGTAACAACACTTCCCTTCCACCGGTGACATATTTGAGTTTCTAAATAACAACAGAGCTCTGGGTTTGTGGTGAATCTGGTCCTTCTAAACAAAACTATTTCCACGGGTTCCCGAGGAACACAGAACTAAGATGCGAGTAAATAGAAGACGGGACACTTTGTTCCTGCAGGCTGTTTAAGCCATCGGCCAGAAAAACAGGATGTTTGGTCAAAAACTGAGTTGTTGGGGTTATTTTTCTGAGTTTTTCTGTCAGAAACAGATTTTTCTACCAAAACTGAAAGAACAAATAAATGACTGAGTCTATTTTTCACCAGCAAAGCTTCTGTCACAAATCTAATGAATCAGAACTTCTCTCTTTAATAGGGCCAATTTAAAATCAGGCACATCTACGGGCAGCCTATATTTACATTCCTGAAAAACACACGCTTAATAAACTCTCTGAAACATTATCAACTAACAATTTTTATTCACCTGTTATGTAGATTTAACACTTGTTACCTTATTGATTTGTTTGTTTAAATGTTTGCTTTTAATACTGAACATAGATCTAAGAGACAAGACTTGGTTAAATTCAGAAAAGTTGTTCATCAGTTGTTGTTATTAGTGTCATTTTAGCGCGTTAATAACGCAAAAATGATGTCGATACTGTAGGTGAAAGTCAGCAGCACATTTTGGCTATTGGCTCACCGTGACCTCCACATGTCGGCACCGGCAATAAAGAAAAACTCATTTGGGTCGACCTTTAATATTAAACCACCTACAGGTGAGATTACACTCAAGACACATGAAATAATAATAATCTAACAATTAATAATGAAAGAAATTCCGTGTTTTCATCCAAAGATCAGATCAAATAATAACGTGGTAGGATTTCTCCCCAGCCCTCCTTCTGATGACCCAACAACTGTTTAGAAAACCAAACGTCCGCTATCTTTATGTCCAGCTGAGTCATCGTTTACACTCAAAACTCCCAACTGCATCAAGTAACCATAAAAGGTAGGAAGTACTACAGTCCTCATGCTGAGGAAGGACGTGTCATCTTCGTTGTCATCATCATGAGCCACTGTTGGATCCTAAAATTAGCTTAACTGAGTTTTTTATTAAATAGTAAACGTTAACATATCGTAACTTCCTGTTTAGTTTCCCAGCTGATCCAAGGGCAAAAGGTCAAACGCAACCAGATACAACAAAAATATACACAAGAGCTTTTTGTTCGGTGGCTGATGGTAAAATGATGATTCCGGTACATAAAACCCTGCCTAGCAACACGACAGTAAACAACTGCAAAAGCGCTGCAGAAGGTGACTTTTTAAACAATTCTGAAACAAGTCGAGCCTGGAAAAGATGGTGTCCGCTCCAAAAAGGTCAGAAAACGAGTCAACATGACGAAAATAAACCAGATTAGAGTTCACTAAAACTAATATTTAGTGTTTATAAAAAAGGAACAAATAATCAAAACTAAAATTATTGATCAAATAAAAAGAAATATCAAACTATCCTAAATGGATTGTTTGAATTTTCCAGACGAAGGAGCGGAAACCTCAAAGTAAACGAGCTGTTTAGTTCAAACCAAAATGGTTTTTTTTCGCTGCACTAAGAAAAACACACGGCTGCATTCCATTTAGGAGACGTCCAGCCCTTTAGGAGTTTTACACGTCAACTGGCAAAGCTGCAAGAATGTAAACAAATGGACGCTTTTATTCACGTTTGTGTTGTGTTGCTGTTGATGGAGGCAGCAGAGACACACGTGGAAAAGGCGAGTTCAGCATCATACGTCCCATTTACCTCACCTGTTTGTGTCACCTGTGTTAAAGGTGACTTCATTATCCTGGAAAAATGGTTTGTGTTAATATGAAATGGTGTTTCCATTAACTGTAAAGGACATGATGTCACTTCCTCCACACACCAAAAACAATTAATCCGACACCTATAATCCAGTTTGAGAAACGATTTTAGTCCTGTTGGAGGAGTTGGAACATCGTGATGGAGGTCTGATCGGCTCCATGAGGAACCAAACCCAAACACCGTCCTTAAACAGCTGATTTATCACAACAATAAAGTTTTACAGGAATATCGTTGTGTCAGATTAACTACAGTGAATATACAGCTCTGGTTTTACATTAATGATCCAGCAGCAGCTCAGAGAATCAGACTCATTCAGCAGAGACCAGCTGGTCAGAGACCCATTTTACAGAAACAACCAACGATGAACAAACAGCTTTTCCTCTGACAGCTCTCTGACTATAAGGAATTAAATAAAAAGGAAAAACAGCTGAAAACGTCTGTAGATCAGGTGGGAAAAAGGAAGACGAGATTGCAATAATAATTCAGAAACTAACATATCTTTGTGAAATCTTTCTTGCAGCGTAAAGATATTCTAAACCTGTCTAAGCATGGGATCAAATTTAGGCTGATTAGACTCCATTCCCATAGATTACCCTGATGATGCCATCCATCCATCCATCCATTTTCTCCCGCTTATCCGGAGTCGGGTCGCGGGGGCAGCAGCTTAAGGAGGGAAGCCCAGACCTCCCTCTCCCCAGCCACTTGGGCCAGCTCCTCCGGGGGAATCCCAAGGCGTTCCCAGGCCAGCCGAGAGACATAATCTCTCCAGCGTATCCTGGGTCTTCCTTTGGGTCTCCTCCCGGTTGGACGTGCCCGGAAAACCTCACCAGGGAGGCGTCCGGAGGCATCCTAATCAGATGCCCGAGCCACCTCAACTGATGATGCCATACAGGTGAAACCGGAAAAATTTGAATCTGGTGCAAAAGTTCATTTATGTCAGTAATTCAACTTAAAAGGTGACACTAATCTATGAGACAGACTCATTCCATGCAAATCCAGATGTTTCAAGTCTTTATTTGTTATAACTGTGATGATTATGGCTTACAGCTGATGAAAACCCCACGTTCAACATCTTAATTAGAATATTGTGAAAAGGTTCAATATTTTATCATCATCTTTATTTATACCGCACTTTTCAATAGCCAAAAGGCAAACCAACGTGCTGTACACACACAAAAGTTTAAAACATCATTGACCCAAGCAAGATATAAATTAAAACAAATAAAAGCAGGAGATAAAACCAAAAATGATAGAAAAAAAGAGATCAAAAATGAATAAGAACTGGCTAAAATATCTAAAAATCTAGCTAACTCACGTGCTGAGGAAACGCCACAGTATAAAAGTGGGTCTTCATCCGACTCTTAAAAACTGGCAGTGAGGGTGCTTGTCGGCCATTCGGAGCCACAACTGAGACGGCCCTGCCTCCTCTGGTCAAGCACCTCACCCGTGGGACGACCAGCTAGACTCAAAGTGTCACACTCTAATCAGTTAATGAATACAGAACACCTGCAAAAGGTTCCTGAGCCTTTAGAGCATTAAAGCATTAAAATAAGAAGAAAAAAGGGAAAACACATCCAAGTTTTCCTTTAATTTTTGTCTTGCTTATCATGTAGCTGTCTTTTCCAACATGTTGAATGCTCAGTATGCACACATTACAAGTGGCTGTTACACTGCCTTTACGATCCAGTTTAAAACGCCACCAAAATACAGACATTTTAGCTCTCCTGCGGAGACAAGTAGCTCTGCATTAGCCTACTAGCTAACAGCTGCATGTTAAAGTGTCTGTAAATTGTGTGACGTAATGGTGTTTTCTTCCAAGAAACAAAGAATATTGATGTAGAGGAAACTGTTAAAATCTCAGGATGAATTTAAAAAGTCATATTTGTTGTTTTATAAGGTTAAATCCGATCTTTTTCACACGATCCCGATTTTTTGAAAATCACCTGATTGGGCCCGATTTCCGATCACGTGATCGGATCGGAGCATCCCTAATAAATGGACTTGTGCACCAGATTCTAGTATTTCACCTGTTTTCCAGCTGGATAGAAGAACGTCTCAGACAAGCTGCAGAACCCAAAAACACCAGGGAGTTCTGGTTCCTGGCTTCATAAAGGAGGATGAGCAGCAGCACAAAGTCCAGACTGTGTGAGCGGGAGAGAGCGTTTGTGAAGGATTTACTGAACAGGAAGAGAAGGCTGAAATCAAAGAGACCAGAAAGTAAATGATTCTCAGAGTTCAGCTGGTCAAAAACATCTGGACCCAGGTGTGCTGGAGCAGGAAGGCACCGCGCCTCCAGGACCAGAACAGAGTAGCCCCAGTTCAGACCCGTGTTTGGCCCATTTAGAGGAAACTGCTGCTAATTTAAAAATCAACACTGAAACGTCACAAAGCCAGTTGGCCATATTGTTATTAGAACACAGTTAGAAACTAAACCCCACGGAATCCAACCCAAACGTTTCTCAGAAATGTAAAATCAGATGAAGTTCCAGCGAAGCTAAAAACGACCAGAACAGATCATAGTGAACGGGTTCTACCAGAGTTCTGCAAACAGATATGAGAAAGGTGTTCCAGCAGCAGAGAGCCATCTGCATGACTGCTCAAAGAGGAAGTGTCCAACTGTTCCCCTCCGCTAGCACTTCTCCTCTTCCTCATTAATTCAAATCAGCTCTTCCAAAACACGCGCTGATGTCATCCAGGTGACCCGTCAGCCAGGTAACCTCCACAGAGTCTAGCAGCTGCTCTGACGAACATAAACGTGAAACCTGATAAACCAGCAGGAAAAGACCGCCCCAGAGCTGATTTAGATTGGTTTATTTTATCGCTATAACTGTTTTACTTTAGTCTTACTGAACCTTTGATCCTCTTTGGAACGCTGTTAGCAGAGTAATAAACTGAGTCCTAAATCGTTGCTTCAGCAAATAAAACCTTAAGTATGACATGTTTTTAAATGATTTACAAGAACTTTATCATTTTAACAATAATAAAAACACTGTGACTGAAAGATTTTACCAGATAAAATCCTCAAGCTGCCAGAAAAGTGTCTAAAACGCTAGAATGCTAGACTTCCTTCATATTGGAGGGATTTCCTGCAGCAAGCATGAAGGTGAAACTGAGGCGTGTCTTTAAATGAAAACATCACCGTTCAGCAGGTAAGAGGGATGCCCGTCTCGTCTCAGACGCTGCTGGACAGAGACGAGGACATCAGAGATAATTCAGAGAGCACCAGTAATGACATAGTCTGGTTTCTCCACTTTTGATTTTCTTTAACTTTTACTCCTAAATAACCTAAAAACTTCACAGAAACAACAGAACTTTATTAACCCAGCAACATAAACACAAACGTGACTGAGCGGAGTTTGATTACATGATTTGCCACAAAGTAAATGGAGATATGTCAAAAATAAAGACACCGGCCACTTTATTAGGTCCACTGTGGTCAGGTTTAAACCAGGCTCAGGTGGAACTAAGAAGTCCAGAACACCACCATCACCACACCACCAGCAGCCTGAAGCATTGGTACAAGACAGGATGGATCCATGTTTTCATGGCGACACCAGATTCTGACCCGACAGCTTAAATCCAGACGTATCAGACCAGGAAAGGTTTTCCAGTCTCTTCTGGTCCAGCTCTGGTGATCCTGTGGGGACTGTAGCCTCAGTTTCCTGTTCTTAGCTGACAGGAGAAACACCTGGTGTAGTCATCTGCTGCTGGTGTGCTTCTGCAGAACCTTGGTAGGTACCAGAGCTAATCTGAGCTGCTGCTGTCCAGTCTGACCAGTCTCTGTAACCATAGAGATGGTTCTGGGTTCAAATCCCAGTAGATCAGCCCGACCCTTGTGGAACCACCAACCATGTCATGATCTTAGGCTCATACCCCTGTCGGCTCAGTTTAAACTTCAGCAAGTCATCTAGATGCCTGCAGGTGCTGACCTGGAGCAATCTGATTGGCTGATTAGATATTTGTGTTCAAACGATGTTGAACTGTATATTTGCTTTAGTAGTTCTGGAGACATCAGGGTGGATTTTGGGAACCTGATCTTCTCATTTAACCTCAGATTCTAGACCACAAACACTCAGAAACCATGATGACCACCTCCCAGCTGAGACACGATGAAACTACTGACAAACTACTGAGTCCAGCTCTGCAGTATGATCCATCTGCTCCGTCTCTAAAAGAGGAAGCAGGGCAGGTGCACATCTACCGTCAGTCTCACTTTCATGTTACTCTTCCTACACAAGGGGATGGAGGCTGAAAGCATCTGAGCAGAGAGATGCTACAGAGCTGTGGTATACATCCTCCTTCACCTGGGATGTATCAGAATTATGTTAACCTGCTCCAGAGTCCTGCTTCTTATACTGCCCTTTAGCTAGCTAAACGTGCTCATTGTGTGGAGGTCAGTGGGATTCTTGGACGAGCTCCAGACGTGTAATGAGAAGGTTCAGACAGGGGAGACACTTCTTCCCCGCTGAGAGCATAAGCCAGGCTCAAAGCCGAGACAGAAACCCAGCTCAGCGTTCTTCAGATTTAAGGATCGACCCCAACCCTCCAGCTCATCACTAATTATAAAGAGTCCAACGTCCTCTCAAGCTCTCGCCAAGCTGCTCCCAGGCTGGACTACGCCAGTCCAGCCATCAGTGAAATGGGAGAAGGTTCTCAGCCACGAGGAAGAGCAGAAACCTTCAGCAGGAGGGTTTAAAGGAGAATAAGATGTTTTTTATAGGCATAAAGATCCCAGCAGGAGCTGAGAACAGCTCTTGTCCATGTCAAATCCATCATAAAGGATTGGAGCCGTTTTCAGACGGCAGCAATCTGCTTTGGTCTGCTTGGACCAGCCGTTAGCTAGGAAGCTATCTAAGTTACAACTTTTAGACAGGCCCAAATATCCTTTAAATGGGAATAAATCCAGTGGCTCTGAAATGAGCCTCGTCTAAAGAACAGTAGGGGAAATGAACTAGGAAGTGAACGTAGCCCTTGGCTTAGACCTGAAGGTGCCATGCTGGACAGCCCAGCATATGGGCAGCACTTCAGCCATGACAGACACAGCATATGGATTCCTAACACGCCACAGTCTGGTTCTCCAAATTCCTCTGAGGATAATGAATGCCAAGCCCCCACAGCCCCGCCCACTCTAACAGGTCCTGGTAACAGATCCTCTGATGGAAAACCCAATGCTCCCATCATCAGCAGCAGCACTCTGCTCCTGCTTCCCCAGCAGAGGGTGTTCCTCTTAGGGCTGCTTTTGTTTTGGTTTCAATTCTAATTATTAATGATCATCACAAGAGCTAATTGTTAGTTTTAGTTTTTAAACAGACCAGATTTTAGCCGGCATGTAACTACTATAATATAACCTCTGGTGACCAGAATAACCCGGGACTAAGGCCCGGTTCACGGCAGGATTTTAGAATTTTCAGATGATTTTCAAACCATGAGAGAAACCAAACATGGTGTGTGGTGGCAAAAACCCCACATGAACCCATTTTACAAACAAACAGACAGGAAATTCCACAAAATCTCTCGAGATTAAATGTGTGGAGGAGGAGGGTGCAGTATGATTTCATCACCATGCTTTCTGATTGGCTAAACGTCACACTCAAGGCAGCAAGGTCATTTGTTGTCTATATCAGACCAAAATGTTTAATATTGCTGAATCTGTGATCCAAGCAGTTCTGAAGTAGCCTGGCAAGCCATCCTATATATGTGTATATATAGTCTGGCCATGACCCATTGACGACTCTCAGTCGTGAGGCGGGATCTACGGTTGTCTTTCAAAATGTCAGCACGCAATTGGATAGCGCTAGGACCAATCAGAGCAACGAACAACGTGATGTAATCACAGCGACGGAAAATAGAGGAAGCAATGGCGTCTAGTATGAAAAACATGCGAATATTTTATCTTGCATTTTTTAAAATCTTATCTGTTTTTTATCTTATCTGTTTGTGTAAAGCTAACTATGTGTCTGTTGCTGCTGCCTCTTGGCCAGATTGTCGTTGTAAATGAGAATGAGTTCTCAATCGGCTCATCTGGATAAATAAAGGTTAAATAATAAAAATAAGTACTGGGACATTGCACTACTTTGTTTGATAAAAATAAGAAGCCGCTAAGTATATCCCACAGACTTACACAGGTTGGAGTCTAAATAATCCAATGTTGATGACAAAGCCGTTTCAAACGAACGTGGTTCCTGCGCCGCCACCATGTTGTTTGTGTTCGCAGCTCTGACGTCATCGGCTACTCCCGCTCTGTGATTGGCCCAACCAAAACTATAGCGAGCTGTGATTGGACAGCCACAGCAGTGGATCGGGCTGCGAGGGTTCCAATGAAGCGTGCCTAGACCAAACTTTGCAAGGCAAGAATTTAGTCTAGTTCACTAGGCTAGTTCAGAAGTGCTTCTGAGCAAACCAGAGCACTCTTAACACACCACATACGTCAGGAACGTGTGATAAAACTATCTTTAGAGCCGTTGTGGCAATCTGATGTGTCTCGTTCCCATAGAATCTGTATAATACTTGTTCATTTTTAAATCTGATCAGTCAAAAATCCTCTTTTCCCCTTATTACCAACATTAATAGACGTGTAGAAATAGACGGGAAAATGATTGGGTCAGAAAAAGCCAGCCTCTTCTACATCAGAGGGAAAGTTAGTATTCATGACCCCACCCACCTTGGCTTGGGACCGCCCACGGTATGGAAAGACCAGAGTGCGTCTCGGCTAATAAAAGCTAACTGTTAGCAATAGCAGCTCCACATAGTGGAACACGTTCAAGCTTGTGTTATTTGAGGAGATAAAACGTCCACTTTGATTTTTTTTTTACCTAAGAAAGAAGAATAAATGAAGGCAGCGGAAGAAGTCACGTTGCTGTTAGCCAATCAGAGGCGAGATGTTTGCATATCATATTAATAAGTAAGACTTATAAATTCTGTCCTGGTCCTGGAGTGCCGCTATCCAACATATTTTAGGTTTTTTCCCCTGTTCCAACACACCTGATTTTCATCAGTAGGTGATTAACAGACTTCTGCAGAGCTTGGCAACTAGGTTCACGGGTGAATCAACCATTCAGTTAGGTGCGTTGGAGCTCAAACATGCTGGATAGCGGCACTCCAGGACCAGGATTGCCTACCCCTGCTATATATTATTAGGTCTCTATCACTACAGTGACACGCTCCATCCATCTACTTTCTTGGGTAGCAGAGATCCAGAATGAAAGCCCAAACATCCCACTCCCAGCTCCTTCTGGGGGATCCACAGGCACTCCCAGGCCTGAGAGAAGATATAATCCCTCCAACAAGTTCTGGATCTTCCCAGAGGTCTTCTCCCAGTAGGATGTGCATGGAAAACCTCTAGACCAGGGGTGCCCAATCCTGGTCCTGGAGGGCCGGTATCCAGCATGTTTTAGTGGTTTCTTCTCTCCAACACGCTTAATGCAGTGGTTGAATCACCTGTGCAGCAGCTCATCAAGCTCTGTGAAATCAGGTGTGTTGAAACAGGGTTAAAACTAAAACATGCTGGATACCGGCCCTCTAGGACCAGGATTGGGCACCCCTGCTCTAGACGGAGGCAACCACAAGGACTCCTAACCACCTCAACTGACTCCATTTGATGTGCAGGAGCAGTTGTTCTGATTCGAGCTCCTCACCTCCTCTCTAAGGCTGAACCTGGACACCCTATGGCGGAAGATCATTTCAGTCACTTGGATCTGGATTCCTTCCTGTTTCTTTTATTAAATTATTTTATTTTGCCAACAGACAGCATTTTAGGTGTGCTATAGAAATAAACTTAATTGATTTTTTTATATATTTCATTTCACAACAATGTGTTGAAACTTGATCAAACAATGAGTTTTAACTTATTTGGGGCTCAAATTGTGCTCTTTGAATTTTCTTTTATTGCTGCAAAATTTTGCATTTTTCCCATTTCACATAAACAATTAGAAAAGAGGAGAATGTGTTGATGTTGGAGAAATAACTGGAGAAACTTTGCAGGTATTTCCTCATCACAGGTAAATAATTAGCGTTTCCTGGCGTGGGTGTGAGCAGCTGTCAAGTTTCATCTGCAGTTGTATTGGTTTTACTGCTTTTGCATGGGGAGGGTGTGATAAATACCACGCAGACCTGGAGCTTTTTAACCTTTAGAATGAGTTATTTCATGGTAAATAATAAACAGCGGCCCTAAAAGCCAAGAGAAGCCAGAGACTGAGCACAACTAACAGGTTTTATTGTTTGAACCTCAGCCTGGTTCCTCCCTGTTTTCACCCTGAACGCTACTGTCTCCTCTGACAGAGCTGCGTGGCTCTTTCTGTTACACAAACACGACCTTTACAGCCTCAAACCACATCGTCTCAACCCAAAGGAGAGAAAAGGAAAAAGCATCGAAACCATAACAAATCATACTAATTTGTCCGATTATGGAACCAGAGAGAAAACTGGGTGACGGCAGTGATTTGGGGAAAAGGCGTGAAAAAAGCGCTCACAGCATAAATTACACAAAACAATCAGACAACAATCTAACGGCTTATTTATTCATCTGTGTTCATTTTGTTGTTTTGTTACATCCAAGTGTACCACAGAGAGAATCTGGAAAACCCAGCTCACCGATACGATCTGTCCGATAATGGATCTTATGACGTTACATTGAACTAGCTGCTAACGCTAACACTCCGCCAGGTTAAACGTTAGCTCGGAACAACGATGCCCGGTTCCGTTACACTTTACAGCTGTTAACGAATAGAAACCGGAGCCCGAAACGTGCCATTAAACCCCAAAATGACATACTCTAGTCCGGTGTGCTCTCTTGAACCTCCCCCTGGTAAAACCCCGCAGCTGCAGCAAGAGACAAAATAATTCACTGCGCTTTAGAACAACTCACCCAAAGATACGACTGAGTCGAGCAGAGGTGTTGCTGCGGATCAGCGGTGAAGGCCCATCGGGAGGACTCCGCGGGCTTGGGACATCCAGCTTTTGTGGTGGTGCTATCGGACAATCCAAAACGTGGCTTTGCTTTGACGCTTGTCTGTTCTCTGGCTGCATATGTGTGTCTGTTTGTGTGTCTGGGAGGCCTGCTGCTGGAAGGAAATGGTCTCCGCTGAGTTTACGGGAGGCGCATGCGCACCGGAACAGTGGAGTGAATGGGTGAGCGGGTCGTAAGCGCCCTCGTGTGGCCAAGAGGCGACACTGCGAGACAGAAGTCTGCAATCTGTGGCTCTGGAGCCACAAGTGGCCCTTTGGACCTTCGATGATGGCTCTCAATAACTTTGGCTATAAATTAATAAAAAAAATAAAAAAAAAACTTTGAAATATAGATGCAGGTTAAACCAGTTTTTAATTCTTGTCATGAAATAATTGCACTGGATGACACTAAAAGTACCAATAATATACACTGCTCAAAAAAATAAAGGGAACAAAAATAAGACATCCTAGATCTGGATGAATTTAATATTCTTATTAAATAGTTTGTTCTTTACATAGTTGAGTGTGCTGATAACAAAATCACACAAAAATTATCAATGGAAATCCAATTTATCAATCCATGGAGGTCTGGATTTGGAGTCACACTCAAAACTAAAGTGGAAAAACACACTACAGGTTGATCCAACGTTGATGTAACGTCCTTAAAACAAGTCAGAATGAGGCTCAGTAGTGTGTGTGTGGCCTCCACGTGTCTGTATGACCTCCCTACAACGCCTGGGCATGCTCCTGATGAGGTGGAGGATGGTCTTCTGAGGGATCTCCTCCCAGACCTGGACTAAAGCATCTGCCAACTCCTGGACAGTCTGTGGTGCAATGTGGCGTTGGTGGATGGAGCGAGACATGATGTCCCAGATGTACTCAACTGGATTCAGGTCTGGGGACCGGGTGGGCCAGTCCATAGCATCAATGCCTTCATCTTGCAGGAACTGCTGACACACCACATGAGGTCTAGCATTGTCTTGCATTAGGAGGAACCCAGGGCCAACCGCACCAGCATATGGTCTCACAAGGGGTCTGAGGATCTCATCTCGATAATGGCAGTCAGGCTACCTCTGGTGAGCACATGGAGGGCTGTGAGGCCCCCCAAAGAAATGCCACCCCACACCATTACTGACCCACTGCCAAACTGGTCATGGTGATTTAATATGTGAAGATCACAGGGCACCAGTGGCAGATTTGCCAATCTAGGTGTTCTCTGACAGATGTCAAACGTCCTGCACGGTGTTGGGCTGTAAGTACAACCCCCACCTGTGGACGTCGGGCCCTCATACCACCCTCATGGAGTCTGTTTCTGATCGTTTGAGCAGACACATGCACGTGTGGCCCGCTGGAGGTCATTTTGCAGGGCTCTGGCAGTGCTCCTCCCGTTGCTCCTTCCACAAAGGTGGAGGTAGAGGTCCTGCTGCCCTCCTACAGCCTAATTATCTGCAAACATCCTATAGAAAAAAAGTATCCAGACTCTTTTAGAAAAAGTTTTATTTTATTTCTTCTTAATTTTAAAACCTAACAATAGAAACAAAATCTTTTTTATTTTTCATAAATGACAACCTGAAGCTGAAAGTAGAATAAACAATGGTATGGTGACCTGTCCATTATTAATCCAGGGATCCACAGCAGGAAAAGTGGATAATCACACATATCTGGGTATGATCATTGACAATAAACTCAACTTTCTCCATCACATATTTGCAATTTGTGGAAAAGGTTTAAGTCTATTTCTTGTTTTTTGTGTTGATAGAACCTTGATGATTTTACTTCATAGATCTTTTATTGAATCGGTTTTAACTTTTTGCTCTATTGCCTGGGGTGGTAACCAGTAAAATAATAGGGGCCAAAAAGTGCACCCTGACAGATATCTGGCACAGACAACTGGCTACGAAGGCAAATGATATCCTAACCAGCAGGAACCATTCTGAGAGGATTTTGCTCTCCTCCCTTAAGGGAAGCGGTACAAGCTGCAACAATCAGATGCAACAATAGATACAAACATTCACTTGTCCCTATGGCCTTAAGCTTTAAATCAGTCATAAGAATTCAGGTTGTCTTTTAAACTGTTTCATAGAATCATTTACTATAATCTTTCTTATAAATCTTTTAATAGAGATTTGTCAGTAGTTTATCTTAGGATTTTTAATAAATGAGGGTATGATGATGTTCTCTATGGACTGTGCTCATGTTCATCCTTGTCTGCTGCTGTGCTCCAAATTTCCTCAGGAAGAAAAATTAAACTGAACTGAAAACAAGATTTTTGACTTTAATCTCAAAGTTTTTTCTCAGAAATCTGGGAAAAAAGAAATTTTTTTCAGTGGAGCCAATCCTCTTTCATCATTTGTAAAAAAAATTCAATGGTCTTGTAACAGCTGCATCGATGGACTGAGGGAAAAAACGACTCTGGACTGTAAAGGTTGCAGATGGTGGCTCAGGGGTCAGGAATTTGCTCAGTAACCGGTGTTTACGGTTTTTACCCATGTGTCCGTGTCCATCGCGTACTTGGGTATAACCCTCTTCCTACCTACCTGGTGGTCAGCGGGACCGGTGGGGTCGATTTTGTGGCAGCCTCACTTCTGTCAGAGCGCCCCAGGGCAGCTGTGGCTATTGTTGCCACAGTTCAGATGACTGCAGCGGGATCCGACCAACGTTCCCCTCTAACCAGGTCGAAGGGTCAGAGGTCATGTCACATGAACGTTCACGGAGGCTGAAGCTGAAAGTCTGAAAGTATTTCCACAGCAGCATTAAGGTTTAGTCAAGTCAGACTAATTAAAGAAAGCTCAGATATGTTGAACTTGATTTAAAACACTCTGGTCTCAATAATAATAATAATAATAATAATAATAATAATAAACAAACATGTTTATTTTAAGTTTCTCTACATTCAGATTATAACAACAGAAGATGCATCCGGTTTATTTTACAGTCTCTGTGTACTTCCATGTTCCTTAAAAATAAAAAACCTCAGAAAATAAAAAAAAAAACATTTTATTGAAAATCTGACTTGTTTCTATATTCAGTGTTTCAAACAGCACCAGCAGGAAAACAGAGCTACAAACAGGATTTAGATTTATCCCTACGCCGTTCCTGAGAGGTCCCAATAAATAAAAATAAATATATTTAGTGTGATGCTACAGTACCTGACACAGAAGCACCGGTTAGAGGAACCAGCATAAACTAAGGATTACTGGCTGTAAAACCAGCTGATGGGTCAGAACTAAAGGAAACAAGAAGGATGTTGAGCTTTTCAAATGAGAGGTCTGATATGAAGGTAACGAGGTAACAAGCTCGGAGCTCAGTCTCCGTTCTGGAATGTGTCAGAACCCTCCCAAATCCTAGTGTGGTCGTTTAGCCGCTGCATTATTCCCTACGCTGGGTGCAGCGGGATAACAAACTTACATCCGAAGGGCGAGTGGTAGTTGATCCCGAGTTCTGAGTAAACCAGCCTGGGAATGCCAATGTCACACAGATAGAGTCTGCTCTCGTCTTCCGCTACAGGGAGAGGGAGACCTAAAGACAGCGTCCACTTGGCCTCCACGGTCTGAGCACGCTCGCTGACTGGAGGGTCGATGCTGAGGACCGGAGCCCGGTTCCCATTGGCCCAGTCAGCAGCTGACTGGTACCAGTTCTGATCCCTTAGCTGTGGGTTCTCATGGCTGTCCAGGCAGTTGATGACCAGATCGACCGGACTCTCCGGTAGTTCTGGAACACAAGTGGAGGAAAGACAGGAGACAGTTTTTAATGTGCCAACATTATGATGATCCAACAGAACCTCCGACAGCAGCAGAAACTCTCTGCTGGACTTTCTCCTGTGATTCTGGAGTTCTGGTCCATTCTGAACCTTGATTCTTTTATTTTTCAGCCGTTCTGTTTGCTGCTGTGTTTGGATCAGGGTTCTGCTTCAAGACCTGGTTCGGTCCAAGCTTCTGCTGTCAGACAGAGGGACCCGCATTAGAGCCCTCCACCGCTGTGTTGACGGCTGGGATCAGCTGTTTGCTTTTCTCCAAATGTGCTGCATTGTGGGTAATCCTGTCTACTTTGGTCACATTGGGTGTTTCTCAATGTAAAGGCGCCTTGTCTACCATGGCAATGCCTTGGTAGGCAAGGCGCCTTGTTTACGAGGGCACTGTCCTTCCTTGGTCAAAGAAAACGGTTAAATGAAACAAACTTACCCGTCGTGACCGCGGCTGCCCAGAACCTGCCTTGTGCTTACGTGCTCTGTTTACATCCCACCCATCATAGTTGAGTTAAGTTTCAATATAGATGTATATCGAGCCTTTTACTTTTTTAATTGTGCATATGTTGGTTAAATCACATGTGTAAGCGAGTTAGTACCTGCTGGCCACTGAAGCTGCAACTACTAAGCAACTAACCAACCATAGATAACTGCTTTGGATCTAAAAAACATTTTGCTGAAGTAGCTGCTGCCGGCTCCTGATCACATCTGTTTGAAAATACTGCGCTGCATTCTGGGAAATTCTTGACCAAGAGAAGGCAGCTAGGCACCTCTCATCTATCCTTGGTCAATTAGCTAAACGGCAGAGAAACGGAGCACAGACACCTCGGAAGCACATGAACATTGGAACCGATTGGAACACGCCTTGGCGGTTCCTGATGATGCATCTCCTAGGCAACTGGGGAGGGACCAAGGCATCAAGGCAAGGTTCCTTGACATTGAGAAACACCCCTTGTTCCAGAAGTCTTTGTTCATTCAGCTGAGCCGCCATCTTGTTTTCATAGAGGTTTTCCCCTCCAAACAGGCCAAACACCTTCAGTCTGCTCTAATTCTCAGATTTGACATTTAACCTCTGAGATGGACCTCTGCATAAACCTGGGAAGACTGCCAACTGTCTCAAATGTTGTCCACTTGTGAATAATCACGATGATGACCCCTGACCTTCCCCTTAAGACAAGCATTCTTCTCTATTCTTGTGGTTAACATACTCCTGTATGCTCCAGAGCAGGTTTAAGACTGATCAGCAGATCCTGGTGGATCCTGAACCTCTTAAATCCTCTGGCAGCAGCAGGATGAACTCAGTTTTTTCACCGGTGAATAAATAATGATATGTTGGAGTTTGTCAGAAACACATGAAGCTAAATTTGAGTAATTTTAGAAACTGTTACAAATCTGATTGTTGTTTTTTTATGTCCTGGATTGTAAGGAAACTTGTAAAATATTCTGACGCCACTAGAGGGCAGCATCTGCCTACGACAGAACAAGATTTGAACTGAAACTCTGACTCAAGGTTTAAGTTTGTGACTGAGTGACTGAAACCGGAGCAGAACCAGGATCCAAACACCTAAAACCCAACAAGTCTCACCTCTGACGTCGGCCACCTGCAGACCACTCGTCCTGCCATAGAGACACACCTCCCTGGTTACCGCCTCCTCCATCCTGACAAAGTTGGGCAGGAACAAAATGACCTCCACCTCATGGTTGGCCAGGTGTCTGCCACAGCTGATGCCCTGGGCCCCCTGGATGTGGGGCCCACACAGGATGACCACTGAGGGCCTCTGGTGGGCGTTTTTTGGTGTGAGCCTGGATGCATCAGACAAACGATAAAGTCACAAGAAAGAATGACAACCAGAGCTTGATGACACACTGAACAGGTGATTAAACACCAGAATCAGGTGTGCTGGAGCAGAGAAACAACTAAAACACGCTGGATAAATGAGGGCCCTGGAAGACCAGGGCCCTCATTTATCAGCCCTATACTTACGCACAGATCTGTGCGTATATCGTGTGTATGAACAAATTTACACATTGTGTGGTATTCATCATTTTGTACCTGTGCGTGAAAATGTTCCTAAATATAAGAAAACTTCAGACCATGCGTAGGAACAGCATCTAGTGGTAGAACCGCAATTCTGAAGGTCTCATTCGTCCACGCGTGTTCCTCATCCACTAATTATTCTGCCCAATAAATAATTATTTAGGTGGAAAAAAACGCTTTGTCGCATGAATGGTGCTAAAAAAAGACACCTGTGACCGACAGGTATCTGACATTGTAGCATGGCTGATCTCGTGTTACTGGAGGATTTGACATAGACTCTGGAGGGGACTCGTCCTCCAGACCGTGAGCGCACTGACGCTTGCTGAGGATCCAGAGTGGTTCCTGAGCAGATACCGCGTCCTGAGCTCATAGGAGGCTGCAGTATCAACATACATTTTCTAACAAGAACAAAACTAAACAAAATATGCAGACAACTCTTTAAATGTAAACTGAACATTTCTTCATATTTAATCTCATATCGAACCATAATTTCTTTATTTCTGACAGGAACCTCTCCTCTGTCCTGACCGCATTTACAATAATACAATTACAACCTCTGCAACTAGTTTGCTCTCTTCTAATTCAGCAGCTAGTGCCTCGATCTTGCTGTCAATAAAGATTTTTTTTTTTTTTTTCGGGAAGAACCCAGGGAATCCACTCATGAGCTGCGCACGTAGTGTGACCAAATATGGTTAATTGAGGGCGTTTCTGTATGTAAATGATGGTGAACGGACACGAGCACCTGGGTACGCACAGGTGGGAGTTATCAGACGATTGCGGAGGAACATGCGTACGAGAGGCCACTGCATGTTTCATAAATCAGGCTTTTGACCGTTCGTACCAACATTCTAAATTTTGTTCATAGGAACGAATATAGGAATATTTCTACGAATGTTTGATGAATGAGGGCCCTGGACTGGAGAGCTGCTCTGCTCTGAAGGTGATGAGCAGGTTTCAGGCAGATTTTAGATAAAAGCTGAAGCTCTCCAGAAGATCCAGGTAACAATAACTGCTGATGTCAGAATTTGAATAAATCACCTTAGCTATGATGAGCAGGTAAACCAGACCCACAAAAACCCAATTATCTTTAAAAATGAGGATCAACACCAACAAATTTAGCCTTTACTGTTACACAGAGATCAAAAACATGACTCAACAACAACAACAACAATAATAATAATAATAATAAAAATAATGGTTGATTGGATACTTTAATCATCAATAGCTGGGCTCATGAACCCAACTATTGATATTTAAATTTTGAAGCTGAAAACTAAGAGAACCACTGAACTAAGCAGCATTAATAAACACAGATTTGAACATTTTATTAATTATAAATAATAGCTCATACAACAACAGAATAACCTGTAGAATTTACTGAATATTTGAGCTTCTCCTCTAGTTTGAATATGAATTAGATCAAGGAGAAATCTTGGCACTCCGCTTCAGCATCTTTGATCCTGCTCCTATGATGAACTAAACTTGATCTGAGCTCAGAGTAATTCCAGGTGGGTACATGCAGGTGTTAAACAATAATGAAAGGTTCCTGTTTGTTATATGAGCCACGAGCCGCTGCACTGTGGTCTGGAACGAGACTTCCTTACTTATCAAGGAGCAAAACCAAACCATTCAGTTTGGGTCTCCTAAAACACCATCACCAGGAGTCAGATTTAAACAACACACACGCACGAGCCAATTGTCTGGTGTTTTAGTATTCATGGATGGTTTTTGTTGTAACGTCTCTACTCAGACTGGGATGTTTGGCTCACTGCTGAACATTCTTCTTCTTGTTTTATAAATGACTAACTTTCTGTTCACTCAGGCTTTTGCACTACAGCGAAGCCAAGATGGCTTCTCCTTACCTGTTTGGTCCACCGAGCAGCGACAGAGCCATCTGGCTGGAACAAACGCCGATGGCCTCCAGCCGGCGCTCTGGACTCAGACCCCAGCGCTCGGCAGCCTCTAACAGACGTTTGTGCAGCTTATAGGGGATGCTGGGAACCACCAGGCCTGAATCTGTAAAGAAAGAACAAAATGGAACAAAAACATTTACGTTAAAGGGATTTCCCACTGTTTTACAGTGCGTTACTGCTTCCTGAACAGCCTTAGTTTTGAGAAATGTATTGGACTGATGAGCTACCAGTAAACATGATGCAGAAGTTGAAGCTGACAGAAACCAAAGCATCCCCTAGTGCAGGGGTTCCCAAATCAGGGGTCGGGACCCCAAATGGGGTCCCCACAAGATTATAAGGGGTCCCCATAATTTTGTCTTTGCTGAGGTTAGCAAGATTTTATTTGTAAAAATTACATTTATAAAATCCCAATAACACACTCTACAGTATAATCAGAACTCAATATAAAAGTTATAACTCTATGTCTGTATAAAGTTTGCAAATTATCACATTTAACGTGTTTATGCGTGTAGGAGTTGGGGTTGGGGGTCCTGGCTTGTCTTGGACACAGGCAAGGGGGTCCCCAAAGAAAAAAAATTGGGAACCCCTGCCCTAGTGGCTAGTTCAAGTACAAGTTTTAAGCCCCACCTCTCAATGAAATGTTTCTGACCAAATAATAACATTAAAAAAGTACCTCAGGTTATTTTTCCAGACATTCTTTTCCACACAGTCTTTTCCTTTTATGTTCTTCTAAAGTGTTTAGCCGTAATTAGCTATGAGATGTTAAAGAAACATCATGATAATGTTCAGGTAAGTGGGCGGGGCTTTCAGCCTAACAGTTCTCAGACTCTGGTTCCAAAAAATACAAAAAGGCAGCACCAACTAATGACAGGATAAAGGATTGTCTCAGTAAAAACCTGCTCCCTCCCTCCCTCCCATATCGATATCGCAATATTAAGCACTGTTGTCGCATATCGCAGGTTTTCCTAATATCGTGCAGCCCTACCAGACACCCTGCGGAGAAAACTCGTTTTGGCCACTTGTATCCGCGATCTCGTTCTTTTGGTCACTACCCAAAGCTCGTGACCATAGATCGACCGGTAAATCGAGAGCTTTGCCTTCCGGCTCAGCTCTCTCTTCACCATGACAGACTGGTACAACGCTTGCATCACTGCAGACGCAGCAACAATCCACCTATCAATCTTGCGCTCCATCTTTCCCACGCTCGTGAACAAGACTCCGAGACACTTTAACTCCTCCACTTGGGGCAGGACCTCATCCCTGACCTGGAGAAGGCATTCTACCCTTTAAAGGAAAAGTTCTTTTTTTAGACATGAAGTTGTATGTGTTCCTTCGCCCACCCAGTGCTCTGTAAACAATGACCCATTTCACACACACCCCTGCTCAGAGATTTTCAGGGGAAAAGTGATTCAGGAACGTAGTTCTGGATAGTTTCGGGGGTACTGTATCTGCGCCGTTTAGCCTCACAAAAGGATTTGCCTCTGAAAGCATGACTAATTTACATCTCAGAAACAAAGCAGAGTAAATTTACGTCACATTACAACGGGACTACTTTTTGTCGTTCGTATCCAAGCGCTGCTCACCGCGGAGATTGAACGGCGTCTCGCGTGTCAGCTGTTTCACTGCCGAATGACGAAAACATGTCAGACTCCGTCAGCTTTCGTTTGTGCAGTGCACACTTCAAAAAGGATGATTACATCAGGAAAAAATTCGGGAAAAGTGAAAGACTGTTTTTGAAGAGTTCGGCCGTACCAGAAATCTGGGTAAGTTTTGTTTTTTAAACATAATTTATTCCGCTATGTCCGCCGTATTCATGCAATCATCTTCGCATTTTAGAGCATTATTTATGCAATCATCTTTACACCGAAGGTTGATCATGGACTGCAGTAGCTTTGTCAACAATCTGTGTTGATGTGTGTGTTTTGTGTAGCAAATGCAATTCTTCATCCGTGTACTCTGGCTCACAAAGATATCCAAGCTTTGACACTGGTTGTACAGGGACCTAACAGCCGGTATCAAGGGGCCTGGTACCCCATACTCCCAGAGTACCCCCCACAGGGCCCCCTCGAGGGACGCAGTCGAATGCCTTCTCCAAATCCACAAAACACATGTAGATTGGTTGGGCGAACTCCCACGCACTCTCCAGGACCCCCCAAGGGTATAAACCACATTGCTCCCCCTGTATCCGAGGTTCGACTATCCGACGGACCCTCCTCTCCAGAACCCCTGAATAGACCTTACCAGGGAGGCTCAGGAGTGTGATCCCCCTGTAGTTGGAACAGACCCTGCGGTCCCCCTTTTTAAAAAGGGGGACCACCACCCCAGTCTGCCAATCCAGTGGAACTGCCCCCAATGTCCCTGCAATGTTGCAGAGCCGCGTCAACCAACACAGCCCCACAACATCCAGAGCCTTAAGGAAATCCGGGCCTATCTCATCCAGCCCCGGAGCTTTACCACCAAGGAGTTTTTTGACCATCTTGGTGACCTCGGCTCCAGAGATTGGAGAGCCCAACCCAAAGTCCCCAAACTCCAATTCCACACTGGAAGACATGCCGGTGGGATTGAGGAGGTCTTCGAAGTACTTGGCCCACAGATTCACAACGTCCAGAGTCAAGGTCAGCAACATACTGGCCCCACTGTAAACAGTGTTGGTAGTGCACTGCTTTCCCCTCCTGAGATGCCGGATGGTGGACCAGAATCTCCTCGAAGCCGTACGGAAGTCTTGTTCCATGGTCTCACCGAACTCCTCCCAATTCCACCCAACACTTCCATGTTTTGTGGAATTTTTCAGGTGCAATCTGTTTAGCTACAATCTGGCTGCTTCCAACATCCCATATTGATCCTAATGTCCCCATCCTGTTCCCAACATGGATGATCCTCTGCTTCCTCTCTTGTTTGTCACTGCTGTCTGAGGCAACAAAAACCAGACAGGTCTTTATAAAACATGATCAACGTGCGGTACTTCGAGTGAGATGCCTACTCACCGTGAGCCCACACATTCACACGCACCATCGTGTGTTCTTGGGCCAATCCCAGACACTGCTGTGGTATGGGGGCCACATGGGGGCCAGATCCCCCACACTGGCTGCTGCCTCGGCCACAACACGCAGCAGGTTAGAGTGATAAAATCAAAAGAGCAGAAACATCATACATGCCTGAACACCTGAATCTGTATCCCAACAGCAAACTGGGAACAACTAAACATTGAGAACACCTGCGGGCACTAAAACAAGTTCTGTTCAGGTTTCAATTGTGGTTTAAAACCAAAACAAAAAAAATATTTCGATTTATAAGCATATCTGAAGTTCTATTTTTCCCTTTGAGTTGTCTGTCTTACGTATAGATGTGCATATAAATATCTAACTAATGTCTAATTCCTAATTATTAGCGTTATTAATTATTTCTAATTGACTTATACAGCTAAGCCTGAAAAGAGACATAATAGCTCTATGGTCTACAGGGAGCCTAAGTCACACCAATCTACTTTTAGACCATGGGTCCCCGGAAGAACAAAAAAATAATGCAAGTAAATGGGACTAAAAATGCTATTTTATGGGCCATGGATTTCACATGTGATGCCTGTGAATTAGAGATGCATTTTGTGTGAAAATAAGTTCATGACTACAAATGTACATCACCAAGAAGAGAAGAGCAGAGGGAAAAATGGCTGTAAGTTTAGCGAGCTTCAAGTCCTTCCTTCAGGAGGAAAGAGCCATGATAAATTTTGCCATGTGGTAAGTAGCAGCTACGCTAGGGCAGAGGAGATTCTGTGGTGACGTCATATATGTGATGTGCCGACATCTGATTTGTAGTCATAGTAATTACAAATTTTTACACGGTGATAAATTTCAAAGTACGTGACAGGCATGGTCAAAACACACATCATTACTTTTAATTTAAATTGAAGTACAACATATGTGCGATTCAAGGCTAAATCCCTCTCACATAAAGCCATTTCAGCTGTTTTATTTTTGACATTTTCAGTACCTTCCAGAATGAGCCGTTTTAGGGCTCTGTCACTTTAAAGAAACAAGCTGGAGCTGGCCACGCCCACCCATCTCCCATTCAGGCTTTTTTCTGCTGAAAAGCTCAGATGTCTGGGAGGGGCTTGAAATAGAGCTGCTGCTCCTCCATGAAAAGCTGCTCTGCTCCAGGTGAAATGTGGTTGTATTCTACTTTCCTCATTTGTGATGTCATAAACAGGAACTTTCTGAAATGGCTTTTTTTAGGTACGTGATTCTTAACACTAAACAGTGTTTATAGAAGCAGTAGAAACCCACATGGCAACACAAAAGGTGAGTTTTACATAATATGTCCTCTTTTAATAAGTATTCACTTGATAACAAAATACAGCTTGTAGGTTGAACAAATCCAACAACTAGAGTAAAGAGAAAATCTACAAATGGTGGAAGTAATAGAGTAATGTCTTTGGAGGCAAATCAAAGAACTAAAACCTGAGTGAACATTGGACTACGCTAATTTGAGGGAGCTAAAGGAGGCTACAAAATCACGGACTGATGGTGACCTGCCTTTGTTGCTACTGGACTTGTAAGTAATAATATTTTTGTCCAACAGTGTGGATCTTTTTACTTTATTTTAGTATCAGTTGGCTCGTGTTAGCACTATTTCGTTGGTAGCGCTAGCTACAGCAGGCTGTGGTAGGGATTTTTAAGACAGTTGTAATTCCGCTTTCAACCAGTAGGAGGGAGAAGTGTGGAAACTTTAGTGTTGATTTAAATTACACCAGAGTGACCTACATGTCCTTATACTGGTAGGAGTCGTGTTGTAGGAGGATGCACAACCATTACGTTTTATGGAGCAGTTCCTGCACAGCTGATACAACCTTTTTGCACAAGAAGGTAAACCGGTGATACAACACTGAATAAACAAAGTTTTTTCAAGGTTTCTGGAATGTTGAGAGTGATGATGGGGGAAAAAAATAGCCTTTAATCAGAATTTAAGAAAGCAACATTGTCTGTTCATCTTAGAAATGTGTGCAAATGTATTGAAATGACTTATTACCCATCTGTTATTATAAGAAATCAGTATATATGAAAAAACTGACCCAGTCTGTCTCCCAGGAAACAAAGACCACTTAGAATAGAATAGAATTTATTGATCCCACAGTGGGGAAATTCACTTAATAGGAATCTAAGTTTTTATCCTCAACAGCAAATAATTTTGATAGAAGACCTCTAAAAGGAGGAATTGTTGAATATCTTTGATGTGTTTTCTCTCCTCAGCGATTCAGATTTGTTTGCAGAAACGTTTAAATCGATGTGTCAGACAGAGCTGCTCTCTTTTGTGTGCTTTCTGAATAACTGTGTTACATAAGACCATGCAAGTTGGCTTTTATCGCTGCTCAAACTGAAGTGTGTTTAAACCTTTAAAGAGCCTGCGCTAATCCTCTGCTGTCTGTTGCCTGGGGCACGTTAGGAGGGTAACACAAGCCAAGCCGGGGGAGCTGCAGGGAGGGAGTTTATTCACCGCTGGTCTCTGACAGATCTCCGACCCAAATGCTGGGAGTTTGGGCTCGTAGCACAGATTCACACCTCACCCCGCGCCAGGCTGAGGCTTACATCAAATCGCGTGTGCTGTCTAGACTCAGACGTGAAACCACAACAGGATCACACACACATTTCACCTCACGACTTCCACCAGATAACTGCGCATAAACACAAAGCCTCAAGCTGACTAAATCCCCTGCTTATCTCTGCTCCCCTCCCATTGCCTTTATTGATACCACACAAAGGCTGCTAGCGTGTTTCGGTGGGCAGCAGAAATGTGGAACATGCCGATCCTCGTGCGAGCGATAAGCACAGGAAAGTCAACTGCTTGTTGTCATGCAAAGCGCTGCCTCGAGTGCCAAAGCTCGAAGGAAGTGGGAGTTGCGCTAGTGTGCACCAGCTGCTTCTCACAACACCCCACCTGATGTTCTTCTGAGGTTGCCGCTACCAAAACTAACCCCATTCCACACACACGCCATCTCCTCCTCCTTCACACACTTTCAGTGATCTCTGCACGCACTCACTTTCGATGTGGTGTGAAAACAAAAAAATTAAAACAACTCAGCAGTCAAGTGGCTCAACCGGGTGGTTGTGAGTAAGCACAGACGCTAAAATAAACTAAGCTGGAAGCGATTTTACAAGGGTGACAACTGATGGGAGCAGAAACTAATCATGATGGAAGAATCACGCCTGAGATACGTTTTTTACTCACAGGCTCAATTATAAATAAACACGGATCAAATGGAGAGGTTTTTCGCTCTATTGTTAATAAATGCTCTTATTATTGTCCAGGAATACCTTATTAATTAATTATTTTAAATTACCTTTTAGTTTTATGTAATGACAGAAATATGATGTTGTATTTGGGCCACTTGCACAAACGGAAATGAGTCAAAACTTTGAAGAAAAAAGTCAAAAACTAAACAAAGTAAATAAAAAAGTTATTAAAGGGAACTGAAAAGTAAATCAGCGTTGGCACACAGACCTACAATACCCATAATGCCTTGTGTAAGGAAATGATTGTGGCTCATTATCTGTGACTCACAACCTGTAAATGACTTCACAGAATCCCTGGCCGTTCAGGCTGTACAACTATAATAACAACTATAAAAATAAACAATTTTATAATTTTAGGTATGTTTGAGACTCTTGAATCGGGATCGGGAGATCGATAGGCAGATTGGTGCTGCGTCTGCAGTGATACGGGCGTTGTACCGGTCTGTCGTGGTGAAGAGAGAGCTGAGCCGGAAGGCAAAGCTCTCGATTTACCAGTCGATCTACGTTCCTACCATCACCTATGGTCACGAGCTTTGGGTAGTGACCTAAAGAACGAGATCTCTCCGCAGGGTGTCTGGGCTCTCCCTTAGAGATAGGATGAGTAGCTCGGTCGCCCGGGAGGGGCTCAGAGTAGATCCGCTGCTCCTCCACATCGAGAGGAGCCAGTTGAGGTGGCTCTGGCATCTGGTCAGGATGCCTCCTGGACGCCTCCCTGGTGAGGTTTTCTGGGCACATCCAACCGGGAGGAGACCTAAAGGAAGACCAAGGACACGTTGGAGGGACTATGTATCTCAGCTGGCCAGGGAACGCCTTGGGATTCCCCCGGAAGAGCTGGCCTAAGTGGCCAGGGAAAGGAAAGTCTGGGCCTCCCTCCTCAGGTTGCTGCCCTCGCAACCCAACTCCAGATAAGCGGAAAAGAGTGAATGGATGGATGAGACTCTTATTGTGAAGGATTGATGGAGGTTCCACTTTGCAAAGCTGCAGCATAAGCCTTAATCCAACACCCAGTGGCGGCTGGTGAATTTTTTTTTTGGGTGGGGCGCATTTTTTTATTTTTATTTTTTTATGTTAGTTCTTGTGAATGGTTTTTATCTTGAGAGGCGCTATATAAACGATCGTTATTTTCTTCATTTTGCAGGTGAGTTTTTCAGATGCGCTAACCACATATCACCACTAGGGAACGCCAAATTCCCATTCTTATGCTTCACACAACTTGAAATCGACGGACTTTGTTGCAAACATCACACACACTAAACAGGAAGAGGCTCTTTTAAACGATAGAATCCACGTTTTCTACCTCAACACCACCAATGACTGCTAAATGAAAAGCAAAACAAAGCTATTTTCATGAAGTCAAAAGCTAAATTCTGTCTTACCTTGCTGGTCAAAATAATCCATCTTATAGTAAAAAATCCACTTGGTTCGTAGAATCCAATGATAAAAAGATGAAACTACTAGTTTTCTCCATAGCCAACGTTAGCAGCAGCCCCACAACAACAAAGGACGGTGAACTAGCCTGTGGAGAAATTTCCGGTTCTGTCTGGGCTGGGTGAACTGACCAATCAGCATCCTCCTCCTGATCTGAGCAGACTCCCCCGTTTGCTTGCGATCGCAACCATATGCTCCCAACAGCTCTCCTATTCCTTGTCGTTGGGGATCCAGTGTGCATGCGCCAGTTAGCCCGTATTAAGTCAATGGTAAAGATTGCTGCGACCGCGAGAGGACACGTGACAGGAAGTACATCGACGTTTCGGCCGTGTTAAAAGTATTAACTTTATTAAACTACAATTAAATGCAGATTACACACAGCACTTACAGCCCATAAGGTGTATAGATCGTTTAGTTTAAATTTTATGATTTTTTAAATACATTTTGTGATTCCTCTCTTCTTCTTCCTCTTCCTGTGAGACTGGTGGGGCGGCGCCCTAGCGCCCCCTATGGATGAGCCGCCACTGCCAACACCTCTAATTCTTCTTGACGTTGACATTTTTGTCTGGATTTTGACGTTTCTCCAGATGAAATGTCGTCACAGAAACAGCCTCAATGACTGAATAAGACAAAGCATTTTATACCTTTGTTAACTGAACTCATCTTTATTTTTTAATTTTTTTTATTTATTTATTTAACCAGATGAGTCGATTGAGAACTCATTCTCATTTACAACAACGATCTGGCCAAGAGGCAGCAGCAACAGACACATAGTTAGCTTTACACAAACAGATAAGATAAAAAACAGATAAGATAAAAAAAAAATGCAGATAAAGATAAGATAAAACAGCTAGACATAAAGACAAAGGACTGTTCTCATATATAATATGTACAAGCCATCAGAACAGACTTAAAACAATCTTTAAGTACTCAGAAGCAGGCACATTGATCAGAAACTATTGAATGCAATGAATAATTGAAGGTAGATAATGGAACGTAGGTAGTGAGCTTTAGTGATTTTTGCAGTTCATTCCAGTCATTGGGAGCAGCAAACTGGAATGAGGAGCGGCCAAAGGAGGTGCGAGCTTTGGGAATAACCATAGATATTAGGTTACTGGAACGTAAAATGCGCTGGTTGTTGGAAGTGATGAGTAATGAGCGAAGATATGGTGTTCTACCGATGATTGTTTTGTATATAAATTGATACCAATGTAACAACCTGCGGGAATGGAGTGATGGCCAGTTAACGAGTGAGTACAGATCACAATGATGAGTAGTGAAAGGGGCACCAGTGACGAAACGGATTGCTCATTGATAAATTACATCGAGTTTATGAAGAAGGTTTTTGGAAGCAGTCCTATAAATGATGTCACCGTAATCTAAGATGGGAAGGATTGTCATTTTGACCAAGGTTTGCTTTGCAGAATGAGTAAAGGATGACCTGTTGCAGTATAGAAACCCAATCCTTGACTTGACTTTAGAGAGTAATGAATTAATGTGAATGTTAAATGAAAGTGTGCTGTCAAGCCAGATACTTATAGGAACTGACAAGTTGTAGTTCTGTACCATCCAGGAAAACAATACTAGTGTGGCAAGTTGATTGCGGTAAGTTACGGTTGAAGATCATGAACTTTGTTTTACTTGTGTTTAAATGAAGGTAGGCCTGGGACGATATCAAATTTTGCTGGACGATATATTGTCCAAAAATTATTGACAATAAACGATATTATTGCCGACATTATCAAGACCAAAATAACCACTTATGTAATGTTAATATATCATAATAATGCAAGTATATCCTTTAAAATGCAACAATTATTGAAATGTCCAGAACCAGAACTTCTAAACTAATAAATAAAACAAACAAAAAACAATAAAAATAAAATAATAAAGGACTCTCACTCTATGTTAGAAAATATTGCACCAAAAACAATTAAATAGACCCTGTCTCTCCAAACAGGTTCACTTGCGGCTCCGCTTCCTCCCAGAGATACAAAGATCCCCAATGACTGACAGGATGCTTCACTCCCTTCATTTCATCCCGCTAAGTCACTAACGTGCCCAGGTGCTGAGACCGATGCACAGAGTGAACCCTCTTGTCATCCAGCATCTTTTGGAGGTGAGATGGTTGGCAAAAAAAAACTTACACACATTGAAACTCCTGTGAAGCTAATCAAAACAAGCCAGTTTGTAGCCTTTTATCGCTTTATTTAGTTGATTTTACAGTAAAATGATAATAGTTGGCTGTGCGGTTGGCTGCGCAAACAGACAAGGATGTAAACTCATTTTTTTAATAACCTTGATGGAGACTGCGGAAGGAGATGAACCGCAGCGATCAATAAAATGGATTAGCAGCCCTCAAAGTGTTTTGGATTTGCAGCGAACATGTTTTACAGGGTAAGATTAATGTTTATATATTTCATGGGGAAGACAGGGACTGGGATAAATGTGATATGTTTATACTTATTGATCATCTTAATGGATGGATGGATATTTCACCATGTAGAGCGTGCATGCGGTACCGTCCACTGTAGTGAAATGTGAGATAATTATTTACAATAAGAAAGTTATAAATCCAGCCAAGTGAATTCTGGCAAACTTGGCAACTTGTTTATATCAGTGAACAGCAGCAGGGAGAACGTAAGCTAACGTTCGTAAGCTAGCTAACACGTAACTTTAGTAAATACTGCTCTCTATGAGCTCCACCTAGGTGCACTAAATCTTCCCACAAGTGAACTGAGCTTGAACTAGTTGAAGCCAGGCTAAACATTGCAAAAAACAACCATGACAACAAAAAAAACTATTTCAGGTACTACTTTCCCCTTTATTTAGTGCTCGTGTTGCTCACTGTTTACATGCTTTTGCCAACCAACGTGGCGGACCCACGTCATTATGTGACGTAGGTGCAAATGGTCAACATCGAGGCTGGAAAAATTATCGAGTTCATTTTCATCTATCGTACGATTAATTGATTTATTGATTATCGTCCCAGCCCTAAATGAAGGTGATCATCTGGAGTTTTTCAGGGGCTAATTATTTTATATTTGCAAATTCCGTGAAGAAAAGGATCAGTTAATTTACTGCACAGCTTTTATAAACTCACAGTAACCAGATACCTGACTTCTGATTTGCCGCCCAGCTGTTTGAACAGCAGTTTCACGGGTGTCAAACAAGATAATAGCAGAACTAAACTTACAGACTTTTATAATAAACAATGGACTTAGAAAATGACTCGACACATCTCCATGGCAGTAAGTCCTGTTTTTCTTTCTGTGTTCTTCTATTGTTGGTCAATCTGTTTACTGGCAGAGGTTTTCTTCCTGCTGCAGAGGAGCTGTTTATGTAAGGTCGCACGGCGGCTCGCTAATTACAGAGCACAGAAGATGGGGATTATCATGACAGCCCTGGGAAGCATATCCATCTGCACGGTGAGAAAACAAGGCTCTTACGGTGGATCTGCCAAAAGGTAGACAGGTGTTTCCACTGAAATCCACATCAGCAACTTTGTGAGTCACAACACTTGTTACAGGTAATATTTAAGCAGGTAAAACATGGCTTGATAAAGATAAATGTAACATCCTAATTTTCCACTTCCATATTTTTTTTATTAATTAGCATCCTCTTTGGCTAAAATATTAAAGCTTACAGCACTTTTAGTTGCAGGCTGAATATCTTGCAGTTCTTGTTTGGGGGATTTTCTCTGATTCTTTCTGATCGCATGCGACGCTCCACTGAGAACTACCCACAGGTTTCGGTTAGATGGGTTAAAACGCTGTGGGAGTGAAAGCTTTTATTACAGATGCTGCATTTGGTTTAGATCAATTCTGTTTCCCAACGCTGGCATTGGCTGCAGCACAGATTCAACACGGTGTCTGCCAATCAAAAAGCAGGGAGTTCGGGGTCAGAATTTTGACACCAAACTTCAACATAATGTTCTTCAGACTCAGAATATATTCTTGTTCAAATCTGCAGAAGCTTTCTTCTGGTCCATCAGTCACGTTCCTGCTCAGCAGAACAGAGAGCCATCAGTTATTCTGTGAAACTACACAAGCTTACACAATTTCACATAATATCACAACGTTCTGCTAAATTTGCAGTCCTGAGTGTTGTGAATGATTTTCGGCTGCAAACACTGCCATGGTCAAATGGCTCGGGCACCATCTTGAAATGCACTGGACCTGGATCTACACATTATAGGACGAAATTCACATTGCAATTTTTTCTAACCCTGCCATCTATAACTCTGCTGGGTTGCACGTCTCTCTTGTACGTCGCCTACAGCTCATCCAGAATGCTGCTGCCCTTGTGCTCGCAGATAGAAAACATCCTGTCCTCCCTGCAGTGGCTGCCCTGCATGTTTTAGGATTGATTTTAAGATTTTTATTTTTAAATGTTTAAATGGTTAGGCACCTTCGTATCTAACAGAGCTCCTATTGGCATGTTTCCGGGGGGGGGGGGGGGGGGGGGGGTCTGAATGCCTGAATCTGCTGGTTTCCTTATATAGGTAACTTTAAACTGACTGGCATAATGAACTGAACTCAACTGGAATGTTTACTTTGTGAAGTGCCTTGAGACAACTTTTGTCATGATTTGGAGCTATATAAGTAAACAGAATTTAAATGGAACAATGAAGTAAGAATGACATCCTTGGGTACTGCAGTCCATTTGTCTAAACAAAAAGTTACTTTCTCACTCCCGTTCTGTGAGTTTCATGGCTACGGATCAGCACCATTCTGCAAGATTCTAGATGACGAACAAAGACGATTCACACACAGTAAGGTGATAAGTAGATAAATACATTGTCATATCTGGTGTTAGCACTCTTGGGTGTGTTATGGTGAGCACTTACTATACTTATTACAGCAATATGTCTCTGGCATTAGAGGAGTTTGTTGTTTTGCTGTTAGCTTGCTGTTATAGTTCAGAACGAATCATTAAAGGAAGAAAAACATCACTGTAATACAGTGGTTCTCAATTAGTGGGGCGCGCCCCCCTTGGCAGACGCGGGAGAAGAGCTGGGGGGGGCGCAGCGGACGCACCCAACCCCCCCTCCCCCCTTCCACCCACCCCCACCCTGCTCGGAGCCTCCCCACAGAGAATACAAGGGTATTCCCTCCACTTTGAGTCCAATAAATGAGGATCAGACTGATTTGTGAACATAGAAAAAGTCCAAACATGATTTTTATTTAATGGAAAGGAAGTGCATGTGTTAGATGGAAGAGAAATTTAGATTTTTCTTACTTTTTGTTTCGCTTTATATTTGTTGTTTGTTAGAGTGACGTATAACCGGCCCGTATTAAACACGGTTATGTTAAAAAGAAGTCTCATCTTTGTTTCCCTGTGGTGCCCACCATAGTGGTATTTTATTTAAATAAAATGTTTTTTAACATAACTTCCTTTCTTTCATATATGAGAAATTGAAAGAATCGCTGCTGCATTTGGACACGCTAAGGTGGGCGCATTTGCTCGCAGCCAGAGGCCGCATGATCCATTTCCCTTCACTTTCATTTTAAAAATAATAATAAACATTCAATAAAACCGTTAAATATCCATTCATTTTAATTAATATTTAGTCCAAACAAGCTGACCAGAGTGCCCCAGTAACATAGAAACAATGCAATTAAACAATTTCACTTAAATTATCAACATTTCACCTGCTGCGCCCGAACGCACATTCCTTCTGCTCCAGCGTAAACCCAAATGGTCATCTGCTTGTGCGTAATCAAGTGTCTCTATGGAGCTTGCTGAAGAGGCTAACGAGGTTCTGGACTTTGCCTCAGACAGACTCGTGGCAAGGCACGGCAGTTTTATTTATACAGCGCATTTCCTACCCGAAGGCAACTCAAAGCGCTTCATGGCTCATGGCTGTTAAAATGTGATGATTCAGAGCTCCGCTGACACGCTGGATCCAAAGATCCAAGCAGCTACAGGAGTAACGATTTCTACTTCAGCCAGAGTTTTAAAGTCAGGAAACATTTCACCAAATGAAATAACCAGAAGTCTACCAGACTCTCTGAAAGAAGGGTTTCCACTTTCTAGATCTGGAAGCTCTCGACATTGCGCTCTGGTGCGCAGATCTGTCAGACGCGCTCTGAGCTCCTATTGCGTGCCGCTTTGTGCGCACTGCCAGATGCGGAGAATAATGCAGACGCTTTGATGGAAATCTTCTGTGGGCAACAAGGTCATTCCCTGCACTTTCCCCTACCTCCCGACATTCGCCGACGGACTATCAGCGCGTTAGTATGGCAAGCCGATTTAACATTTAGGCAGACTGGATGACGTGTATTCAGATATCTATTCTGTTGTTCCTAGCAGAAATTAACATTCCAGAAATCCATAAAACAATCATACTGTACACAATGAACATTGTGCACCCCCCCCCCCCCCGCACATTGGGAGGGGGGGCGCGAAAAATCTATGTATGTAAATGTAAAATTATCTATGTATCCTAGGGGGGGATTCACTGAAAGTATTTGAGAACCACTGCTGTAATATCCAGTTGTTAATAACTGAAAAAATAGCTTGAGATATTTTTAGAGCTGACTATTTGCTTCTAATTCACCGTTAGCATTGTTAGTTCAAAGTTAGCCTCTAGCCTGCTTCACCATGCTGTGGTTTCTTAGGAGTACAAAAAAAACTTCAGGGTCGCTCCTGTTTACCAACTTCGGTTTTTTTAAACAACTCAGGAGCTTTTTGCCTGCCAGTGTTGAATGACAAATTTCAGTGCTGCAGCTTTAGCTTAGTGCAGACTCTGCAACCCCATGGGCTCACAGATTGTAAACAAAGGCTATGTCTCTTTTGTGCATCAAATGACATTAGTGTCATTTTAGCATGAAAATAAGGTGTAAAATGTCTGGATATCAGCCATTAAAATCAGCCCAAAAATTCAGCAGCACATATTGGCCATCTGCTGACCACAACCTTTACATATTGACATCGGTATCGACAATGGAAACGCCAATATCGGTTGACCTCAACTATCATTCTATCGCCAAGCCCTAGCTGCACTTCTGCCATCATGAATAGGGATGTACATATTTAACTGATTAACTACCATTAAGGTCATAACCAGTTATAACAGCTTTGCCCAGTTAATTGCTGTTCACTTCCTTAATATTGTAGCAGTCAAAAGCATTGAGTCAGTAATGACAGCAGTATTGACCAGCAGCACAGTTTTCACATGCATTCACCAGTCAGGTCAATAACAGACACTTCTCTCTGATTAACGGTTCAGCCAGAAAACACCTAAAAATGCCACTAAGCACACTGGGAAACAGGAAGTAAACTCGCCCCAGCAATTGCTACAATATATGTTGTGCCACTAGAGGGTGCGAGAGTGCCACTATCAAAATATGTTGACTCAAACACCACAGAAGAAGAGGTGAGCTTGTCACATGATCAAATAAATGTACTCAAACATGAAGTGGGTAAGAAAAAGCACAGCGTGGGAGCATTTTGTTCTTGGTAGTGAACATAAAAAGCCCCACATCGAAGCGCGTAGCCTGGCAGAACGTGGAAATGAAGCCGTGAAGCAAAATGAACCGACACCAGCAACAGGTCAGTCTGCTCCTGCTTGGTGACAGCTATTTTGCATCTGCCTTCTAAGAGTAATTTGTTTCGTAAAATAAAGAAATGTCAGTGTAATTATTTTGTCCAATGTAAGGAAACTAAAGTGTTTTTTTAAAAAAGCATGGCCTCCAGAATGCGCTTATAAGCACGCATTCACAAGCAGCGCTGTATATTTGATGCCAGACAACCCGCTGCGCAACAGGTTCTGATGGACATTTCAGCAGTCATCCCAGTCTCTCTCCTTTTTGTTCATAAATGTAACGAGTGTGGGACTTTAGTTGTGCGTCAGAATTAAGAGTAGATGGAAAAAGCATTTGTATTATTTACAGAGCAGGGGCAAATGTTTGTGCGTGTGTGTCGGCGGGGTGGGGTGGTTGGTTTATGGTTAACCAAATATTAACCGTTAGGGGGCGTCAATAACCAGTTAAAGAAATTTGGGAAAACATGCATCCCTAGTCTTGACAATAAACTCGTTGGTGTTTTACGTACCGCTGGCAGTACATTCTGGGTCAAATCAGCATTTTTTGGCAACACGAAACATTCATATCTGTGGACACAGTAAAACTCTTTTGTCAAATCACTCAGATATACAAAATAATGTCCAACTCCGTGTTCAAAGCCTCAAATCATTGAGAGAACAGTCACCTTGAAAGAAAAATGGTCTTTATACGTCCACAATGGTCCAACTAATGTCCTCAAAAAAAATAGTTAGTCCACAATAATATTATAACAGGCAGACGGGGTTGACATCAATAGTTAAGGACAATAATTAGCCTAAACAAAAACCAAATATAAACAGGAAGTTGAAACTGGGTTTACAGAGCACCTGTGTGAAGGTGGAAATAAAATGTGATTTTGACCCATTTACCAGCCGCTGCTTTGACACTTCAGTGTTTCTATCTGAAGGAGAACAAAAGCCATTTAGGGTAAACAGTTCATTAAGTCACACATTCTCATATTTCCTTGGAGCGCCTTTAACTCTGATCACTGCAACAATCACTATGGCCTCTCAATATTTATTTTCATCCAGAGTTGCATTTGTTTCTTATAGAGATGGTGGGAGAGTCGAGCCGCTACGTGAATCCTTCTCCATCACATCCCAAAGACTCTCAGCCGGGTTAAGATCAGGACTCTGAGCTAGGGCTGAACAAACTGAACAGCATCAGGGAAGTCTGAGAGGTGCGCTAGTTACTGCTGCTGCGTGGGGGGGTAGCAGGGTAACAATAGAGAGGCAAAAATTACAGGTGTTAAAAAAAACTTGCATTATCTTTTGAAAATTATTTATTTATCAAAAACTTCATTCATCGTGAGCGCACCAACACCCCCCTCCCCGCACGTTAAGGTATCAGTGTTAGCCTCAGGGAACTCTGGTCCTACATTCCTTTTTGCATTCCAGTAACATTCAATTTACAAATTAAGCACCGACATTAACTTTTACACGACAGGCATGACATCATACCATCAAAACATTAAGTGCGATTACTCTAATGCAAGAATGAAGACTAAAGGTAAGAACTGGATGTTTTTTTTTTTCTGGGACGCCTTGTGACAACCTGTGGTTGCACCAGATAGGTTATTCCCTGCCTCCTCCCTTCCATAATTGCCAACACACTACACCTGTGCGCCGCCCAGGCTCACCATTAAAGGTGAGCCTGAATGTTTTTTTTCTCACAAAAACACCAAACGCCAACACATGCTTACTTTGATTTACCGTAACTCAGCAAGGGTTTGTGTCATCAGAAAAATTCAAACTGTTTTTGAAAGAAGATAAGTTGAGTTTTCAAGTCTGCATAGTGTTAATACGGTAAAATCCTTTCTGCTGTTTCTGGAAGCCAGCCAATCACCTTGTTAGTCCCTCCTCCAGCAAGAAGAAAATCAGCGACAGAGAGAAACAAAGTGGAGAGCAGCATTCTGTTTCTGAAATACCACCACAGACATAATAATAACGGCCATAGTAGCATCACGGAAAGGAAAAAAAAAAGAGAGAGATAAGGACAGAATGAGCTGCTGTATCAGCTCAAGCATCAGGCCCCAGCAGCCCAGACATTTACCCTTTATTATCAGCTGAGGGCAGATGTATCTCTGTGGTGAATCTGCGTAACGCAATAAAGTACAGAAACAGATGGAAATCAGCCTGCTGCTGATGTGCCTCTGGGCCAGCAGTAGATGTGGATGTGAGGTGCAAGCCTGTGAAGCTGTTATCACACATCTGGGATATGGATTTGAACACATAATAGCAGCTCTGAGCCACTCTTCCTTTAGACGTGTGTAAGTTAGTAACAGCAATGGTTAACAGGAGCTTTATTTTTGCACCAATAAGATGCAGCTGATGTGTGAAGAAAACAGTTGATAGGAGTTCCTAGAAAACTTTCTACGTGTTCAGACAAACTCTGACTTTATCGAGTTCCTGTTTATCCTCCGCAGTTTTTCTAATCTTCACATCGGTTTTATTCTGGAGGAGCTCCTGGCTGAGACCATGTTTAGGGAGTTATTTATATCCAAACCCTTGAAGTTTTGTTCACATTATCTATCTGATCTGCTAAAATTATAAGACGCCAAAACATTTAAGGTGCTTGTTAAAGAACCGTTGATTCTTAATGATGAGCTCTTTAATCTAGCCTAGGGACATTTAAATGCCACTGCATTTAAACAAATGGGTCCGATTTGATCATTTACGCTTGGTTTCATTATTGATTTCACTTGAAAATATTTAATCAGCCAGTACAAAAATGACCCGCTTCTCTCACACTCTGGACTTTCTGTAACCTTAGCTTCTCCTGTGTGTGTATTAACTAGTTATGTAACCAACCTGGAGTGACTTAGTGTAACAAAGGACATCATTGCTGTTAGATTACACCACAAGGGAGGGTGGGAAATCCAAAGTAAACAGTAACCAGGAGTACATTACGCCCCTCCCTATTCTACTCCTTCACCTTTGACCTTTGTAAAAGATGTGTTGAACTGTTCTTTAGCAGATCCTGATTCAGTCCTTCAAACATCCAATCAAATTCATCGCCCAGAGGTCAACTGGGACCCCGACAGCTGTGAGGACATGGTCGCAGGAAGCTGTGGAGAACACCATCCCTACAGGATGGAGACGTCCCAGTACCTTTTATCTATATATCTGAGCAGATCCAACAAGCCCTAACACATCAGAACATGGAGGGCCGCTATGGGCTAACCTTGAGTAAGCAGTATGTATCTTTCATAAACCACCATAACTAAAGCCAGAATCCGAATGGGGTGTTAGTGAAACAAAATCACACGAACAAACCCAAAATTTCACCTGGAATCTGGTTTAAACCTTAACCAGCTCAGTGGCCTAGTGGTATGAGTGGTCACCCTGAGACTGGGAGATCCTGGGGTCAAATCCACGGTTGGATCGTACCAAAGACTTTTAAAATGGGACCCAATGTCTCCCCGCTTGACACTCAGCATTAAAGAGCGAGTAACACCTAAATCAACTATTTTTGCTGATAACCTGTATAGACGAGTGTCTAATAGTGCTGTTGACATGTGTAATCATTATTTTGGCAGTTTAGTGCAACTTACTTAAAATTTAATATTTCAGCCCAAAACCATAATTCTATCTCCATCTTCAGGTTAAAACTCTGCTCCACACTGATTTAGAATCAGCCACAGCTGATGGCTGTAGAGCTGCAGGGTGACGTTGTCTCTACCGTACTACGTGGCTGCGCTGCACTGGACTACAGATGAGTCTCGGCCACACCTCCACCTGGCGCAACCACTCACCTGCCAATATGACAAATTAGGGCTCGGAGCCACTCACCTCCTTGAAAAAAACCTCCTCCTCCCCCTTTTTTTCTGTTGATCGCGGTGGACAGGAAATCTTCCAGCTTGTTGGTGCTTCTGAGTCTGCTTGTTCTCCTGAGCAGTAAATTTGCTTGTTCGTGTGTGTGCGCGAGTGCGCGTGCACATGGAGACGACTCATTTTTCCAAATGAGAAACTCCGAGGGTGCACGTGGGGGGTGCTGTCAATCACTGCCTCAGTGCCGCTTTCTCTCGTTCCTCCAGGAGACGCCTCTTTTGCAGGTATTTTTCTAACAGGAAGTCTGCTTGAAGTAAGTCTCCACCCATGGTGTTGATAGGGGGGATAAACCATCAAATGGGGATGGGTCAAATGACCAAATTTCACCAGTGTGTGACAACTAATGGGACTTTAACTTAACTTTAACATGACGGTCCCATTGAGCATTTGAGCTCATTCAAGATCCTTAAATCTTTTCTTATTTCAATTCTGCTTTTTCAAGCACTTTCAAGGTGAATTTTTAAGGTTTTTCAGCACCACGTGATGACAGGACCAGAGCATACACGTTCAAAACGATCATTTCACTTCCTTGTCTTATGAAGTAAATGTTATTTTTCTACAACAGTTAGTTTTGAGTTATAATTTCAAGACCTTGAAAATATCACCTAAAAATGTAACCATTTTCAATCATTTAAAGCACATGTAACAACAAAGGTAATTGCAATGAAATTCCTATTTTGTCACAAAATGTCTTCTAAATATTTTTCTAATAATTTTGTCTCTATAACGTCTCAAAGCTGTCCCGCACACTTTCTGATCAGAGATTAAAACTAGGTTTAAAATTACTTAAACCAGGTTTAAAGTTAAGCAGAGCTGCGTTGCACCTTTTAAAATAATCTTAGTTTAGTTAAACTCAGTTTATATTTTTAAATTGCGCTTAAACTGATTTAAATCAAGGGGAATAGATATCAAAATAAAATCTACTAATTAAACAGGTTAAACTATAACATCAGAAGCGTGTTGTTAAGACCCTGGACTTCTATTGTATCTATTATATTGGAATGTTTACTTTGTGAAGTGCCTTGAGACGACTCGTCGTGATTTGGTGCTATATAAATAAACTGAATTGTTAGCTAGCTAAGCTAACAGCTAAGTTAGCTCCACACATCGGTGCAGCTAAAGTGTTTCTTCAAAAGGGAGCAGATGTATCTTTCATAAACCACCGCTCCATGTCAGCGAAGGAAATAATGAGCAGCAGACTCGATGAATGAACCAGAGGTTCAGAAACAAGCTGTTACACTGCAGCTGACTTTTTTTTTTCCCTAAAAGCAAGCAGGACCTAAGTGTGATCGACCCAACCCAATGTTAATCGGGGTACTGGTTTCATGGGTCGATCAGAACAATATGTAAATAAAAAAAAAGGTCTCAGGACCGTCAGTCCATGATTGATGGTCAGTCCAGCAGAAGCAGCAACTGACTGAAAGTAATGGATCAACACCTGACTTAAAAAAAAAAAGGGATGTCGCTAAGCTTAAAACTTGCTGGAGGAAAAAAAACAGCTCTAAAATAGACTCTTTGGTGAACCAGTAACTTACCAAAAGTTAATCTTTATCATAAAATTCAAGTGGACTGAGCCCATTTCTCAATTTTCTTTAAGGATCATCATCATTTTTGCTAGATTTCCCTAAAAAATATAGCTAAAGTTAAACCTCCTCATTAGCTGGTTTAAAATTAATCCTAGATCATAGTTTAAATTGGGGTTTAAGGTTGTGGTGCAACAGGCTTCATTTTAAACTTGGTTTAGTGTAAAAATTAAACTGGGTTTAAAAGAGCCCATGATTTAATCCGAGCTTAAAGTTAAACCTTGTTGGTGCAATCCACCCTTAGAATGAGAGTTAAGGAATTATCTTGATTCCTTACAGCGGATGGACGATGAACATACTGGACAGCTTCTGCACAGCAATTAAGCAATAAGCTATAATACGCTCTTGTGTCTAAGTTATTGTGCATGTGTTTTTTTGTGATCAATAACCTGCAGCAGATTCCTTAACTTTTGGACTGCTGAGTATAAAGTGTAGTTTTTCATCATTAAAACACGAGCTGGACCTGAGCTACACAGCTGTGATTGTTAAAAACGGTTTTATTAACTCGACTTTCCTCTTGGGAAAAGCAGGTGTGTGCTCACAGATAAAACATCCTAAATATGGACTTTACGTCATCAGACTGACTCCAGGAGGATATGTAAACTGAGAGAAACAGTCTGAGTGGTGGAAATGTTCCAGTCATGAGAAAACGACATCTGTAAAAGTAGAGGAACTCTGATCATGCTGTAACACAAATCCTATCTGACGGTATCAACTGTCAGCCTGTTTTCATATTTTTATCAAAAACTTTATCAGAAACGTATACAAAAGCTGACTTGTTAAAGGTGTGTGTGTGTGCGTGCGTGTGTGTGCGTGCGTGTGTGTGCGCGCGCATGTGTGTGCGCGCGCATGTGTGTGTGTGTGTGTTTTCTTACCGGTACAGTACTCTTTCCCCCCGCTTTGAGGCACAGTTATCTGTCGGTAAATGATCGGCTTGGCCTGCAGGATGTTTTCATCATGGCGATACGACTGAGATTTCTGCTCCGTCTGAGTGCTGTGATGCTGAGCTCTGCGCTCGCTGCTTCCATCGATCTGGGAGAAGACGGCGGCCTTGTCGAACAGAGCCAAATTCCCCTCAAAGTCAAAGTCGGTGTCCAGGTTCTCGTTGGTCCCATCGCCGAAGCACTCGTCGTCCTTGGACCTCGCCAACCCTCCGGTCCTCGCACCATTCTTCCTCTGTGAGGCGACCGCCACCCCTCTGCTGTTTGACGCACCTGCAGGAAACAAGCAAAGAGAAAGTCTGCTGACTGATTTCCTTTCATCATTTTTGTTTCATGTCTTATTTTAATGGCAGTTGTGGTCATTTGTATTGCTTTCATATTATCTTTCAGTTTGACAAAAAACATCTGTGACAGACTGAATCCTAACAATCCACTTATAGGACCAAGAGGAACATGACTGATGTTAAAATGGACTAAAGACAAAATAAAATAAAATAAAAACAGATCAGGACAATTCTTGCTCTGACCTGCTGGTGGCAATTAGATCTCTGTGAGAGAACTCTGGGAGGAGATGCAAATAAAATTAGATTAAACTACAAACAAACTGAGATATGAAGCACTTTCTGACTAAACTACATAAAAAACTGTCCAAAAGTCACAATTTGTTTGCAATCATGTTATATGCTTGAATCATATATAAAACTTGTCTGTAAAAATTTCACCTGTACAAATTCAGTGTGACTCCAACAGAAAACCTGCAGAATTTTGTTTCTACTGGTTGCCAGCAGTCACATCCCAGTGAGATTCTGGTTTTTCGGTCCCGTCACAAACACAATTCCTGTTCATAATTCTGCAAATTGTAGAAATGTCCACTATGAATGAACTGTGAATGAATCCTGCAGTAATCGTTACCCTCGAGAATGGTGATAAACCAACAAGGCTTCACATGCAATGGCCGACTGAGCAGCACTCAATAAAGTTTACATAAATCTGAGTACAAACAAAAAACAAAATGAACCAAGAGCAGAAAAAAAGAAGAGAAAAGAAAGAAAAACTGGAAAAACCTGGCCTTCAACTCCAACCATGTACCGCTCTCACGCTAACTAGGAGACAGAGAGGCTCAGTCGCACGCTACTGTCACTGTGACAGCTAAGGTGCTTTGGCCTCTCTCACGCAAGACACTGAGAAACTACAGGAGCACGTAGACCTGCAAACTTAGGTAGTTTTACACCTGTCTGAATATAACAATGACTTTCTATAAACAGGACAACAGTGATGAGCTGGACTCCGTGTCAACAGCAAGTTGTCAAGTGTTTGCACAAATGCAAAACAATAGAACTGATGCATCACATTCTCCCTAAAACGAAGAAGTTCAGCAGCAGGCGGCTGTGAGTTTCTGCACTCGCCTGTGAGAATGGGGACAGTAGCTAGTGTCCTGATTTCCACCAGCCAGCGCTGACTTTAGTGGCAAGGAAGTGTTTTGTCATGCTATGAATCAAAATGTGAATGAACTGGGCAGAGCGCCAAGTAAAACAGCCTAATGAATAAAAGCAACAGTAGGCAGACAGTGATTTGACTTCAAACAAACCTGTTGCCACCACAAATTTGTACAACTACCGAGGGGTTGTGATCAAATGTCACTGCAGCACACATCAAAAAATAATAAAGAAAAACTGTCTGCCAAGCCAGTTTATGAGCTACTGCTGATTAATTAGCTGATGATTAATCACTCGTTCTCGATTATTTCTATGCTCTTCATTACGCTTTTCCATAGCCATGTTTCACGTCTACAAGATTTTGAGTCTTTAAACCCTGGTGAACGATGCTAATCAGTGATTAGGAATAAGAATGAGACATTCAACCAACCATGAAGCACAGGATAGAATTATTTAATGCAATGTGTAACACAAAGTGACTCACGCTCATTAAAGTGTCAATCAAAGGCAGGAAGAAATAACTGCTGTGGGTGATGCTAGGAGGCTAGCAACAATGCTAACCTACCAAAACAGGACAATCTAAGATTCATTCATGCTAAATGCACGAGTCGGCCATCATAGATTGTTTTATTTATTTATGTTTGTGCGTGCGTGTGTATGTGTGTGTGTGAAACACAGTGTGCATGAGGCTGTGTGAGCTATAAGATGCACAAGGAGCATCTCAGTTGCAGGAAACCAAACAGTTTTCATGCACATGCACGTGTGCATTTGTTACCAAAATAACTCAATAACCACTGAACAAATTTTGAATAAACTTTTAGAAATTACTGGATGAACCTTATGCAAGAAATACAGTCTCACCAGAATATGACTTTTTTTAGACATTGCATTGATGGCATTGAATTCTGTGAAATTCTGTGTTTTTTAACTTAAAATACACCAACAAAAATTTCATCTTTAAAAATTCAACAGCAGAATTTCAACGTGAAAATTTCATCAGCAAAATTTCAACAACAAACGAACCAAAGCAATTGTCAATCTAGTAGACGCCTCACTGGTGTCACATGATCAGTGAAGTGTAATTTGATTGGCTAAAAGCCACTCGACTCAACTGAGTGACGATTACCTGCAGAGAAAACTCATTTCGGCCGCTTGTATCCATGATCTCGTTCTTTCGGTCACTACCCAAAGCTCGTGACCATAGGTGAGGGAGGGTTGGAAAGTAGATGGACCGGTTAATCGAGAGCTTCATTGAATTTTTTCATCTGAAATTCTGTTGTTGAATTTTTGAAGATGTTAAAAAATGCAAATACATAATTTCACAGGAAAAAAGTCATATTCTGGTGAGACTGTATTTCTTCCATAAGGTTCATACAATAATTCATAATTAGGCCCGAGCAGCGAAAGCGCTGCGAAGGCCTCTTGTTTTTCTAATGTTTATTATTTATTATTCTTGTCTCCAATGAATTGGCTTTTTGGGGGCCTTAACATACCCCAAAACTCACAATATTTTGCACACATGTCAGGCCTGGTGTAAAATTTTATATTTTAAAGGTCCCGGAAAAATCGCCCAAAAAATGGCTGAACAGCGCCCCCTAGAAAGTGAAAAAAAAGCCCCCCCATTGACCTTATTTCATCGTAGAGTTACGAAACGTTGCACACTTGTCCTACTCCCCAGTCCGCACAGAAAAGTCTCTTGCAGCCATGGTCAACATCAAACAGGAAGTCGGCCATTTTGGATTGAAGTAGCGATTTTGACCCCGTTTTGGCCGTTTGTAGGGTCCGTTCTTGACTGACCTACTCGGTCATTTTTCGCACGATTGTCTCGAAAACGGTCTCGTTTTGCTCAGAAGGGATGGGCGATCAAAACGAGACAATAAAACTGACTTTTCGTATATGGTGAAGGGGCGGGACCAGGCCTCAAAGTTCGACTACTCGCCAAAAAATTTTAAATGGCTATAACTTCATAACCGAAAGGGCTAGAGTCACAAAATTTTTTTTGGTTACTCCTCGTCCGACCCCGAAGAAAAATGAATGGTCAAGTGATGACATCACACAAGCCCCGCCCACTCAGGACCGAAAAGGTCATGTTTTACTGGGAAATTCACCAAAAATCAACCTTTCATTCAATCACCACAAAACTGTATCTGGTAACTCAAGACAAGTTGGGGTTGCATGGCGTCACTTTATGAGACTTTTCGAAAGATGGCGTGGCTGTGACGCCGCGGCGAAGTCAGGCGTAACGCCGTGGCCATACGTTTGCCTCCCATTTCATCATTTCAAAAGATATCGGCACGAAATTTTTTTTGAGGTATCCTGGTCCGCCCCCTAATAGAACTTGACGTGAAATTCCGGTGGGCGTGGCCTAATTTTGGAAATAGCGCCCCCTAGGACCATTAAAACTGTCAGCCCCAAGCCATGCTTTGCGTCACAATTACGAAACGCTGCACGCTGATGTAGTGTCTCAGGACCTACAAAAAAGCCTCTTGAAGCCATGCTCTATATTGCACAGAAGGTCGGCCATTTTGGTTCCAGACGCCATTTTGTGGTTTTCGGACACGTTGTATTTACAGTCACGCCCCCTTCGCCGTTTGACGTATCGCCTTCAAATTTTTTTTATATACTCTTAAGACCATATGGAAAAAAGTGAACCTACGGATTTTACGAGAAATGTTCGGTTTGGGCGTGGCTAACCGTCAAACATTGGCCTGCCGCCACGCCATGCTTTCCTATCAAAGCTCCCTATTTCACCCCTTTAACCTAATCAGCATCAATTTTAGCCAAATAGCAGTGGACATGTTGGGGTCTCTTTGTGTCCAGTACTGGCAGGTTTAGAATAGAGGCGGGGCTTTGGGGCCACGGCGAATTTCGATATCACGCCGTGCATTTACGTTTGCCTGTCATTTCCTCAATTTTCATGATATTGCCACGAAACTTGGTGTGAGCCATCCTAGTCCGACCCTCAATAGAAGGTGACGTAAAAATCCGGTGGGCGTGGCCTAATTTGTGAAATAGCGCCCCCTATGAATATTTAAACTGTCAGCCCCAAGCCATGCTTTGCTTGAGAATTACTAAACGTTGCACGCTGATGTAGTGTCTCAGTACCTACAAAAAAGTCTCTTTAAGCTATGCTCTATATTGCACAGGAAGTCGGCCATTTTGGTTCCAGACGCCATGGCGAATTCTGGCGTGACGCCGTGAACTTACGTTTGACTGTAACTTTCACTAACACCCTCCAATCAGCATGAAATTTAACACGGTGAACAACAATCCAGGCCCTCAACCAATCAGGCGCAAATGGTTGGTGAAGGTGCTCTTATTTCACCACAGCGCCCCCTACATACCTTTAAACTGTAATAACTCCTACAGACAAGGTCATAACTGCACCAAACTTGGTGGGAATCATCACACCACTGCACCAAAAACATTTATGTGGTTGTTGGTTCAACTCCCTTTAGCCCCGCCCCCTCAGACATTTTTGGCCCTGAGCAACACATGCATGGTGCAATTCACACCAAACTGCACACAAATGATTGTTGATTACCTACAAACTGCTCAATGGGATTTGTAATACAATTTGGGACAGCGCCACCTAGATACAATAAAACTTTAATAACTTCTACAAAAAAGCTCTAAACTGTACCAAACTTGGTGGGAATCATCACACCACTGCACCAAACACATTTATGTGGTTGTTGGTTCAACTCCCTTTAACTCCGCCCCTTTAGGCTGTTTGCTTCTAGAAAACGCACGCAACATCTGATTGACGCCAAACTAACACAAAGCAACGCTTAACTCGCTAGCGTGGTCAGTTTAGAGCATGCTCTAGTGGTGACACGCATCATTTTTGGGCGGGCTTGGAGGAGATGCTGAGTTTGGGTGAGGTGCGGATGAAGTGACGGCTCGCGGTTTCCGGGGTCGCGGGGGTTGACGTTTCTGTGCCGTGGCGGTGCTCAGGTCCCCCCGGGCTGCCACTGGAGGCCGGAGCGGCGCTGAGCTGCGAGGGCCGAACGACGCTGCTTGCAGCTTTAATTTCATTTATAACTTCCATAGAAACTCTAGATCAGGGGTCCTCAATTAAATTTGTTCAAGGGCCAGATTTTTTTCCAGCAGACATCGTGAGGGCCAGATGCGCTTCTAAAATAAAAGAAATATACATACATACACTTTTAATGAGCCTATTTCTGCAACTACAAGATCAGTTTGATTACTTTTGGTCTCACTTTGATTGATTCTTAATCTTGACATTAGCTGTACAAAGTTTGAGTTTGATAAAGTGAAGAACAACAATTCATAATGGATGGATAGAATGTGTGTACAATTTGATTTTTAGCAGCATTAGACACAGAAATGTGTCTAAACCCCTCACACATGACGTAGGATTTTCAGTCACTCTTTTGGTTGTAGTATTAGTTGTGTTTGGAGAATGTAAAAAATATTCTGCAGTGTCTTTAGAGGTACAGCTTGACCATATTTATTGATATTTGGGACATGAATTTTGCTGCTAAACTTCGAAGTCCCTAATTGCGGTTGCCATTTTACGGACAATGTCAGGTTATTGGCAAATTGCCAGGTACGTGGCAACATGTATTGGCCCGACATTTCGCCAAGACCCTGACATTGTTTGGCCAAAGGCCATACATCTTGCCAATAACCCGTAAAATGGCAATGAGGGCCAGGTGGAAAGGTCCGGCGGGCCGGATGTAGCCCACGGGCTGTCATTTGCGGTTCACTGCTATAGATGATTAACTTTTGGAGTTAACCTGATTCCAGATGGCTGCCACAGCTGATCAACATCAGGCTATGAATCAGTCGATCAATGTTTTACCAAACGTCCTTCCCTTTTCACCATAAAATGATTTAATTTTAAATGAAAGGCAGCAGGCACAAGGAACACCGGGCCATTATCTAGGGATGCACAATATATTGGCATCAATAATCAGTATCGGCCAACGTTAGTTTTTTTTTAACATATTGTTATTGGTCCAATAAGTAATGGGCTTGACACACGGGAGGCAACATCTCGTCTCCTCCATTCATTTTCAATGAGACAAGCACGACAAAGCGATAATCGCGGGTCTCCCTGCTGCTAAGCGAAACGTGAAAAACGTGCATGAGAAATTTTGCGCTCGTGCATGTGTCGTGCACACGCGAGCCAGCGACGCGATCCCAGAATGTTGAAAGTTTTTCAACTTTTCATCGCTGTCGCTTGGACAAGGACCAATCAACGGAGGTTCCATTGACTGACCAATGAGCGGACAGGATGCTTCTCAGTACATCTCCGGGCAAACATGGAGGAAAAGTTAATACTTGCCGTGTCTGATGTCCCAGAGCTTTACAAGACTTCACTTAACTCTAGCAAAACATTGTGAGACTTCATATCTACCGCTTTTTCAACTCTGAACTGCTTTAATAACCCAATATTCCCTCCAATCTGGCGGCCAATCAAAACAACGGAGGACTCGCTATTCAACCTGGAACAGAGGCGTCGCTGGCTTTTGCCACCGCCGCATGTCGCCTCCCGTGTGTCAGGTTATAAAAGCGATGGCAATGAGTATCGCTGATCGCGGTTGTTTGTCGCCTCCTGTGTGTCGAGCCCAGAAAATGGGGCCAAGATTAACAACCGATATATTGCGATGCTAAGAGCCAGAAAATATTTGCAATTTTTTAGACTGAACCTAATTGAAAGACACATCCAGTGTTATAGCGAAATCTCATTGTTCCGTCAGAATGAAGGCAATAAAAGTGCTGCCACCTAGCAGTTGCCGTTTGAATTACACCACACAAAAGAAATACAGTTCTTTTTCTAACTTCGTTCGGTGTTTCACTATGGGGAATCGCCTTGGCGTGACCAACTACGGAAGCTCCAATGACATCACGTCTGTCTGTGACAGACCAGTTGTGCCGTGCCCGGGCTCCGCCCACCCCATATAACCACGGCCAACTGACCCCTCCTACTCATTCTCGCTTTCTTCCCGTGAGAAACTACACTTTGCTCCCTCGGCGATTTTCAGGCTATCTGTTAGCTGCTCAACTGTTCCCAGGCGTACCGCCAGGATACGTCGCCGAACGCAGTTTTCACGCTGGTCTGGATTGCGCTGAGTAAGTGCTTTTACAAGTCACTTTGTACACCTCGCTAGGGACAGTGGACGCGTCGCGGCGAACTGTTTCCACAGCTACTCTGTTGTCGTTGACGGAGTAGTAGTAGCGAGTGTCTCAAGCTAGCGCGTTAAGGCGAGCTTGTCCTCGGCTCGCTTACCATTTACTTGCTAGCGAGTCCGTTTTTGGCGCAGCTAACGTGTCACGACGAGCTGTCCTACATTTTAAATACAGCTTTGGCCGCAGACTTAACTCTGCTTACTAGTTTGCTAACGCTGTTTCAGGCTAACGTGTCACGGCGAGCCGGAATTCAACTATGGCTTCCACACCTACCCCCACCGAAGGGTCGGAACCAAAGATTAAGGAGGCTGCATCCCGCCTGTGCCCAGCCTCATGTGGGGCCTCTATTTCAGGCAGGGACCCTCACCCTATGTGCATAGCGTGCATGGGTGCGGCTCACGCCCAGGCATCGCTAGCTAACCCGCAGACATGCCCTCACTGCTCCTCCATGCCCGAGAAAATAAGGGAAAGGAGGCTCAGAGTGGCAGTGGCTAACAACCGAGACCCAGGCCTCGTTCCAGCCACGCCTGTAGCTACAGGTGACAACCATCAGCCGCGAGCCTCCACGAGCTGGGCGGACATGATGGAAGATGAGCCCCCGCTGCCACCTCTGTTCGAGGGACTGGTCGACAGCGGGCTGCTCGACGCAGGTGATGAGGAGGCTGAAGGTGACGCAAATTCAGACCTTCTCGACCTGGATATGGATGACGAGGAAGAGGATTCCACCTTCCCTGCTCAACACTCCAGACCACCCAGCGGCACTGGGGTGGCTCCACAGGGGGACGCTGATCTGTATGAAGTTTGCAGACGAGCAGCTGCAAAACTCAACATTCAGTGGCCTGCAGCCCAAGGGGCAGAAGGGGTGGAACGGGACCTGTATGATGGTAAGAGGCTCCCACTATCCTCCTCGTCACCCAAGCAGCTCTTGCCGGCTGTCCCAGCATGCATGAGAGAAATGAGCCGTTACTGGCCTAGCCCGTTTAAGAGCAAACTCCCCACCAAAGGATGCTCTAAACTGGAGGTGCATGATATGGAGAAATTGGGGCTGGCTGAACCCCCAGCGGTGGAGCCTTCAGTGGCGTACCACCTCCACCCCAACCACAGGTCGGTGTCAGCATCATCTAGCATCGCTCTCCCATCTAAAATGGATCGTCTCACAGCGTCCATTTTTCAGAGGATGTACAAATATGCTGGCCAATCTGTGTGTTCTCTCAATGCAGTGACTCTGCTGTCAGCTTATCAAGGAGAAATCCTGGAGGAAATGGGCCGTCAGCTGGACTCTGGAGCACCAAACCCTGTTTTGTGGGATGAAATCTGTGTGGTCAATGATCTCATCCTGCGCTCTTCCAGAGGAGCAGTCCAGGGCTGCGGACGTATTATGGGATTGGCTGTTTCAGGTGAGAGAGCCTTGTGGCTGAACCTGTCAGGCCTGGGTGACTCCCAGAAGGCTGATGTCATGGACGCAGCCTATGACCCAACCAAAGGTCTCTTTGGCCCTGCTTTGGAGAAAATGACTGAGACGAGCACCCGCAGGAAGCAGGAAGGAGAGGCCTTCAATCTCTGCTTGCCTCGTAAACATATCCCTCAGCCCATTCAGGCAACCAAACCTAGTTTTGCAGCAACTGCTTCAGCTGTGAAGGGTCGTCAGGGTGGGGCTAGACCACAACGAACAGCAGGTGGTCAGCCGAACAAGGCTGAGAACCCTCGACCATGGGGGAAGCACTCCTTTGCAGCAGCAGCTGCTAAGAACCGCTCGTCACACCCCAGCGAGGGCAAGAAGAAGCGGACGACCTAGCTGCTCTTGCCTCTCCTCCCATAAAAAGGAGGAGGTTTTCAGAGGGGCAAACAGACCTCTGTGTTCAGGGTTCAGACACTCCTGGGGTTCCCAGTCCAGCAGGAGTCTCGTTCGCTCCTCCCTCTGCAGTTCAGAGGGACGAGGTTGTGGAGCAGATAACCCAGTGTCACCAAACACGTTTCAATTATCACACAAGCACACAGCAGTGTCACCAAGCACTTTGTTCCCAAATGTGTGCAAGACTGTTCAGGGGGTTCATTTAACAATAAAGAAAGCTTCTCTGCAGCCAGGCGTTCAGCCGAGGGCAGAAAGCTCCCCACAAAAAATAAAAAAGAACAAAACCTGTCAAATCCCTTTGCGACCAGCAGAGGGCCCCCTCGCTCTTCCCACGGGGAGAGTCGAGGCCGCTCGGGTTACGGAGATGACGTCACCCAGCGGTGTCTCGCTCTCCGCTCGGGCGGAGAGATGGGGCGCATGCGCAGCTCCCCCTTGGGTTCTGGCCACAGTTTGTCGGGGGTACAGACTTCAGTTTGCCTCGAAACCGCCCCGTTTCAACGGGATAATAACGTCAATAGCGAAAGAGGACTCGGCGCACATCCTGGAAGAAGAAATCGCTTTACTGTTGAACAAACAGGCGATCAGGATAGTGCCAAGCGACGAAGCCCATCAGGGGTTTTATTCGCGCTACTTCCTCATTCCGAAAAAGGACGGGAAATCTCTCCGCCCCATACTCGACCTGCGTGTGTTAAACAAACACTTACGCAAGTTCACGTTCAGAATGTTGACTCACAACACACTCTGTCGTTCAGTCCGCCCAGGAGATTGGTTCATCACGATCGATCTCGCGGATGCTTATTTTCACATTGCTATTTATCCTCCACACAGGAAATTTCTCAGGTTTGCTTATCAGGGCACAGCCTACGAGTTTCAAACCATGCCGTTCGGGCTGTCATTAGCACCGAGGGTTTTCACCAAATGTGTGGAAGTGGCGCTGTCCCCTCTGAGGACGCGCGGCATCAGAATTTTCTCTTACATAGACGATTATCTGATATGTTCTCCCTCTCGAGAGCAAGCAACCAGCGATTCGCTGGCGGTGTTGAGCCATCTGATGGATTTGGGGTTCAGAATAAACTGGACAAAGAGCAGTTTAACCCCCAGGCAGTGCACGGACTATCTGGGTCTTCAGATAAACTCCCTCTCGCATCGCGTCTCGCTGTCAGAGGGGAGGGTCATGTCCTTCACAAAGTGTATCGGACTTTTTCAGCTGGGAAACATCATCTCATACAGACTTTGCCTGCGCCTTCTCGGCCTAATGGCGTCTGTGATTTCGGTGGTACGACTGGGGCTCCTGATGATGAGAGATTTCCAGCGGTGGGTGAGGTCGTTAAGACTGTGCTCCCGCCGACATCTCCATCGCAGAGTGAAAATAACTCCCACGTGTATGTCGGCTCTCCAACCCTGGAGAGATCGGACCATTTTCACGACGGGGGTTCCGCTGGGACCGGTGGCGTCCAGAGTTACCATGACAACGGACGCGTCCCTTACAGGTTGGGGTGCGACTTTGATGGGCAGAGCAGTGAACGGCGTCTGGTCGCGCAGTCTGACGCAGGTTCACATAAATGTGCTGGAACTCCTAGCAGTGTTTCTAGCTTTAAAACACTTCCTGCCCTATTTAAGGGACCGTCATGTTTTAGTGAAGACAGACAACACCACGGTGGTAGCTTATATCAACTGTCAGGGGGGGACTCGTTCCCTTCAGCTGCACTCACTAGCCAAGAGAATAATTGTGTGGTGCAGCTCCAGACTCCTCTCGATTCGTGCAACGCACGTGGCGGGCAGCTTGAACAGGGGAGCAGACCTCCTGTCCAGAGGGAATCCACTGTACGGGGAATGGAGGCTCCACCCCCAGGTGGTGCATCAGATATGGCAGAGGTTCGGTCAGGCCACCGTAGATCTCTTCGCCTCTTGGGAAAACACCCACTGCCCACTTTTCTTCTCCCTGACAGACGCGAACGCACCTCTGGGCGTCGACGCAATAGCTCACCCTTGGCCCACAGTGCTGCTGTATGCATTTCCGCCTCTCAGCCTGATCTCCTCTATTCTGACAAGAGTAAGGGCACAGAGCCTGTCATTGATTTTGGTGGCTCCATTGTGGCCATCCAAACCGTGGGTGGCGGAAATAATCCAGATGCTGTGGGACGAGCCCTGGCCCCTGCCTGTTCGCAGGGATCTTCTGTCCCAGGCCAGGGGGGAGATTTATCACCCCCACCCAGATCGCATGGCTCTTTGGGCCTGGCCTGTGAGAGGTGGAATCTGAGGGCAGCAGGCCTGCCCCCAGGGGTCATTGACACCATTCAAAATGCGAGGGCCCCCTCAACCCGCTCTCTTTACAGTGGTAAATGGAGAGTTTTCGAGGTGTGGTGTGAGAAAAAACATGTTGTCCCTTTTCAGTGTTCAGTGGTGGATGTACTCTGTTTTTTGCAGAGTCTGATGGACATGGGTAAAGCCTTCTCCACTATTAAGGTTTATCTGGCAGCAATTTCTGCATGCCATGTGGGGTTTGGTGACAAATCGGTGGGGCAACACCCATTGGTGGGTCGCTTCATGAGGGGCGCTCGCCGTAAACTACCAGTCTTTAGGCCACTGGTACCATTGTGGGACCTCTCTCTCGTTCTGGAGGCCCTCTGTCATCATCCTTTTGAACCTGTAGATGGGGTTGGATTGAAATGTCTCTCTTTGAAGACTGCACTGCTCTTGGCTTTGACAACAGCGAAGAGAGTGAGTGACCTTCAGGCATGGTCAGTTAGTCCCTCTTGTTTACAGTGGGCCCCTGGCTACACTAAGGTGTGTCTGCGGCCCAATCCAGCTTTTGTGCCTAAGGTAATGGAGTCATCTTATAGCTGCTCCCCAGTGGAGCTGCTGGCTTTCCATCCACCTCCTTTTTCCTCAGCAGAGGAGCAGAAGCTTAATTGCCTCTGCCCAGTTCGAGCTTTAAGGGCTTATATGGACAGGACGGCTGGTTTCAGAAAATCAGACCAACTGTTTGTTTCTTGGGCTACGGCCCATAAAGGCAAGCCTGTGTCTCGTCAGAGACTGGCACACTGGATTGTAGAAGCTATAAGCCTTTCATATAGGTGTAAAGGGGCTGAACCCCCAGCAGGGGTGAGGGCTCATTCTACAAGAAGCATGGCCACATCTTGGGCCTTGTTTCGTGGTGTGTCTGTTCAGGATATTTGTGCAGCAGCTAGCTGGGCCACGCCACTCACTTTTGTGCGGTTTTACAGGCTGGATGTTTCTCAGCCATCACTAGCGCATTCAGTGCTAGAGGCAGGATCCAAAGCGTCTGCCTAGTGGTCAAACAGGCTTTGCTGCAACTCGCTTCGGGGCGGACACGCAAACCGGGAGCGGGCCATATCTCCCATAGTGAAACACCGAACGAAGTTAGAAAAAGAACGTAGGGTTACGTTATGTAAACCCCGGTTCTTTGATAACAGAGTGAGGTGTTTCACCAACAATTCCCTTCTTGCATGTACGGTAAGAAATCGTATGAATGAGTAGGAGGGGTCAGTTGGCCGTGGTTATATGGGGTGGGCGGAGCCCGGGCACGGCACAACTGGTCTGTCACAGACAGACGTGATGTCATTGGAGCTTCCGTAGTTGGTCACGCCAAGGCGATTCCCCATAGTGAAACACCTCACTCTGTTATCAAAGAACCGGGGTTTACATAACGTAACCCTACGTTTCCACTGCTTTTAAATGTCAATTCAGTATCAGAACACAAAATATTGTGATATTTCAGTTTATCGATATTTTCTTACATCCCTACTTATATTATTGTAATATTGGTAAATACTGGTGATTAGATATTAAAGCTATATTAATATCGGATAACGACATGGGCCAACATTTTCATATCGGTGCATCCCTACCTTTAACCAATATCAAGTTTACATATTTTTGCTGCTGATAAAATAAAGAAATATTTTAGTTTCGGCCATGGCTACCTAATGGAATCTGGATTTTGTTGATATAACTCACCTTTGTGCTCACATCTGTTTTCTCCCGAGTCGTACGTGTGTGTAAAAGGTGTGACTCGGCCTTCCTGATTAGATCAGTGAAAAACAGCCTTCCCTGCAGTCAGCAGGAAGTGCAGCTCAGTGGTCTCAGCAGGAATAAAGCTGGTTCACTCTCACATTGAGGATCACCAAACAATGGAGGTCACAGGTCACAGACCTGGCTAATACACACCATGTAATACTCTGCAAAAGGATCCTTCAGGTATTAAAACAGAAATCTTACCAAAATCAAAGTTTTCATTCCTATTTTGTTATACTTATATAAAATCAGAAGTCAAACGTCTTTGTGTGTGTGTGTGTGTGTGTGTGTGTGTGTGTGTGTGTGTGTGTGTGTGTGTGTGTGTGTGTGTGTGTGTGTGTGTGTGTGTGTGTGTGTGTTATCTATGCAATTCATGTTGAAAAACCCGAGCTGGGGACCAAACAATGACCCCCCCATCAAAAGATTCCCATAGCGTGCTAAAGGCTTGTACCACAGTTCCTCTTTATGGTATGAGTGTGACTAAAATCAATAAACATTCCCCCTCCCTCTCCATGTCTGTTCCTCCGGCCGGGTTTTCGTGCCTCCGTGCCCTCCTGTCCTCGTTCTCCCTGCCCTCACTCACTCCTGGCCCACACAGGAAACCGACACCCCCTCCCCGGCAGGAAGCTGTGCTGTTCCAGTGTGCTCAGAAAGCCAAAGTGATATCAATTGTGGAAGCAATGTTTACATTTTGAGGTTTTTTTTTTTATCTCTAGCTCTCAGACTGGTGGCCAGGGAGCTAATGCCCAAATTACACAGGGCCAAAGTGCTGAGTAGCTTGGGCAGGGTTGATGCTTTCACACGCAATGCCACGCTCCCGAAAAGCTCCCGCCCACAACGAGGGGAAGAAGGGGGGTTGTTGCTTACACAAGATCATGGATTCTAGGAATGGTTTCTGAACATCAGCCACTGATCTCTGGGAGCGGGATCAGAGTTTAGCAGCTAACTGTTGATGATATGTAAACCCGATGAAGCATGAGCAGAAACTGTTTGGATACGTAGCTGCAGAATTTACAGTTTTAAATTGAGATCAGCTATCATCTCCATAAATATCAAGATCTCACAGTGTGCAACAAGACTCTTATCTGCTGCCAAACAGAAGTGACTGAGTTTCAGTGAGTTTTGCGTTTGATAAAGCTGATAAGTTGTGGCGACTAACTACCATGGAAAAGATAATTATTTGACCCCTCGCTGATTTTGTAAGTTTGTCCAATGACAAAGGAATGAAAAGTCTCAGAACAGTATAATTTTAATGGTAGGTTTATTTTAACAGCGACAGCTAGCACATCAAAAGAAAATTCAAAAAATTACTTTAAATAAAAGATAGAAACTGATTTGCATTTCATTGAGTGAAATAAGCATTTGAATCCCTACACATTACACTGTAAAGGATTAAAATCATGCAGTGCTCGAAAGGTCCCCTGCTCAAGAAGGCACGTGTGCAGGCCCATCTGAACTTTGCCAATGAGCACCTAAATGATTCAGAGAGTGACTGGGAGAAGGTGCCGTGGTCAGATGAGTCCAAAATTGAGCTCTTCGGCATTAACTCGTATTTGGAGGAAGAAAAATGCTGCCTATGACCCCCAAAACACCGTACCCACCGTCAAGCATGGAGGTGGAAACGTTTTGCTTTGGGGGTTTTTCTGCTAAGGGCACAGGACAACCTCACCGCATCAACGGGAAAATGGACGAAGCCATGTATCGTCAAATCCTGAGCGACAACCTCCTGAAAATGGGTCATGGATGGGTGTTCCAGCACAACAATGACCCAAAACATACAGCAAAGACAACAAAGGAGTGGCTCAAGAAGAAGCACATTAAGGTCATGGAGTGACCTTGTCAGACTCTGTACCTTAATCTAATAGAAAACCTATGGAGGGAGCTGAAGCTCAAAGTTGCACAGAGACAGCCTCGAAACCTCCGTGATTTAGAGATGATCTGCAAAGAGGAGTGGACCAAAATTCCTCCTAAAATGTGCACAAACCTAGTCATCAATTACAAGAGATGTTTGACCTCTGTGCTTGCAAACAAGGGTTTTGCCACTAAGTATTAAGTATTTTTTGTTAGAGGGTTCAAATACTTATTTCACTCAATGAAATGCAAATCAGTTTCTATCTTTTATTTAAAGTTATATATTGAATTTTCCTTTTGATGTGCTATCACGCACCATTTGGTAAATAGTTAACAAATAACTCATTAAAGAACACTTATTACAAACCAGCCGTCCTGTGTATGTAGACAGAAGAAAGTTAAAAGGTCAAATTGCAGATGATTAAATCAAACACCACGACAGAACACTAGTACAAACTTCCTTCCATTGCAAAGTTCAAAGTGCAATATAAACAATAACACAAGACTCACAATGGCACGATGTTTTGGCTGCAGCCAATCAGTAGGGCCGCATTCCTAACAAGCAGTCATTTGTTTAGGCTGTTAGGGAAGCTGCTAACATTTGAGTTTGCTGTGTAATTAACCAAAATAAGCCTCAGCTGTGATTAAACCACATTATCTGAAATAAATGTTCACTACATCCAACCACTGACCAAAGCACAGATAACTCTGGTTGTGTCCTGTGATCTGAGTGCACAAAATTCGCTCTGCTCACCCAGATATGTAGTTTATTTCCGAAAAGATTAAAGACTAAGTTCTTTCAAAGAAAATATTGACCAAAATCTCATATCCCAATAGAAATCATTCATATTCAATGCATCAAAAAAGATGACACTAGAACAGGCAGAAATCTGACTGATGACTTAATTTAGCAAACTTGGGTCAGACCCTAATGTGGACGTTCAGACGCTGGTTGGTAAAGATGCACAGTTTGTTCCAGTGACACCGAGAGTCTCGACCAATGGAAAAGTCATCATGAGATTTCTGAAACTCTATTTTTAACAGATCTTTATTCTGATCTATGCAGAAGATAAACGTTTTATTGTGTTGTTTAGGAAGCCGTCGCCATTGTACACCGACAGACTGTGAGGGACTTTTTTAGTCATTCTTCATTATTAGTCTTCAGGGATTATTTTAATAATGGGTTATTGTGACACGGTTATCTACAACATTTCCTTCACTTGAACAATACCTATTTCAGGATCTTTAACAAAGGAGCACTGTAACACCATCACAGGTAAATTCCAGACAATAATCTGTGTCTGCGCTTACAGAACTATGAAAAGTAGATTTACAATAAATGAACTTGGGTTTTCCCATCTTATGAGAGCATAGGCCATAAAAGGCTCGGGGGAGGGTTAGACCGTGTTAACTAGTTCAGGATCAGAGCACACAACCTTCTGGTAGCCCCGCCCCCAGACAATCGGACCATTCAGAAGACTGAATGTTCTAGCCTGGTTTATAGATTTTGTTTGCAGTTTTTTGTGTGAGAAGGAAGTGAAACGCTCTTAGATAACCTGCCACCTCTCTTTTGTTATTTTGTTCTTGGTTTTGCTTTAACTAGTGTGTCCTAGTGTGGTGAGGGGATCCGTTTAGGTGGCCTAAGGGTCAGGTCTCTGCTTTTTGCAGATGATGTGGTCCTGTTGGCTTCGTCAGAACGTGATCTCCGGCTTTCGCTGGAGCAGTTCGCAGCCGGGTGTGAAGCAGCTGGGATGAGAATCAGCTCCTCTAAATCCGAGACCATGGTCTTGAGTCGGAAAAGGGTAGAATGCCTTCTCCAGGTAAGGGACGAGGTCCTGCCCCAAGTGGAGGAGTTTAAGTATCTCGGGGTCTTGTTCACGAGTGAGGGAAGGGTGGAGCGTGAGATCGATAGGCGGATTGGTGCTGCGTCTGCAGTGATGCGGGCGTTGTACCGGTCTGTCGTGGTGAAGAGAGAGCTGAGCCGAAAGGCGAAGCTCTCAATTTACCGGTCGATCTACGTTCCTACCCTCACCTATGGTCACGAGCTTTGGGTAGTGACCGAAAGAACGAGATCGCGGATACAAGCGGCCGAAATTAGTTTTCTTCGCAGGGTGGCTGGGCTCTCCCTTAGAGATAGGGTGAGAAGCTCGGCCATCCGGGAGGGGCTCGGAGTACACCCGCTGCTCCTCCACATCGAGAGGAGCCAGTTGAGGTGGCTCGGGCATCTGATTAGGATGCCTCCTGGACGCCTCCCTGGTGAGGTTTTCCGGGCACGTCTAACTGGGAGGAGACCCAAAGGAAGACCCAGGACACGCTGGAGAGATTATGTCTCTCGGCTGGCCTGGGAACGCCTTGGGATTCCCCCGGAGGAGCTGGCCCAAGTGGCTGGGGAGAGGGAGGTCTGGGCTTCCCTCCTTAGGCTGCTGCCCCCGCGACCCGACTCCGGATAAGCGGCAGAAAATGGATGGATGGATAGTGTGTCCTGCTTTAGTAAAGCCGGGCGTACATTGTGCAACTTTTTCAGTTATATTCAGCTCCATCTCAAACTGTTCGACTTCATCGCAGAGCACAGATCACAAATCGTGTTCTTATAATGTACGACCCAATGCTCGGATGCGACCTGGCTGCTTTTACTGTACGTGTGGTAGTAACACGTCAGATCTGAACTGCAGCAGATCGTCTTGACCATGTCAACATGCCTAAATGCATTGAACTGCCACCATGTGATTGGCTGATTAGTAATTTGTGTTAACGAGCAACTGGACAGGTGTACCCAATAAAGTGGCCAGTGAGTGTACAGGTGATTCTCAAAAAATTAGCATATTGTGATAAAGTTCATTATTTTCTGTAATGTACTGATAAACATTAGACTTTCATATATTTTAGATTCATTACACGCAACTGAAGTAGTTCAAGCCGTTTATTGGCGTTAATATTGATGATTGTGGCATACAGCTCAAAATTCCTATCTCAAAAAATTAGCATATTCCAACCAACCAATAAAAGAAAAGTGTTTTTAATACAAAAAAGGTCAACCTTCAAATAATTATGTTCAGTTATGCACTCAATACTTGGTCGGGAATCCTTTTGCAGAAATGACTGCTTCAATGCGGCGTGGCATGGAGGCAATCAGCCTGTGGCACTGCTGAGGTGTTATGGAGGCCCAGGATGCTTCGATAGCGGCCTTAAGCTCATCCAGAGTGTTGGGTCTTGCGTCGCTCAACTTTCTCTTCACAATATCCCACAGATTCTCTATGGGGTTCAGGTCAGGAGAGTCGGCAGGCCAATTGAGCACAGTAATACCATGGTCAGTAAACCATTTACCAGTGGTTTTGGCACTGTGAGCAGGTGCCAGGTCGTGCTGAAAAATGAAATCTTCATCTCCATAAAGCTTTTCAGCAGATGGAAGCATGACATGCTCCAAAATCTCCTGATAGCTAGCTGCATTGACCCTGCCCTTGATAAAACACAGTGGACCAACACCAGCAGCTGACATGGCACCCCAGACCATCACTGACTGTGGGTACTTGACACTGGACTTCAGGCATTTTGGCATTTCCCTCTGCCCAGTCTTCCTCCAGACTCTGGCACCTTGATTTC
>SSNS01000089.1:1863733-1984956 GCA_006937985.1 Aphyosemion australe
GCTGTTTCTGGTTCAAAAGTGGCTTGACCTGGGGAATGCGGCACCTGTAGCCCATTTCCTGCACACGCCTGTACACGGTGGCTCTGGATGTTTTCACTCCAGACTCAGTCCACTGCTTCCGCAGGTCCCCCAAGGTCTGGAATCGGTCCTTCTCCACAATCTTCCTCAGGGTCCGGTCACCTCTTCTTGTTGTGCAGCGTTTTCTGCCACACTTTTTCCTTCCCACAGACTTCCCACTGAGGTGCCTTGATACAGCACTCTGGGAACAGCCTATTCGTTCAGAAATTTCTTTCTGTGTCTTACCCTCTTGCTTGAGGGTGTCAATGATGGCCTTCTGGACAGCAGTCAGGTCGGCTGTCTTACCCATGATTGCGGTTTTGAGTAATGAACCAGGCTGGGAGTTTTTAAAGCCTCAGGATTGGTTTGCAGGTGTTTAGAGTTAATTAGTTGATTCAGATGATTAGGTTAATAGCTCGTTTAGAGAACCTTTTCATGATATGCTAATTATTTGAGATAGGAATTTTGGGTTTTCATGAGCTGTATGCCAAAATCATCAATATTAAACCAATAAACGGCTTGAACTACTTCAGTTGTGTGTAATGAATCTAAAATACATGAAAGTCTAATTTTTATCAGTACATTACAGAAAATAATGAACTTTATCACAATATGCAAATTTTTTGAGAAGGACCTGTATATATACGAGGTCGCACTATAATTTTTGTTGTCCGTCATTTTTTAAACAGAGTTTAAAAAAAGGTCATGACTCATTTTTTAATCTGCCACTTTCATTTCTAAAATAATAATAAATAAACATTCAAAACATTTATTTTTCATTCTTTTTTCATTAATATTTAGTCCAAATTATGAATTGCAATCAACACCTCCAACTCATGCAGGTGCGCAGACAATTTAAACATTACAGAGCACATCGCAAAGGTAACACAATCTATCAAGAAAAGATTCCTATCACAGCATCTGAGCATTATCTTACATTTAGCATCTCCATGTATCTCACTATTGACAGCGAGCTGAAATGTTGTGGACAGGAGCTCGAAGCGCGTCTGTGACTACGGGTCATGGATCAGTGCAGCAGAACCATGCAGGAGGATTTCCTCCCTGCAGCGAGTGCTTTCCAGCTCTGGAAACCCTTCAGAAAGTCTTGCCAACTTCTGGTTATTTCATTTGAAGAAATGTTCATTGATTTTAAAACTTTGGCTGAAGTAGCGCTTGTTATTCTGTCTCCAGTGTGGCAGCGGAGCGCGGATTCATCCTCCAGAACATTTAAACAGCCATGAGTCTGTCTGAGGCAAAAGTCCAGAACCTCATGACTATAGCCTCTTCTCAAACAGACTAACATCTTTTCCACGGCCACCAGATGTGTCTTTCCACATGGTTGTTTAAGAGATGAGAAGCAACTCGTTGCACCAGTTGGGGTTAAATAACTTGTTGACAGCTGAAAGATAATCACCCATGCAGTAATTATCCAATAGGAAGATCCTAACTGTTCACTTAGTTAAATCCAGGTGGAGACTTTTTTTTGGCCGGGCTGTGTGCGTGTGTGTGTGTGTGTGTGTGTGTGTGTGTGTGTGTGCGTGTGTGCGCGTGCGTGCGTGTGTATATTATATGAGCATCACACAACAAAAAATGAAGTAACCAGAAGTTTGTTAAACCACCAGAAAACTCACGCACTAAACTACGAATCTTTAAACTTCACATCACCATGGATCCATCTGCAGCAGTAAAAGTTAAATAAACCAGAAGCAAACAACGTTCTTCTGAGTTTCTCTAATCCATCTCTTAAAATAAAATTAAAAAAATTACGCGTGAAGGAAAAAAATTGTATTGTTGATAAAGTTTTTAATTCATTTTATTATAGTTGTAATATTATTATTATTATTATTATTATTATTTTTCCAGATTTCTTCTTGTCAAAATTGTTTTTTATCTCTTTCTCTGTCGATGACTGCTGGAAACTGAATTTCCCAGAGGAACCTTCCTGAGGGATTAATAACATTCTAAATGAATTTGATCTGGAATCTGAAATTTCACTCATTCCTATGTAATTTCTGTGTTTGTGGAAAAACCACCAATCAAAAATCTCGTGAAGACATTTGACTCAAAATACCGCATGTCTGGTAGTGGTTGAGTTTTTCTCAGAGGGGCCAGTGGTGTAACTGGTTATGGTTTTACTTTCCAGTCACATCCTGCCCCTTTGCACCTGTGGGTTTCACACAGGATTGCTTTTATTTGACCTCTGAGAGGATTGTTTTAAACATGACCAAGCAGACACAGGTCAGCTGTATTTAAATTAATTTGTGTTTTCCCTAATTAACAAATTATTAGAAGGGTATAAATGGAGCATCTTCCTTTTTTTCTACGTTAAATAATAATGACCCATTTGAAACAGTAAAACTACTAGGTCACTTTCTGATACATGAACAGTGGAGTAATCAGTTCATCTGTTTTCTTCTATTTGCTCACCTCTGCGTAGGATGGAGATGGGGGCGGAGCTAGAAGGAAACCTGTTGTTTGTTGCATTAGTCTGAGTTGTTCTGCTACTCTGGACCTGCTGTCCTCCTGAGATGGAGCTGGGTTCTGCTGGGTTCCCTTGTCCAGAGCTGGCTTTGCTGGGGACTCTCTTATGAATATCTAGGAATTTTAATTCCTTGATATCCATGGCACTGGAAAAAAGAAGAAGAAAAAATACTGATCTAAATTTTTTTATTCTTACAAAAAATGACATTTCTGTGACAAGTCAAGCATTTAGTTCACTGTCATCAAGTATTTTTCAAAATAATAAAAAAAAAAAAATTACAACCAAATCAGACAGCAAAACTACTCAAACTAAAACACGTCTTTATTTTATCAACTAAACATTCTTTCCTTAAAAGTTATTTTTGATTCATGTCCAAAACTGATGTTTCTACATAACAGAGCATAAAGGTCCGCTCCTGTAACAACTCCTGTCAGGACAAATTTGTGCAACCTCTTTCTGATCAGAGGTAAAGTTCATTGACACCAACAGCTGCCAGAGCTTTCTGGAAATCCTGCATCGAAGTTTCTGGGTTCCTAAAGATAACCGTTATAAATATCTGTTGTGCCAAAAGGATTTAGCCATACCACCAACAAGGTTCTGGTGTTTGGTGCCAAAACAAACACTAAACATTCTGGTTTTATTAAGCTGCTTTTTTCATTCAACTGAAAGGCCTTTTTTTTTTGCACTGTGAAGAGATGGGCAACAATGTTTACGTAAGTCACTAACCTGAGGTTAAACTTTAAACAAACTGTTCATGCTCATCTACAACTCATTAATCGTTTGGGTCCATCTAATTCATGATAGTAATTAATCAATAAACACAGAAAAGGATTAAATCAAGTCAGTTTTAGATGAGCCGAGGTTTTTTTATAATAGCTGGGATGTACAATATCTTATCTATGAAAACACCTGTGTCATATTACAATGAGAACACACGCGTTTACTTTAGCAGCACACTGATTTAAAACAAGTGTTTGTGTGTTGGTTAAAGTGGAATATCTATTACAGCACACGCCGGCTGAACCGATCAGATCCAGAAGTTACAAGCTGTTTCAGACCTAACAGTAATTAACTGTAATGTTACAACCGGGTCATGTGCCTGCATAACGTTAAAGAGTGGACCCAGTAAGAAGAATGTTAGCTTCTGGAGTAGGGGTAGACCGATATAACGGTCGGCTGATATATCAGGCCGATATATACTGTTTTTTATACATCGGCCAATATTTGTCCTTAGTAAAGCCGATTTAAAGTCAGGCACATCTCCGGGTAGCCTGGTGCTGTTGCAAAATTTAATTTAAATGTATTTTTACGTTCACTAATAACATTTGTATGACAAATACTCTAGATTAACTTTATTTAGGTGTCTGAGTTTAACACTGAACAGTGCACAAAGTTAAGATTTAACAGTTAGTTAAATTCAGAGTTCAAAACTGATTTAGATTCAGAAATTTTGTGCATCAACTGATGTTATTAGTGACATTTTAGCATGAAAATGAGATGAAAAATGTCTAGATATCGGCCATGAAAATTGGCCCATAAAAATCGGCAGTACATATCGGCCATTGGCTGACCATGTCTCCTACATATCGGCATCAGTATCGGCATTAGAATAATCAATATTGGTAGGCCTCTACTCTGGAGCTACTTCAGTATGAAATGAGTGAGAGCTAAGAAAACATGACAATTGTTACAACTAAAGGTTAAAAACAACCTAAAAATTTGGATCAGTAAATAAAAATATTGTCAATCAGAAAATGAAAGCAGGTGAGGATGAGACACAGGCAGTTTTATGTTTGGTCAAAGGTAAATAAAAATCTTAACAAAAGAACCTCTACATTAGGGCTGCACAATATGTCGCAAATATATCGTTATCGCAATATCAGCATGCGCAATAGGCATATCGCAAAGAACAGAAAAATAATTATTAACAATAAACAATTATTGGTCATCTCAGATTTTTGCTACACATAATGCATTTTGTCAATCAAACGGAAGCATGAAGTTTTTGACAAATCAAATAGAGCCCTTCACCCATTTGGCCAAACGGTTGGGTTCTTATAGGTTAGATACCTTGGTTTTAGATGGATAGCAAACACCTGAGTTAGCTTAGAGGGCATCGCAATGACTGAGGGTAAGAGGTGTGCGGAAAATGTTAGCGAGAAAGAACTCATAATTCAAACAACATGACTATTATTTCTAAGTACTTGTGTTCAACAAACACAAGTACTTTGCATGACATGCCAAACACTTGTGGCAACCACGAGGGGAAACATGACAAAGTCTCTGACGTTAAGACAAGTAAGAGCACAGCAGCTCAGCAGATGCCCGTGGGTGGAACTCCTTATGAGAAACCATCAAAGTGGTACAAGGAAATAACTAACGGAAGTAGTCGGTAAGTGATTGTTTACAAAACTATTGAAACAGATCATGCTAATTTTGTAATGTAAACTTGCATGATTTCATTTTGTTACTGTATTATACTAATGATAGAGGAAGGAGTGGTGTGTCTAAAGTACATTTACAAAAACTGCAGATATAAGTATTTATTCATTTATCACAAGTAATATCGATATCGCAATATTAAGCACTGTTATCGCATATCGCAGGTTTTCCTAATATTGTGCAGCCCTACTCTACATTAACCTCTAATGCTGCTTTAATGATAAGAAGAGCAGTTTGTGGAAATTACTGATGAGGCTGTTTTGCTGAGGTTCAGATGCCGACAGATTTAATTTTGATATATTTTTTCTGCTTTTTATTTAAAACTGTATTTAACAATTCATCGGTTTATTAGATGACAGCAGATTGCGAAGTTACTTCAGTAATTATTAAATATTAACATAAAGAGTTTGCTCAAATATTTATAAGGGGGAAAAGAAATCTAGAACAATGTTTGCATTTAACCTAGAAATCCTCTGCAGGACATGGTTCCTGTTTCAGGGTTCTCATAGCAACAGATTCAAATCAATTCAGTTTATTTATATAGAGCCAAATCACGACAAGAGTCGTCTCAAGGCACTTCACAAAGTAAACATTCCAATTGAGTTCAGGTCATTATGCCAATTACTTAAAAGTTTCCTATATAAGGAACCCAGCAGATTGCATTGAGTACTAGCTACATTTACATGGGCACAAATAATCGGAATGAATGCCCTATCAGATCAAAACTTCTTCATGTAAACATGTCAATCAGAATATTCTGATCTGATACGGCCCAATCGAAATGAAAATTCATTCCGATTGAGAGAGGTGGTTTTGTCTGATCGTCAATCCGATTGACGTATATGTACACACCCATTCGGATTGTTGGAGTAAAATAATGCCAACTGCGCATGTGTGCAACTTCAGCATGACATCTTTCCGCCTTTGCAGAAGCTCAGGACAAGTCGAAAACATGGTGAGAGGTAAACAGAAGTGGTCCATAATGGAGTAAGTCAATGGACAAAGCTAGAGAATAAGAAAATAAAAATAGAGGGCAAAGACGTGCGAACAAGATGGCGTTTGTTTACAATTTTTTTTTCCGGGAAAGACAACTCTGCACATGCTCAACCTACTCACGGCATGATCAGATCATTTCAGTTAGTGTCCATGTAAACAGAGATTTGGGATTTCCGATCAACCAAGATTTGAATCGGATAGGGGAAATTTGGCACATGTAAACGACACGTAGCTACTAACTGGTGTCAGTGACTTTACAGCAATCTCCGTACTAAGGAAGCATGTAGTGACAGTGGAGAGAAAAAACTCCCTTTTAACAGAAAGAAACCTCCAACAGAACCTGGCTCAGTATGAGCAGCCATTTGTCATGACTCACTGGGGATTTGAGAAGACAGAGCAGAGACACACACACACACCAGTTATACCAAGTAGTGTTTCTACACACACTTCACACTCTGATCATCCTGTTTTGCACCAACCACTGCATGTACCCGCAAATGTTAAGATTTTTTTTATTTCATAATTAACATATTTGCTTGAGATATCTTGATATGATTTTGAGGTTATATCACCAACCTCTACTCACTACATTTTCGAGATCTAACCCAAATACAGCTCCATCATTTCTCCACATCTAGTTTTAAAACTCTTGACATTTAAAGCAGCATGTAATATGTATTCTTTCAAGGAATGATGGGCCTTTAATTTCTAAAATGACCAGATTTGTTAGTACATGCACTTTTTGAATAACTGTAAAGTCCCAGTTACGGTGGATGTGTCGGGTCAGGCGACAGCAGTGATCGCATCCAACTCCTTAACTGTTACCTGAACGTGACCTCGGGAACAGGACACCTGACTCCATTGTGGTAAGGCTGTCTTAGAGAGATGGTTTGACCGGTCCGATCTACAGATGACACCTCTCCCTGGTAAACTCCCAGCGTTGCTCCACAGTTAATGGAGACCACACTGCCCAACCAGTCTGCTGCCATCCTCCTCGCTGCCAACCTGCGGGTCAAAAACAGACAATAGTCATATCAGGGGCTCTGAAGACCTGGAAGGCTCTTCAATGGCCTTTAAATCTATACATTTAATGTTTTTTTCTGAATTTGTGTTACTTATAAGGTTAAAATCTAATGCTGTTCTGTATTTTTTGGATGGGAAACGCTTTGTAACGCTATCTACAGATTTTCGAGGGACAAAAATCAGACAAATTAACTTAAACTAAAAACTCAAAACCGAACTGACATCTTCTTTCACACTGCATTAAGGCTACATGACATAATCATGATTTACTGAGATTTAATTATATATTAGCAAGTTTTGGTTTGTGTAGAGAGAATTTTAGGCAGGTTTGAGTTAGAATAGTTACCACATGGTGCAAAAGGAACGTAAACATGCTAATATATCAAGGCAATATCCAAACAAATCAATGAAATGAGGAAAATCCTTTAAATAACTAGCATGAAACCGCGTCAGCTAGCTTAACGGCTAATGTTAGCTTCGTCTCCGTAATTTAAGTTAAGACAAACGAACTGCTGCATACAAGCGTCTGAGGTGTTTAAATACTCAACCGAGCCGTTTCCACTTCACAATAAACCAATTTGCCTCGTAAAAAACAGTATTTGGACACTAAAGTCAACAAAAACTAGAGTCGTTGTTGTTGAGCTCTCTCGGGTTGACGCTTACGTCACTTCCGTTTTCTCCCACGCTGGTTTGTTGTGATTTTTTTTACTCTTGCGTGTCTGAAGTGATGCTGTGAAATCCAGTTAACTCGATTTTGGAGCTAATTTTCTCATCCGAACTAATTTCATGTTTTCATTTGTTCTTTTTCCTGTATTTTAAATATTGTCTTCAAACTTTGACATATTTTGTCCGCAGACACTGATTTTTTTCAGTTTACAGCAAAGACTGTATATATAAGAGTTTACAGTTTGTTGATGCTGGAACCTTACAATATTTCTTTCAGTCTGTGGTATTTTTATTCATTCATTCATTTTTTATTTATTTGTTTGTTTTATGATTGATTAATTGATTTATTGATTTATTTATTGATTGATTGATTGATTGATTGATTGATTGATTGATTGATTGATTGATTGATTGATTGATTGATTGATTGATTGATTTTATAAAAGCAACAAAAGAAAAGAGGACCTTCGTCTAAGTGCCAAAAATCTCACTCAAAACTGGATCTTCGCTGCAATGCCACAGGAAAATGTTACAATAAAGTCTCACTCACGTGCCTGAAAGGGGATTTCAACTCAAGCAAACAGTGTGATCGGTGCAGCATTTTATATTTTATTTCTTTTGATAAAATTACAATTTTATGACAATACACCCTTACATTTTGTACAATAACTGATATATCAAAGACAAAATTATACAACTTTCAAATATTCTGCCAAATTTTTTTATAATTGCATATATTTTCAAAGAAAAAAAGTTTCACCTCAAACATATACACACACTTGGATCTTAAAAATGACCTGTAAAAAATAAAGAGGTGTTGGTGCATGTGCATAATCACATTTTGGGATAAAACAGCTTCAATAGTGACATCTACAGTATAATGAAATGAATATGATTAGCTTATGAGTGTGCATGACATCACACTTTAGATTCTGCTGTGGATCATAGCGTCCTTCATGTATTAATGCCTATCCAGTCACAATGGATCTTCTAAAACATCTCTTGTGCAGGAATGCTGCTTTGCAAACTAAAGAAACAAAACAACTTTAGATGCCTTTTACAAATTGCACTAAGCACATTTTCTACATTTGCCTCAATGCCGTTAGCTCTATAGACAGAAGTCATCCAGTGCTTTACATTCATAGAAAAGTACTTCTTTCACTGACTCCTAGCATGACTCTACAGCATGTCAGTCAGTGTAAACAACCTCCAGAGTTCCACATACTGAGTTACAGACAACTTCACTGATTGGCCCTCAGCGTGACTCCCAGGTGGCAGCGTTTGTGCTTCATCGTGAGACCGTATTCAGGGGTCAGGTCCAGGGGCTCTCCAGGTAACGTGTAGAAGTGCAGCTTCTGGATGATGATTGCCAAGAACAGGAACACTTCATTTCGTGCAATAACCTCGCCAATGCAGCGCCGTCTTCCCAAACCAAAAACAAGCACCTTCTCTCCGTCAACCTTGTTGACCTCAGTGCCGTCAGCGCTAAGGAAACGGTCTGGGTTGAAGGAGGATGGATTGTCCCACAGCTCACTGAAGGAAAAAATTAAACAAATTTGAAAATTTAAAGTTCCATTTTCCCTTGAAGGAATTCGTGTCACCAACCACCTTCCACTGCAGTTTCAAATTAAGATCCTCTTATGTTGAGAAATGATGAAGCTATAGTTGTTTTGATGAAAGTGATTTGTGATACAGAAGAAAGTTCTAACAAAATCATAAATACTTACGGGTCTTGGTTAATCTTCCACTGATTGATGAAGACACACGTGTCTTTGGGAATGAAGAAGCCATTCAGAGATGTGTGTTTGGTTGTACTAAAAAGAAGGGGTAACGTATTTTTACGTTGTCTCAGTTTGCATAACTGCTGTTTTTAAAGCAAATGTGGCAAAACTCACCAGTGTGGGATTGTGAAGGGCAAAAATGAAGAATGGCGGAACAGCTCCAGTATGAAGGCCTCCAACAGGGGAAGGTTGTTTCTGTCAGAAAGCCTGGGAGAACGGTCCAGACCTATTTTTTCCTCTGAAAATGCCAAGAGATTATTGATTAATGCAGAGCAAGATGAGGATAAAGACTGTGCCCATCTTTAGTCAATGATTAAAGAGCTGGAGAGGATTTTTACTTTCAGCAGGGAACGTGAAGGTCATGAAAAAGCTGCTGTACTCACTGATTTCTTCAAAAAGCCTCTGCTCTATCTCCGGATAAGCCACCAAGTACATCACGGACCATGACAGACAAGTTGAGATGGTGTCAAAACCTGTAAGAAAAACATTAGTTAGGAAGGAAAACCAAACATGACTGAATGAATTAAAGACTCAAAAGCTGTCCAACCTACCGGCTCCAAACAGATCGTTGACAATTCCTACAACCTTCTCATCTGACATCTGGATGTTGGAGTTCTCGTCCAGCTTCCTGTCCTCACAGTGATCAATGAGGGAGTCTGTGATGTCCCGGATGTTGTCCTGAAACAAAACATTGGGCCATTTTAATTACTTTAGTCTAAAAGACACAAAACTACAGATGTGATGTGGTTTGTGGAATACCTTGTCGAAGGTGCCGTAGTGCTCACTGACGATCTTTTGAACAAAGTTGCAGAAGCGATTGTTGATTTCGATAAACTTGGTCATCTGTTTGTTGGGCAGGTATTGGAGAATGGGGATGAAGTCTGCCGGATTGCCGCTTCCTGTTACCCGGACAAAATCTTCAGAGAGGTTCACCAAGCCAACCAGCTCCTGGTCATGGTGGTCGTAGCGTCGGCCAAAGCACATGCCACAGATCACGTTGGCCACAGAGACAACGATGTAGCGGTAAGGGTCGAATCTTCCGTCAGTCTTCATCACAGTGTCGAGTTCCTTGATCAGATGCTCGGACTCTTTGCAGATGTGCTCTTCCAGCACACAGGAGTACTCTGGAGTCTTGCCCTCCAGGGTGGAGAACGAGCGCAGGGCGCTGTAGGCCAGCTTTCTACGAGCTCGCCAAACTCCAGCCTGATCTGTGCTGAAGGCCAGACTCTTTCCATCGTTGATGAAGCGGAAGCTGTACAGGTCAGGCCTGCCTGAGAAGTCGTCCCCTTGTTTGGTGAGAGCCTGCTTGACAGACTCATAACCACTCAGAACAACAACAGGACGGGTGCCAAGCTGGATCTGGAAAACGTCTCCGAATTTCTTGCTCATTTCAGTGAGAGTCAGGTAAGGGCTGCTGCCGAGCTCCAGCAAATTCCCAATGACGGGAAGCGATTTGGGGCCGGGGAGCCGGCAGAGCCCCTCAGGAATCTCTGTGCGTGCATGCTTCAGGGTCAGGTAGACCAGAAACACAGTCGTCAGGGCGATCAAAGCCTCAAATACCGACACAGCTCCAATGAAGGGCAGTATCATTAATGCCATGGTTAGATTTTTGTTCCTGTTTTCTGCTCAACCTGTGAATTAAATAGGAGGGGCCATTAGATCACTGTTGGCAGAGAGAAGAAAAGGTGTTGTGCAACAAACTGGATGTTCAGATAAGTTGGACGTAACAGAGCTGCACCGTGCTCTGATCTGAACACAAACTAAACAAAATGCTCTTTATTAAAGAGTTATAACTGAAATTCTAATTTATGGCTAATTGTATGAGCAAATGACTAATTAAAAAGCAGAATATTCTTTTAAAAAGCAGAATAACTAATGAAACAAAAGATTGTCTTACCTTTTAATGGATGTTAAAAACCAGTTTTGATCCAAACGTTTCCTGCTGGGTTTATAAAATCAGAACAGGTTGTTTGGAGAAACAGTCGTCAAGTTTCCTCTCTTGTTTTTAAAACGGAGAGTGGACTCTTATTTTATAGAGCGCTGCGCGTTCTGATTGGCTGGTGGTGGCACGACGTCACCTCCCCACGCACACACCTCTCTCCTCTCCACCTCTCTGTTATGAATGAAGTTTTTTATTTTATCTTTAAGGTGCGTGTGTGCGGTATCTCAACGTTACACAATCTCCATAAAGTCTTTATCAGTTCATGAACATCTGAGGCGCGCAACCATCAGCGCATTCCGCGAGGTTCGGACCGTCCTCTGCGTGCACGCGCACGTTTATTTTCATGCAAAAATATGAGATCTTAATGAAAATGCACGATATGCATTTCCGATTGTATCTGCTTTGTCTGTGCGTATTCAAGTATTTGCTCACGCATGACTTTATTCAGTCTGATCTGCGGATTCCAGCGGAGGAGTTTCCCGCAGCGCATCGGAATGATGGAGGATCTGGATAGATTATTGGAGATATTTGCACAAGTACGTGATGTGCAATCAACTTCCAACTTATGGGTTACGTCACATTCTTTAACAGCGTGGGTTTCGCTGTGAGAGTTCTGTTAAAGCAGCCAGGTGTCGTCGCGTGCCTGCAACCTACCTGTCTGTTCTCTGCAGCAGTTAAAGATTGACCAATTGCGTGAGAGCGCAGGGATCAAAACCTCCCCTAGAGGATGCTGGAGGGGGAGGGGGCAGAGGAGTTCATCACCGATCGTCTCTGTCCTCTTTTCAACTTTTTATAATCGAATCCCCTCCCTAGATAAGGCGTTTTATCAGCTATGATAAATTACAGCTTTTATTAAGAGTCCTAATTTCTCCCCAGGAGATTAGTCACGTGACCTTCAGAGACAGGTTGAGGTTGGGGATAAAGTCACAGCATGAGTCTTGGTACAGACAAGAAAAGTTCTGCAAACGGATTAATGGGCCTCATTGGGAGTTAAAGAAAGTTATATCTGCTCTGGAACCATGCTTTATTGATTTTTTGTTTGTTAAAAGAAATCAGTTTTTACACTAAACCTCTCAGAGTTATACATATTTTTCTATCTTCTGTGTGAATGAATGACTCTCCTGAAAATGCACTTCTCTTGATATAATCTTGTAAATTACATTTATTTTTATTTTCTCATTTGCTCTGTTCTATTTTCGTGTAGGCAAAAAGAAAACCACCCATTTTAAAGTTTTTGTATTAGTCTGCAGGTTATTTTTTTAAGTAATCATTAAAAAGCAAAACCTTCTGGCTTTAATTCCGTCAAAAATGAGCATTTTATTAGTGTATTTTATTCATGCTAAGTAGCCTATGAAAAAGTTTGACTTTTAATATCAAAGTAGGAAAACGACTGAAGAAACTTTGTTTTACGAAAAAAGCATCAATTTTCTTTCAGATAAAGGTCTAAGTTTACTTATTTCTGTTTCCCGTTTGCTGGTTTAAACATATTGATTAATTATTTGTCCTTCTATTTCAAGCAAAAACAGTTTAAATGTGGTCAGCCGCACGCCACGTTGCATTTAAAATAAACAAATAAAGCCCCATCATGCTAAACTTGTATTATTTGTGGTTTAATGGACCCCCAGGGTCCCGGGGGGGTGTTGCCCCCCCCCCCGCCCCCCCCCCCCCCCCCCCCCAGACGTTTGTTGACTCCATGCTGCTCCTCCGTGCGCCGCCGCCGCGCCGCGCTGCGCACCTCCGGGGCTGCAGCAGGTTGGTTGCGTGAGAAGCGGAGCTGGCGTTCTGAGGGGAGGGTCTCGGTCTTCTGGACAATCCTAAATCTGCTTGCTTAAGTCACGCGAAGGCTGCAGCCTTCTGGAAAAGACACAAAGGTTTTAAACTCGCAGAACAAAGAGAGAAAGACTCCGGTGTTAGTTCTCCCCTCCCTGCCCGCACGAAGGTGCACATAGTTGCGCTCTATAGCTTCTGTAAATGCGCGGATCCTGGGGCTTTGGAGTCATGCAATCTGCCACTCAGGCTTCAGTCGCTGCAGTCATGCAACGGGCTGAAGCCGGATTGTGTAGCCTCACAGGCGGGGACCCGACAGGGGTCCAAACAAGTCACGGAAGCAGGAGCCAAGGTGACCCAGTAGGTCATGCAGATAGATAGATGATAGATAGATAGATAGATAGATAGATAGATAGATAGATAGATAGATAGATAGATAGATAGATAGATAGATAGATAGATAGATAGATAGATAGATAGATAGAGAGATAGATAGATAGATAGATAGATAGATAGATAGATAGATAGATAGATAGATGTTTTGTTAGAAACACCTTTAAGTTTAAGTTTGTTATATTAACATCAACCAATAAAGATTTTGAATCTCTACTCATTTATAATGTTTGCTTTTACTTTTTTCCCATTCATTACAGAGTAAAGAGGTTATTAAAATATAATAACCTGTGTTATTTCTCTCAAGACCCACTGCAGACCAAATGTCTTGCAACATAAATCCTGATGTGTCCAAACTAAGATTTTGATATTTCACATTATATGAAAATAATTTTAAATGGTTGAAGTGAGTCATAAAATGTAAAACTTTCATTTAAGGTTAAAGGTGCAATATGTAAGAATGAAGTAATCACATCCCAGGGTCAAATTTGGGTCCATTTTCTAAACAAAAGTGACTTTCTCTCTAACGTTTCATGACTGTTGCCAGTTACAGATCAGCACCAGACGATGCTGACAAGCAAAGACGAGTCATACAAGTTGATAAGTAGATAAATATATTTTCATTTCTGGTGTTAGCACTCTTGGGTGTGTTCCAGTAGGGAGCACTCACTACACTTATTACGGTAGTTTGCCTCTGGCATTAGAGGAGTTTGCAGGCCTGCTGTTAGCTTGCTGTTATATAAAGGAAGTAAAATGATTGACTCATTATTCACGTCACACATTTTCACTGTAATATCGAGTTGCTGATAATAGAAAAAGTTGCTTGAGATATTTTGTGTTTCTATTACACCATTAGCATTGTTAGCTCAATGTTAGCCTCTAGCTTTTTTACACGATATTAGAGTATAGAGAGATATTAGAGACTGGCCGGTGTCGAATTACAAATGCCGGTGCTGCAGTGTTAGATTGGCACAGACTCAACAATCCCACAGGCTCACATATTGTAAACAAAGACTAGGTCCCTCTTTAGCTTTTTGTTCTTTGAAAGGAGAAAAACTGACAACCCCCCAGCCGGCTGAGAAGGAAGTCTGTTTCAATGGTAATATCACCACAACGGCAGACTTCTGAATGAAGATCACGCCTTTGCACAGCAGAGGGTGATGTCATGGTCACGTGTCAAATGTGAGCCTAGCTCCGGCCAGCAACAATATTGAAAATGCAAATAAACACGGGAGGTTTGTTTTGCTTTTGTAAACAAAATCAGCTTAGATGGCTGACTGGAGCGGTGCAGAGACTAGGGGGCTTCAGGCTTTTAAAAAAGAAGCACAGATCGCCGGACAAATCAGCAATCGGGATAAAAACAAGTCACGACTAAGCAAAAAGGGTATTCGTGACAGCGTGACCACCCCATGCCCCTTTTATGTCGCCATCATGTAATTTTTGGGAAAAAACATGATTGTGTCACATTACCAGGATGACCACTTACTATGAATGACCAAAGGCTCCTTAATGCCGCCTACACATGTCACCTTCCTTCCAACATGATTTGGACATTAGACTGTTTTGTGATCATTCCATTGTAAAATTCTTACATATTGCTCCTTTAAATTAAACCAAGAAATTGTAAAATTTTTGTGATACAAAGACACAGATTTGCTTAGTGGTATCTATGAGTACAGATGGATGAAGCCTTTCTGCCTTTTTCTCTTGGTAGAAAAGTGAAATTAAAATATTTTCAGGTGCGTCCATGTTGTGCTTTTGTAACCAGATTTTGAGAACTTGTGGGTGTGAAAGCCCCGCCCACTTACTCGACCCCAATATGGTCACAAAATGTATCAGATAACTGATATAAGCTAATAAATATCTGAACATGTACAAGCCTGTAAATCAACATTATCTGAGGCGTGTTTGTAATTTGTAATTTTGTTAAAGCAGCATTCCGCAAGATTGCAGTTATATGGTCTATGTCGCCCTCTAGAGGCTTGCTGCGTAACGTCACTGTCATAACATTAAATCTCTCTATCGGGCATAAGAGTCATGTTTACATTCCTAATGTCAGGCAAAACAATGAAAACAAACTTTTCCACCTCCACACATTGAATAAATAGTTTTATCAGGACTGTATAACAACTTTATGCCCGACCAAACACAATAACCCCGGTGAAATCATTTATTACTTACCTAGTCATTAGCAACACGGCTAGGTTAGAGTCCGTAGTTCATGCTTTTCTTTCTAAAAGAGCTCTCCAGTGAGGAAAAGACGGCCCAATAATAACTCTGGTCTTTGCTCTTGCTCTATCACGTTCTTCTTTTCTTTTCCTATATTCCTCTGATAAGGGATTTCTAGCTTTCTTTGGTGGATCTGCCGCTGCTAAACACAGAGTCTACGTTATACAATTATGGCAAGCCAAAGGGATAAAAGAAATGCGCGTTCTAAACTCGCATTATGTCCGCCAAAACGCGCGACATAATGCTCGCTTTTAGAACACGCGAGTTTTTGCCCCCTTTGGCGTCAAAACGCGCATTCAAGACGCTCATTTTGGCAGACATAACGCGCGTTTAGAATGCGCGCATATTTATCCCTTTGGCTTGCCATATTCTGCCGTAAAACGACACCCAGTCAGTACTTCCGGCGCTACCCGAAGCACAAAAACTGTATAGCGCAATAAACAGATGTGGGACCCCCCCAACACTATCACAGGTATGAAAATGAACACAATAGATAATACTATGACGCAAAAACTTTACAAAAAAGCATAATTTTAAGGTGTAAAAGTTGCGGAATGTTGCTTTAAGTCTATTCAGGGGTTCTGGAGAGGAATGTTCGTCGGATAGTTGAACCTTGGATCCAGGAGGAAAAATGTGGTTTTCCGGTGAGAGTTGGACTCCGCCAAGGCTGCCCTTTTCCACCGATTCTGTTCATAACATTTATGGACAGGATTTCTAGGTGCAGCCAAGGTGGTGAGGGGATCCGTTTTGGTGGCCTTAGGAGCAGGTCTCTGCTTTTTGCAGATGATGTGGTCCTGTTGGCTTTATCAGACCGTGATCGCCAACTTTTGCTGAAGCGGTTTTCAGCCAAGTGTGAAGCAGCTGGGATTAGAATCAGCTCCTCTAAATCCGAGACCATGGTCTTGAATCGGAAAAGGGTAGAATGCCTTCTCCAGGTCAGGGACGAGGTCCTGCCCCAAGTGGAGGAGTTTAAGTATCTCAGGGTCTTGTTGACGAGTGAGGGAAAGATGGATCGGGAGATCGATAGGCGTTGAACCGGTCTGTCGTGGTGAAGTGAGAGCTGAGCCGGAAGGTGAAGCTCTCGATTCCCCGGTCGATCTACGTTCCTACCCTCACCTATGGTCACGAGCTTTGGGTAGTGACCAAAAGAATGAGATCGCGGATACAAGTGGCCTAAATGACTTTTCTCCGCAGGGTGTCTGGACTCCCCCTTAGAGATTGGGTGAGAAGCTCGGTCATCCAGGAGGGGCTCGGAGTAGATCCGCTGCTCCTCCACATCTGGAGAAGCCAGTTGAGGTGGCTCGGGCATCTGGTTGGATGCCTCCCGGACGCCTCCCTGGTGAGGTTTTCTGGGCACATCCAACTGGGAGGAGACCTAAAGGAAGACCCAGGACACGCTGGAGGGACTATGTCTCTCGGCTGGCCAGGGAATGCCTTGGGATTCCCCCGGAGGAGCTGGCCCGTGGCTGGGGAGAGGGAGGTCTGGGCCTCTCTGCTTAAGCTGCTGCCCCCACGACCCGACCCCAGGTAAGAGGACAAAAATGGATGGATGGATGTTTGTAATTTTTTCATCAGAAATGTGACACATTTATTTAGACAGAAGGGGTGGAGCCTAAAGCTTATACTGCAACCAACCAAGAGGATGCAGTTTGGTGTCTTTTCACTTCAGCCTTCTTGTTTCTTTATATTAAACTTGTGATGATTCAATAGTAAAAAACACACATAAATGTTTTATTCAGTAGTCCATTTACAGATTTCTTCATATTCCATCCTCATTGCCAACCTCTGAGCTTTATTTCCCAGGATTTGGGAAAGTTTTTTGTAAACAGTTAGAGGAGCAGTAGAGTTTGAACCAGGCTGTGCATCAGGCAGCTGAAGTAATCTACAAATTCATAAAAAACAGATTTGAAGTGAATAAAATCGTCTGCAGAGGGCGATCAGTGTGGAGACGGGGGACACGTCTGCGGTTCACTGACCTGGAGGTATCTAGTGCTGGTTCAGAAAAAACAGAGCAGAAAATTCCTGACAACACGTTCCGCCTGCAGTCGTACATCTCGAAGAATTTGTGGACATAAAAGCAGGTGTGATGATTGAGAAGGTTGTTAGCCTACTCACGCAAAGGCTGTGTTTCACACGCACGCCCGCACGCACGCACGCACGCACGCACGCACGCACGCACACCATGAGTATTTCTTTGCATACCAGCGGGATTCTGTTGATTGTTTTAGCTTCACACAAACGCACCTCTCTTGTGCTTTAATCATCCCATAACCTAAATTACCCCTCTAATTCCTAAGAAACATTTTATTTTTGTCATGACCTGCTGTGTGTTAACAAGGATGTTTGGGGTTTTTACTGATCCAAATGTCTTGAAAGTTGAAAGGTAAACGTCGTGTTCCAAATGCTCCAGAAACTTAGATTAAATTCTAATGAAACTTGTGTGTTCGTGGTGTGTTTAGGACATGACAGAGGAAATACAGAAGGGTATTAGCAAACTGGAACATTTGTTGATTTTGTAAGCTTAACAAAGGTTGGTTCCAGGAGGTTCCAGGCCCGGTGGGAAAGCCCAGACCTCCCAGCTGGTTGAGTCCAAAGTCTTCTAAGGGCAGAAAGGAAATGTTTTCCTTTCATAGACATTCCCTTGAAGTGCACAGAAAACCAGAAGTCCTCCTAATCAGAGGCCCAAACCACCTCAGCTGATTCTCTTCAATGAGGAGGAGCAGCAGCTCTACGCCACATTTCTTCCAGATGATGGAGATCCTCACCTTATCCTAAGGGCACTCAACAGAGGAAGCTCATTTCAGGTAGCCTAGAAATCTAGACCAACCGTAGCAGTAGCAAATAATTTTGCTCTGCCGTTCGGTCTAGCCACGCACCATTGCAGACTCAGCAGGTCTACAAACAGTTTTGTGTCTGGCCAATCACAGCACTCCACTCGACAGAGAAAAACAACAAAGATGGCGTTAGCTCAGGGACGGCGCTTGTTTTAAATTTAGACAAGCTTTTCTTTGAGACATGAGCAGATAGAGGTACTTAAATCCTTTATTTAGAAAAGGGATGTATTCATTTCTTTTTCGACAGTGTATGGCAGAAGCTGACTCAAAGCCATGGTAAGTACGCCACGTTCCTTGTTAATCTGGTCCTAGAGCTGACCAATTGCATGCAGGGACAGTCTCATAGACAACCATAGATTCCGCCCCTATGAGTGAGCTGTTTAAATGATTTTGTAGCCAAACTATATATTCACATATATAGGATGGCTTTCCAGGCTACATTTCAGGTGCTTTTATTCAAGATCCTGATCTGTCAGTCCTGATCCAAATATCTGGGCCACAGGTGAGGGTTGGAGCACAGATGGACCAGTCAATTCACAGAATGCCTCAGTGGACACAAGACTTCTCCAGGTCCACGAAAAACACGTATGGACCAGAGAACCAAACTCCTAACTTTGCAACAGTGAAGGGATCTGATCTGCTGTTCCACGGCCAAACTGGAATAGCCCTGTCATCAATTCCCAGAGACACTAAAAATGAAAAATGAAGCAACAGACAACAAATATCAAAGTCTTACTCAAAAGTATAAGGGTATTTGACCTGTCACATTCCTGGGTTACGATTCTCTACATAAACAATCTCAAAACCACATAAAACCCAAGTTTTTACTGTAGGACCCCCCAGCATCACATGTGAAACCAGGCTAAGAGTCCTTCTGCAGATTTAAAAGCTAAATCTCTGTGTGACATAAATAAAATGTCAGTTAGTCTGCTGTGAAGGAGAACAATAGTTCTGCCCGTAGGACGGTTTTGAGCAGCCTCCCAGCCTTGCGTGTGCCCCATCGAGCAAACTCTAATAGGATTACTTTACGCAGCAGGTCATGACACCTCACATGAATGCTGCCATGACCTAATACAAATTCACAGCATATTCCCATCGCTGCTTCGTGCACAGAAACAGTCTGAAGGAAAAACTCACCGTTTTGATGTTTTGGGTTAAATGTTGCAGGAGACGGGATTAAAGTCCCAATTTAAAGGCTTACAACATTTTGCTGTTTGTTGGACTGGAATGTTTTTACTTCATCATGTTGCTGTTTTTTAATACTTCACTCCTCCACTGTTGCTTTATTTAAAGGAATCCCCATACATTATGTTTTTAAATAATTATTTAACATTGCTACACAGCTACGGCCTGTCTGCATGTTGGCAACTTTGAGAAAAAATAGCAAAAATGTTCAATATTCTTTCATTTGAATCACACTTTGAGTTATATTTTATGAAAATGTTCCTGCTTCAACGTAAAAATGTTCTAAATGAATTTCCAGTGTCATCTTTATTCACCTTTGCGTGGGATCAAGTTTACAATAAGGGTGATGATATTTTTATCCATATTTGTCGGTTTGTAACACATCTCATGAACCACAAGATGGATTTTTACCGTGGATGAACGTTTACAACGGTTAACCTTTACAGCCAATTCAATTCAAGATGGCTGCCACAGCTGACTGACACAAGCGAACACAAAAATAGCTATATGTCAGTCAGTTTCAGGTGTCAAAGGTATTCACATTCATTTCTCAGGTAGAAATATAGAATCTAGAAATTAAAAAGTCTTCTGTTGAAGATGAAGTATCGATTCAAGCTTTTTACTGTAGTAAAAGTAAAAAATAACTTTTTAAAACTACTTAAAACCAAGTTCACTGAGAAACAGTTTTAAACTTATTTTTGAAATATGAGTGGTCACTCTGAGAATAACACACAGGCTGAACGAGCAAATAGTCTTCTACCCCTATCTCCTGTATTAGCCACCGATAGAAAGTGGAGGAGGAAACTCTCATGTTAGAAAATCCTGACAGATCTACGTCACACTGTCACTTAACATTCATGGACTCATCCATCTTGACTCATGACGGGGAAGGCTGTTATTGGTTTAGCATCCAGGAAACAGCAGAGAACGTCTCTGCTAGTAGAAGCTAACCTTAAGCATTAGCAACTCCACCACACAGCAGAACTCCTCCAGGCTTGTGTTATTTGTGGAGATAAAACATCAACGTTGCAGAGTAAACAGAGTCAGTGGTAGAGTCGTGTTGCTGTTAGCCAGTCAGAGAAGAGATGTCCAAATATCAGAAAATAAGACTCCAGATCCTACCGTGTTTAGCTCAACCTGCTCTGGCTCACTTCTACTTACAGGAGGGCAGAGTTTTTATTTATTAAAGAGATCTTCTCACAAAGCAATCATTTATACTGGAGAACATTAGCCTAGTGAACTAGACCAAATTCTTGCCTTGCAAAGTTTGGTCTAGGCATGCTTCATTGGAACCCTCACAGCCTGATCCACTGCTGTGGCTGTCCAATCACAGCACGCTATAGTTTTGGTTGGGCCAATCACAGCACTAGCACTCCTCCCTCAAAAATACATTTTTACTAAAGGGCATAACGACTATAATGTTAAATAAATAAGGCCCTGTCCACACGTAGCCGGGTATCTCCCAAAACGAAGATATTTTTCTACAATCCGGCCTGTCATCCATACGAAAAACGCAGATTTACGCAACGAAAACAAATCTTTTTGAAAACTCCAGCCAAAGTGAAGATTTGCATTTCTCTGTTTTCAGCGTCTCTGTGGACAGAAATAATCGGAGTTTTAGGTTTCACAATGTCACTGTCTGCGACAAAAATGCTGACGGTCCATGTGCGACCTGTGTTTACACTCCAACATGGATGCCCTCAGATCTGTGCTCGCGTTATCAATTGTCCAAGCGCTTTTTGACGCTTGTTGACTTTATACTCCAAAACTACATTTAAGAGCACGTCTACCTCCTTATTGGTCCACACAAGTGAACTAGGCGCCATGTTTCATGTTTTGTTGACGTTGAGCAGGAATATGAAATGGATAGGATTTGGGGGAACTACTACTGCCTACAGGTCTGGCATTCCTATGAATGTGCGTAACAATGCACTTATGCGGTTACATGTGGATGGAGTTTTTTCTAAAAACGAGGTGTTGTGGACGCTATTTTTTTGGGAGGGCGGATATTCGTTTTAAAAAAACGGCTACGTGTGAACAAGGCCTGAGACTGGTTTCATATAAGTATTGTAATGGTGCAAAAATTCAACCTTCATAAGCATGTTATCAATAATTTTACTGGAATGCAAATCCAGCAGCTGCAAGATTCTGTGAAGGCAACAGGTGATAAAACTAGACCAGAAAATTGTCAGGCTTGGTACTAATCACACTTTCATGCTTGTATATGACCAGAACAGGGCTGCACAGTGGAGCAGTGGTTAGCGCAGTTGCCTTGCAGCAAGAAGGTTCTGGGTTCACATCCCGGCCTAGGGCCTTTCTGCATGGAGTTTGCGTGGTTCTCTCCGGGTACTCCGGCTTCCTCCCACAGTCCAAAACATGACTGTCAGGTTGATTGGTCTCTCTAAATTGTCCTTAGGTGTGTGTGTGGTTGTTTGTCCTGTGTGTCTGTGTTGCCCTGCGATGGACTGGCAACCTGTCCAGGGTGTACCCCGCCTGTTTGCCCGATGTCTGCTGAAGATAGGCACCAGCCCCCCGTGACCCTGCTCGGATAAGCTTTTACAGAAAATGGATGGATGGATATAAACAGAATATAAGAGTTATGTCAAATATAATAATAATAATAATAATAATAATATTAATTCATCAAACTTATATAACGCTTTGTTAGGACACTCAAAGACGCTACATGCACTCTCACATTCACACACTGCTGATGATGGAAAGCTACTGAGTAGCCACAACCGCCCTGGGGCAGTCTGACAGAGGCGAGGCTGCATTGTTGCGCCATCGGTCCCTCTGACCACCACCAACAAAGGCAATTCGGGTTAAGTCTCTTGCCCAAGGACACAACGACAGCGACAGACCGAGCGGGCTGCAAACCCACAACCTTCCGATTGTGGGGCAACCATTTAACTCCTATGCCACCGTCGCCCCTTGACTCACAATGGGGATGAATGAAAGAATGTCCTGGCTGTGACATGGTTTGTGTCAGTGTGTGATGGAGCGCGTACAAACCAATAGCGTCAGAAGGTAGATGTTAAATTATCATCCAACCACAATCAAATTCACTCTACCCCTGTGGTGCCATTCACCTGGATATGTTACTTTTTTGTCTTTGTGTTTTTCTAACAAGCCAAAAAAAAATAGGAGTAATGAGGTTATTTTAAAAAATAAGGAGTAGAAAGTACAGGTGATTGAGGGAAAATGAAATTGAAATAAGAATTTAGCTAACAAGTAATTCGTCCAGTGATGTATACTCAAAAATTCTACTCAAGGAAGGTAATGAAGTATTTGTATTTCATTACTTGACACCTTTGGTTTGACTGATACTGAGATAAAATTTGATGTGCAAGAAGCTGAGTCATTCTTTACATAAACTCCAAATTCTATCAGACCGAATGCACATAATGATCTTTTCAAGATTTGAAGCTTACTAAAATCTGACGTGGTAGAAGTTAAGAGTCGTTCACAACTGATCGTTCAGCTCTTTTTTTTTTTTTTTCCCAAGATTTGACAAAAAACTGCTACAGCTGATGCATCATTAGTCAATATGAAAGGACATTATGGTTTAAGGTTGGTTCTGGATGCAGCACCAGCCTAAATGTATTCTAGTTTATTGGTTTGTGCAAATGCTATATTATGGGATGTTTAGTATAATTTTGCATGAGTTTTACAGGCTTCGGGTAACAGAAGGCTTTGCATCCTGTGCTGCAAAAATGGAGGTAATTTTACTTTTTCACAAGAAAGCTTTGGCCTATTCATGATTTAAACATTTTTCTTTACTGAAATGGTAAAAAACATAAATGGCTAATATTTATAAAGCATTTTCTAGAGTCCTACACCCCTAAGGTGCTGAATAACACAACAGTCATTCACCCAATCACGCACACAGGTAGCCTGGCAAGCCATCCTATAATCTGGCCACAGCTCATTGAAAGAACCCAGTCATGGGCCGGAATTTGTGGTTGTCTTTCAAACTGTCTCCACATGCAATTGGACAGTGCTAGGACCAATCAGAGCAACGGACAATGGGACATACTCTTTACTACAAAAATCAGTCGAAGAGGTAGTCCGCCCAATGCACTGTCGAAAAAGAAGAAGAAGAAGCAAATACATCCTTTTTCTAAATAAAGGACTTAAAGTGACAATGTGTAGTTTTTACCATTAATCTCTGGAAATATTCATCGAAATCTTGTTGAAAATGAATTAAATGATGCCCAGTTGTTGAAAAATATTGGCGCCTTTGTAACATCGGCTATGTACATCTAAGTGTATACATCTGAGTCGCTGAGTGACGCCATATTAGACGTGATGTTTTCTTGTACGGGAGTCGTGAGGACAAAACGCATTAACTGATTTGTAACAAGCAGTTACAAAACTTTCACCATTTTTATTCATAAACGTTGTTGTTTAAACATTCACCTCTTCACTTGTTGCCAGTGATGAATGGCAGTTTGATGTGCTTGCCATTTTGCTTACAGTTTAGTATAGTAGTTTATCCCTGAAGGGATTCGTTCGTCCTTGTTCTTTTTATCCATTCTTTTGACTCTTGTGCTGCTTCAACTTCGGCTTCCCTGTAGCAACGCGAGTCATCATACACCTAAAATGGTGCCAGGAGGGGTGTGGTTCACAGGCAGGCCACGTGTCTGACAAAGACCGGTGGCCATCTGTTGGTAAGGTCGTACTCAAACACAAAAATACCGCTTGCTTGCAATGATTTAGGTATGAACTGACACCTATCGCCAGAGAAAATACACAGTCACTTTAAGTACCTATATCTGCTCATGTCTCCAAAGTTGATGCCAAAGCCATTTGAAACCAGTGTTTTTCCTGAGCCGACGCCATCTTTGTAGTTTTTCTTTGTTGCAGCGCTAGCGCAAAGAGGTGTTGACGCTGGTGGTGATGAGCTACATCTTAGCCACAGCTGCCCTGGGATGAAATGACAGAAGCGAGGATGCGGAGCACAGGTTACCCCCTGGTCATTCTGACCACCAACAGCAGGAAAAGAGTGTGAAGAGTGTGCCTTGCCCACGGACACAATGACTGTGACAGGATGCAAACATGCAACCCTCCGGTTATGGTTCTGGACCTTTAAACTTCTGTCTCCGCCGCCCATCGAACTTTATGTAAATGAGGTCTAATTATCATACATTTGAAAAAGGAGTGTAAAGTTTGAATGGAGGTGTAGAAACCACTCAAGCCATTTGTGTTGCCCCCCCCCCCCACACACACTTGCTGCTATGTTCAATTCTTACTACATTCAAAATGTGTTCTTTGATGTCTGATCAAAAATAAAAAATAAACTTTTGTTCCAAACTTTTAATATCTAACGACTGACTGAAGTCGCTGCTGCTTTTGGGCTGACTGGTGAGACGCGTCTAAAGGTTTGAGCCTGAGCTGAAGACGCTGTAGAGAGGAGCTGGTGTTTTGGGTGAACACAAGAGGATGTAACCAGTAGAGTCACCTTCGCACGCAACCAAGTCAGCAAAACACGCTGGGTTAGTTGACACAAATAATTCATACGTGTGCACAGCTGTGTGTGTGTCGGGAACTTATTTGATTCCTTTCTCTAACGAGTGTGAAAACCAGATTAGTAACTGAGCTGATGACTTCCCCTCTCTGCCGTCCCCGCTGCCTTCCTCTGTGCTGCTGCACGCCGGTACCTTAGAGCAGAAACAATAGTTGCGTGCAGAAATATCTCGGTCATCTATCTTTTTGTCACCTCTCCCTCTGAGGCTGAGCACGAAGGTGTCATGACTGAGAGCAATAAAGAGGGAGAGACTACAGAAAGACTAAGAGCATTTCTGAGAAGAGTCATGACCCTTATTTAAAGGGAAAAAACAGAAACAAACAATCAGACCTGGTCAATGCACGTGAGTCAGGAAACCAGAATACGTTTTCTCTGAGTGGATGGGTGTTCATCGTCTCAAATCAGCTCAATAAAAACACTAAATCAGCTTGTCCTGATTTTTAATGTCACAACATGAGATGTGGATAAAAGCCAAAAAGTTATCGTGTCTTTTAAAAAGTAATTTTAATAAAAAAAGCATGAAACATGATTTCTACTGATTCAGTTTGTTTTCAAAAAACAAACAGACAAACATGCAGATTACACATGAAAACACGCCGGTCAGTCAGCAATAGGGAGCCGTGACTTTGGGTTGTAGCACAACATGATGACTAAAACATGAGTCTCACAGGAAGCCGGACGTTCCACCACTCAGCTGTTCTGATCTCTGAGATCACGGTTTAAGTTGGAGAATTTGGGGAGGTTTTTTCCATAGAATGTTTTCCTGCGAGGTGGTGATGTCACTCTCAGAGGTGTACTTTTAGTCAGGTGGGGTTTACCATAGTGACCCAGATGAGCGGCTAATAGTAACCATGGTGAAACTAATAAGCCAGTTGCATATGTTTTAACATTTCTTTGATCTTGGTTTTCTATAAGATTCTTAAATAATTTTTACATTTAACCACCGACATGTCAGTTATTATTGTTGTTGTTATTATTATTGTTATTTGATGCTTTGTTTTCTTGGAAAACATCTGCTTCTGCCCTTTTGAGGGGAAAATTGTGCAAACATTTGCTTTCAATGATGATCACTAGCACTCATTTTGTACATTCGTACTGTGTGTAACATCATGATTCATTACTTTGTTATTTTTTTAACACAGCGCAGTAAAGGTAAAAAAACATCTTTTTACTATAGCACTCATGTTTTTTATACAGCAGGGTTCTCTGCAGGTTCCTTTGATCTCTATCAGACACTTCTCTATAGGCTGTCATCAAATAATAGCAGCATGTATGCATGTGGATGTTGGCACGCAAGGCAAGTCATGTATGATATACATTAACCTTTCCTGCTTCCACACACACACACACACACACACACACACACACACACACACACACACACACACACACACACACACACACACACACGCCACATGGCAACATACACTCTGTCAGCCGTGTCAAACAGCCAATCAACGGGTTAATGCAGAGAGTGTTTCTTCATGAAGATGTCTCACTCTGATCAGTTTTCAGTGAGCTAAAACTTTTTTGTCGATTGTTGAAATATTCAATCTTCTGTCTTTGATTTCCTATTATTACAACTTTAATAATGAAATAATATTTTTGTTGTTATTATCATTGGTATTGTTGTTGTTTTAATTTTAAATTGTTAAAAGAAGAATTAAAAGTATGTCATGTCACTGGGACACATTCCCACCTCTGACTGGAATCTCTGCTCCGGTTTCTGCTCCTGAGTGCAGCATCCTTCTGGACAAACAATCTTCGGGTTAATCATTGTGCGTTGCGTGCAGACTGTGTTTGCTCGGTCAGAGCCAAGGGTCAGCAGGCTGTGTACAGAAAGAGGTGAGGGAGGTATCAGTCACCCTTTTCTATCAAAACAATCACTGCTGGTTTTTTTAGGCAGCACGCAAAGTTGTGTGACACAAAGAAAAAGAGCATTTGAAAAAGGAAGAAGAACTTTTGCAGATCAGCTGCGCATTCAGGTCATCTCCATAAAAAACTCTGTACAGTCACCAGATCTGAAAATGAGAACACAGCAGAACATGATAGCTGCTCACTTGCAAATAGATTTACAAAAACACATTATTATTATTTTTTTATCAAACCTTTAATTAACTCATCATTTAATATTCAAATATGAAACTGGTCAAGTTTCTAACTCAACTATTACTGAGATCAATGTTAAAGCTCTAGCTTGAAGTTTAAAAAACTATCTGTTGTTACTTTAATGTTTGTATAAATTTACTTTTAACAACTAGATTTTTTGTTTTGATCATTTCACATTAAACCCTGAATACACCAGGAGTAGGCCTACTGATCTGATTCCATGTAAAAACACAGAATTCCATGTAAGTATCCCTGTGATGTGAATTTGATGGTGCTGTAGAAATTTATAAAATAACATCACATGGCATTTAGCTGATTAAAGCCAATCTAAGGAGACAGAAAAACACTTTGGTCCCAGTTGTGAGACTAGCCGTTAGCTCATCAATCCTGAAAGACATACAATTTATTTCTCAGAACAGAGGCTGTTCAGGAAGCTTTTGACGATAGTAACTCAGATAATTTATAAGTTTTAAAGAGAAACACATTTCAGAATGACTGTAACGGCCCTTTAAAGTTAGATTTTTAAACACCACCTTTGCTCTCATTGATAAAACTTTCATAACTTCATTAATGTTCCAAGAAAATGCAGCAAACAGACATAGATGGGAAGAATAGTGGATAGAGTTCAAATGTTATTATCAGCTGGATTTTAAACAAAGCTCAATATATTTTATCTGTGCCTCTTGTGCACCGCACATCTAAAGTTACAAAACGACTGAAAGTGATCCGTCACGTCCTTTTGCACGTTGCACTTTGTTCAGTTAAATGCAATATCTTTTCTGATCCTTGATTCAGCAAAATCTTCTCTCTTTTATCTGCGCTCTTGAGTCGGAACTTTGATCTAGTTGTTCTAGATTAGAGCAGCGTGTTTTCTTCCTGAGATTTTTCATTGGCAGCCTTTTTCTGCAGGAATACCTTCTTATCTGATTTTTCTCAAACTGGCTGCAGATTCCTGCAGCTTGCATTCAAAAGCAAAGGGAAGAGAATCCAAGCAGAGATGAAGAATTCCCTTGCGTGAGGAAGCGCCTGTTATTCAGGTACACGTGTGAAGCTGAGCCTATTGTGTGCCAAGCTTTATCTCCTTAATCACTCCTCTTTGCCACCAGTTAATCATTTGTGCATGCCAGGTGCTCACACACATTGGATTTATTACACGCAGGGAGAACAGAGGCGGGATGATGACACCACTGCTGATAGTGCTGACTTAGCTGCCGGACGGCATCAACTGGTCCTTCCTTTGCACCAGTGGGATTATGGGTAGCTGCAACACACTGGTTCATGCATCAAACACCCGACACATCTCATGAGTCCTGATGTTTGTGTTCGCTCTCTGCATGGACGACATTAGACGTTTTCTGCTGCAGTAATAAAACCTGATTTCTGTTATGCAACTGAGGGAGGGACAGATAAAAGTGTGTTAGGAGCACTGGCTGCTGTGAGCCGGTGTGGTATGTGTGATAAACCAGGGCAGTAATCCAGCAGCTTGTTCGCTGCTAGATTAAAGATGGTGATCACGATATGGGATTGTTAAAGAGACCTGACAGAAACTACCCGGGGAGCTGCCACACCTGACATGCACGTAAATCTCCGTGTGTGAGAACACGGCTGCAGGTTTCTGCTGAGCTATGGCTGCGTGTAAGCAGCCGGCTGAGACTGTGTGAAAATGTCACAGGACTGAGTTTAGTTGTTTGTTGCCAAAGGGTGTAACCTGGCTTAAGTAAATTTTGATCCCTGCAGGGCAATGCAGCTCGTCTTCCACCTGCTTCTGAAAAATCTGTACCTTGTAAACATCAGAACCAGTTCCTGGCTGGGTAGCGGCAGCTGGAGACTAGCTAGAGAAAAGAAATGACAAGAAACTGAGTTGGTGCTTTTACACGAGTGATATTTTTGCAAATTTTCTTGATTCAATTTGGTCTAAACTGTGTTAATTAAGTCCCAATCCCCAGTGAGTCGTGGCAGATGGCTGCTCATACTGAGCCAGGATCCTCTGGAGGTTTCTTCCTGTTAAAAGGGAGTTTTCCTCTCCACGGTCGCTACATGCTTGCTTAGTATGAGGATTGTTGAAAAGTCACAAGTCAATGACTTGATGCAATCTGCTGGGTTCCTCATATAGGAAACATTTTTACTGATTGGCTTCATGAACTGAACTGTATTGGAATGTTTACTTTGTGAAGTGCCTTGAGACGACTCTTTTGGCGCTATATAAATAAACTGAATTGAAGTGTCAAATTGATCTTTTTACCCTCATTTAAATGCAGATTTGTTCTGCCCTTATTCTGTCCTTATTTTTGTCACCAGTTTAGTTGCATCAGTCTGCAGCTCTGATTTCCCGCTCTTCCTGACTCTCTGACGCTAGACTGAGATGAGTTTGAGATGCCTGCAATGGATTTTTGGACATTTTCAGGGAAATTCTTCCTCACAGATTCCTCAAACATGTTTGAAATTCCGACAACACTGAAGGCTCTGCAACAAGGAAACAATAAGCCCTCGTAAACATTTTGAGACATTTTGGAAACCACTTTAAGAATGCTGTTCACAATTTGCTCATGGTTGCAGCCCAGTGAGATACTGGTTTCTAACAAAGCTCCCCATTTCTTCTCTTCTTCTTTAAGCCAGTATGTTGGTGACAAATTGCAAACAGAATTCTCGAAGGAGTTTCCAAAACATCTTGATATGTTCATGAAGATTCTTGGTTTGTGCACATCTCAGGCTCTTGCTGATGCATCGCTTGAATTACGAATTTCCTAAAAATACAATTTTTCTTTCTAAACAAGGTTAATTTGGTTTATAATTGTCTTTTTATCCATGTGATCCAAACTGAAATAAAGCTTCATAATTGTACCTGTTGTGATTCACATCCCACCTTAGTTCACCTGTTTCAACAGAGGACAAAAACAGCTTTGGTTTCATCCTCGTTCTGCAGCTCACCAAAAATTAAGTGATAACGTGTCTCACAATAATGTCATGTCACATATGGTGAAGATTTCTGAAGTCTGAACTTGCGTTTTGAATGTAATGAGATTACAAATGTACCTGCTGACAGCTCATAGTCAAACCTGTCAGGAGGAAAGGATTTTTCTTTGATCTCCGGCCAGCTCCGAACTCACAAACCAACAATCAGGATTGTTGTTGTTCCAAATAGTAAAAAGAAACTTCCTAAAATGAAATCATAAAACAGCGTTTATGTGTTGTATTGAGCTGCTTTGATGTTCCATCTCAGTTTCATACTGGGTGCTTGTGTTACACACACCTGTGCTGCATCAAAGTGGTTCAGCTGGTTATTCAGATTGTGCACGCTGTAGCGCAGTGGCATTAACAGGCCATCAACAGGCTGTCATCATGGCTGACCCGACGTCCGCAGAAACATGGATATTGTGTCTGCCGCTGATGGTCAGATAAGCGAGGAGGACAATGGCAAGCATGTCAAACAAACCACCGCAAAATCTCCAAATTCATTCCGTCACAGACAAAGCAGTTTCCTAGTTGGATCGGGAAAAGCACGAGGGTGGACTTTAATTTGCTGCACTAACTCGTCTTGTCATTGTGCAAACTAAAAACAGAGATTTGTTGTTAAACAAACATTGTAACGATCTAAAATAAGGCAAAACTTCCAAAGGTGATGATAAACTGGATGAGAAGAGTAAGGAGATCCAAGACAATCAGAAATGTTATAGCTGCTGCGAGTGGCTCATCAGGATCACCATGGTCACCGTCAGTGGATCGTCAGGGTCAACATGGTAAAGTCAGTGGCTCATCAGGAGCACCATGGTAACCAGCCACCTGTGTCTCATCAGGGTCACCATAGTGACCTCACGTGTCTCGTCAACATCACCATAGTTACCAGTAACCTGTGTTTCATCAGGGTCACCATGGTAACTATCAGCATCTAGTCAGGGTCACCATGGTAACCACCATGGACTCTTCAGGGTCATCTTTGATGGTGCTACAGGTGAATGTTGGTGTTGCTACTGGGTTTGATGGAGCAGACATGAGGAGATAAAAACAGCCTCACTTCCTGTTTGGAGCTGTGATGTAATGGAACTCAATGGGAACAGGTCTGTGGACTCTCTGGACTCTGAGGGGACCTGAGAGGATCATCAGTCCTACAGCAGTGAGAGACATCGCAGGTGGAGGAAGACACACATACCAATGTCTACACTTTATAAATTTAGTAAGAGTTTTTTTACAAGATGTTAAAACATTTTAGACAGATCAAAAGTAACGCCATGCTGACTCTAGAAACATTTTCTATAACCCTCCAACTGAAACTCTGATTGTGCATGCTTGTGTTTTAATAAGGGCACACATCAGAACAGAAAATAATAATTAGTCCAGTTTCAATATTAGACATTTTTTGGTCATGACCTCTAGCTGCAGAGTGGGGAAAACGTTAATCATCAGAAAAAGATGCAGGATGTCCGTGTTGGTATGTGTGTCATGCATAACTACTTCCCACATGATTCATCCTCTAAATATGACTGTGCAGGTCTGTGTCGTGACACAGTATCTCTACCTGTTGTGTAACACATCCACCGCCTATCAAAACAGAACAATTAGTCCTTGAGAGGAACATTGCTGAGAATGGGAATGACATCATAATGTTTAATATTGCAGTCCAGCAGTCAGCATTTAACCTGACGGGTGCTGAAATGTTTTGGGAATTAGGTTTTTTAGGAACTGTGAGAGTTTAAATGCTAAAACAAACACGCTGAAATAGCTGTGCATGTGAGTTCATGCAGCATATTCCAGCATCTAAGATCAGAACAACCAAAAACACAAAAGATGTTCCTGCAGGGGTGTGGTGCCTCTCAGTGTACGCCTCAGTTTCTTCTGCACAAATGCAAGTGTTCACATTTGCTACTGTGCATTTCCAGTTCCCACAGCATGACTCATAGCTTTGCTTTCCAGTAATTAATGGTTTGAACTTGCGCTCTGCTCCATGTGAGTCGAGAGGTGAAAGTTGTGTTGGGGTTTACTGTGGGTGATGTTGATGCAGTGTGTGTTTGATTCTGTGCAACAGAACAAAATCAGTGTCTGCAGGCTCCACGGTGAGATGCAGAGAGATCCAGGAGACACTCCCAGTCTCAGATGAATGAACTGTTGTTTTTTCTGAATGAGAAGCTGCCTCCTTGTTTGTCTTTCATTTGAGGACAAGTTGTTTTCTTTAGGACTTGCTGTGGTGAGACAAACTCTGACAGCACCGGCAGATGTTTACTCAAGTTCTCTTTGGCACTCGCTAGCATAAAACTCACATTCAAAAATGTTGTATTAGTGATATACAGGTCCTTCTCAAAAAATTAGCATATTGTGATACAGTTCATTATTTTCTGTAATGTACTGATAAACATTAGACTTTCATATATTTTAGATTCATTACACACAACTGAAGTAGTTCAAGCCGTTTATTGGTTTAATATTGATGATTGTGGCATACAGCTCATGAAAACTCAAAATTCCTATCTCAAAAAATTAGCATATTCTAACCGACCAATAAAAGAAAAGTGTTTTTAATACAAAAAAGGTCAACCTTCAAATAATTATGTTCAGTTATGCACTCAATACTTGGTCGGGAATCCTTTTGCAGAAATGACTGCTTCAATGCGGCGTGGCATGGAGGCAATCAGCCTGTGGCACTGCTGAGGTGTTATGGAGGCCCAGGATGCTTCGATAGCGGCCTTAAGCTCATCCAGAGTGTTGGGTCTTGCGTCTCTCAACTTTCTCTTCACAAAATCCCACAGATTCTCTATGGGGTTCAGGTCAGGAGAGTTGGCAGGCCAATTGAGCCCAGTAATACCATGGTCAGTAAACCATTTACCAGTGGTTTTGGCACTGTGAGCAGGTGCCAGGTCGTGCTGAACAATGAAATCTTCATCTCCATAAAGCTTTTCAGCAGATGGAAGCATGAAGTGCTCCAAAATCTCCTGATAGCTAGCTGCATTGACCCTGCCCTTGATAAAACACAGTGGACCAACACCAGCAGCTGACATGGCACCCCAGACCATCACTGACTGTGGGTACTTGACACTGGACTTCAGGCATTTTGGCATTTCCCTCTGCCCAGTCTTCCTCCAGACTCTGGCACCTTGATTTCTGAATGACATGCAAAATTTGCTTTCATCTGAAAAAAGTACTTTGGACCACTGAGCAACAGGCCAGTGCTGCTTCACTGTAGCCCAGGTCAGGCGCTTCTGCCGCTGTTTCTGGTTCAAAAGTGGCTTGACCTGGGGAATGCGGCACCTGTAGCCCATTTCCTGCACACGCCTGTACACGGTGGCTCTGGATGTTTTCACTCCAGACTCAGTCCACTGCTTCCGCAGGTCCCCCAAGGTCTGGAATCGGTCCTTCTCCACAATCTTCCTCAGGGTCCGGTCACCTCTTCTTGTTGTGCAGCGTTTTCTGCCACACTTTTTCCTTCCCACAGACTTCCCACTGAGGTGCCTTGATACAGCACTCTGGGAACAGCCTATTCGTTCAGAAATTTCTTTCTGTGTCTTGCCCTCTTGCTTGAGGGTGTCAATGATGGCCTTCTGGACAGCAGTCAGGTCGGCTGTCTTATCCATGATTGCGGTTTTGAGTAATGAACCAGGCTGGGAGTTTTTAAAAGCCTCAGGATTGGTTTGCAGGTGTTTAGAGTTAATTAGTTGCTTCAGATGATTAGGTTAATAGCTCGTTTAGAGAACGTTTTCATGATATGCTAATTTTTTGAGATAGGAATTTTGGGTTTTCGTGAGCTGTATGCCACAATCATCAATATTAAACCAATAAACGGCTTGAACTACTTAAGTTGTGTGTAATGAATCTAAAATATATGAAAGTCTGTTTATCAGTACATTACAGAAAATAATGAACTTTATCACAATATGCTAATTTTTTGAGATAGGAATTTTGGGTTTTCATGAGCTGTATGCCAAAATCATCAATATTAAACCAATAAACGGCTTGAACTACTTCAGTTGTGTGTAATGAATCTAAAATATATGAAAGTCTAATGTTTACCAGTACATTACAGAAAATAATGAACTTTATCACAATATGCAAATTTTTTTGAAGGATCTGTATGACCAATATTTGCAATTTTTTTTGGGATATTTAGCCATAACTATAATGGACAGTTTTTGGTGCCGGTGGCTCCTGATTGGCAGCTTAAGCATGATGTAGAGTGACCAGCACCCTTATTAATTTAGAAAAGGTCAATAACTGAATCCTCCAATAAACTCATAACAAGAATGAATACCAGCAGGAGAATGCTGCAGGGCATTATGGGACATTTTAGTCATTTATTCCTCACAAGTTCTACCTGCAGTAAAGGTGACTAGTCTAATTCTAACAATATAAAATCTGTTAGAAAAGCATTTTTGCAGCAAAGGTTTTATCAAAGAAACACATTTTCTAATTTGTTCTGCAAAGTAATATAATTAGTGTTACTAATATTTAATAATGAAGGGAGGGTTTTGAGCTTACTGCACTGAAAAAACATTTTTTAATGATTATTTCTGATTATAATCGGTCTCTGAGTTTTTCATGCAGGCTGAACATGAAAATAGTCTCCTACACCTATCTCCTGCATTAGCTTCTGATAGAAAATAGATGGTGAAACTCTAGGATTAGAAAATCCTGACAGATCTACGTCACACTGTCACTTAACATTCATGGACTCACCCATCTTGACTCACGACGGGGAAGGCTGTTGTTGGTTTAGCGTCCAGGAAACAGCAGAGAACGTCTCTGCTAGTAGAAGCTAACCGTTAGCATTAGCAACTCCACCACACAGCAGAACTCCTCCAGGCTTGTGTTACTTGTGGAGATAAAACATCAACGTTGCAGAGCAAACAGAGTCAGTGGTAGAGTCACATTGCAGGAAATAAGACCTCACATCCTGCTGTCTGAAGCTCAGCTCTGATTTGGCTCACTTCTGCTTCCTGAAACAGGTGCACCAGAGCTTTATTTCCCCCCAGTACGACTTACAAGACATTCATTCCTAGTAGAGATCACTGCAGATGTATTAAAATATGAATAAAGTACCACTTTAAGAAAAGTCATGCTGTGCTGATGGGGTGTGTGTGTAGTGATTAGAACAGTCACCTCTCAGGTGTCACCAGTTTGAATTTAATCTGTTCAGACTGTCTGATGTAAGTTTCCATGATCTCCTGTCTAGATTTTCTCTGGGTTCTCCAGTTTCCTCCCTCAGTCCAGTAACATCACGTCTGGTTAAGCAGTGAATAAACATCAACCTCAGGTGTGTGAGTGTGTGTGCATCAACTGCTGACCTGTCCAGGTGCAGCCATGCCCAGTAGGCACCAGCTCTGCAGAACCCCGATCAGGAACAAGCAGGTACAGAGACTGGATGCAAGAATGAGATGTCTGATGGTACCTGCTGTAGATGGTTAATGTGTTAGGAGCTCTGCACATCCTCACCACTGGTTGGTGATTTGGGAAGCAGAGTTAGGTGCATGCAACAAACACAAACCTTTATATTTAGCTTATTTTTAGATTAGAGCTGCATGGAGGCACAGGTGCCCTGCAGCGTGATGGTTACAGGTGTCCAGCTGAGATGTCTCTGCGTGGACTAAACATTCATGTTTGGAGACTCTAAATGGAGCCTAGCTGTGTGTGTTTGTTTTTTGTTCCTATCTGGTCTTGGACTGGTGATCTGTTTAGTCCTAAGTTTTAGTCCTGGAGACCAGCTCTCCAGGAACCAGCAGATGTATAGATCAAAATTTACTTTTATTTTGAAAATAATGATAAAAAGAATGAAAATACAACCTGCGGTGTGAGACTGAACTTTATTTTAGTGGTTTTATTTATAATTGCACACCGGTCGTTTTAATTATAATCACATTATCAGGCTGTTTTCTAAAAGAATCCGCTTGGAACTCCACCAATGTGGAAACCATCAAGCCAAAAATAACACTGTGAACGTGTGTGTGTGTGTGTCTGCATGAACGGCAGCAAAGATAAGTGTCTGTGCACGTAGCAGCCTAGGCAGTCTGAGCTGTTTGTGTTTGTGAACCCATGCCATCTCGGGTATCGGCGCCTCATCACGGTTCTCCAGCTGTGGTCCGCCCTAAAAATATCAACATGTCCTCAGATTCATGCAGAAGGTAACTGTGGGACAGATGTGAGAGATTATCTGCTTCTGCGAGGCTGCAGCACCATGGCTGAACTGGAGATGTTACGACCCGCATCTTTCTGAAGGAATGTGAAGACTGTAGGAACGCACGTCATGAAAAACACAACATTAATGTTTTCTTAGAGGATTAAGAAAGAGACGATGAAATGCAGCTTTGTGTTTCTGATGAGGAGGTGATGGACGGGGGGAATTTGTGGGAACTGAATCCAAACTGGGAACACTGCGACATAGTTGAACAGGTTTTGGGGTTTTGTTTAGACGATGATGTAGCTGATTGTAAGAAGGTTGCTAGTTCGACTTCCAGCTCAGAAGTTTCTATGTGGAGTTTATATGTTCTCCAGTTTCTTCCTACAGTTCAAAGTACTTCAGGGTAACTGGTGACTCTGAATTGGCCCTATAAGAGTAAATGTGACCCTTAATGTGATCCTTGTGATAGACTGGTAGCCTGCTCAGGTGTAGCCCTGCCTCTCAACTTCCTGTGATTTTGAACAGGCGTAAATGAATAACGAACAAATGCATGAATTTAAAATGTTCACCCTCATGTTCGTAAAACTGAGATTTTAAACCAGTAGCAACAAACAAACATTTAAAGGAGACATGAAGTTATAGTCCTGTGGTCGATGCTTTGCTCTAAGTCCCTCTCACATAAAGTGATCTCAACAGTTTTATTTTGGACAGTTTCAGGACCTTCCAGAATGCGTTGTTTTAGGGCACTGTCCCTTTAAGTAAACAAGCTGGGTTTGGCCACGCCCACCCATCCCCGGCTTAGGCTGCTATAGCTGAGAAGCTCTGATATCTGGGAGGGGCTTTAAGTAGAGCTGCTGCTCCTCCAACAACAGCAGCTCTCCTCCAGGTAAGAGGGTTCTTTTCTAAGTTCCCCTTTTGTGACATCACAAACAGGAACTTTTGAAATGATTCATTTTAGGTGCATAATTCCTAAAACCAAACCCTGACAGAAAATGGATGGATGGGTTTTCCTCACATTTGTGTTGTTTATAGAGGCAGTAGAGGCCCACATGGCAGCGCAAAAAGATGCAAAAGGTGAGTTTTGCATAAAATGTCTCCTTTAACAGTTCATCTTAAAAAAACAACAGAAAACTTTGGAACTGATGCTAGTTTTATACAAAGATCATGTTATTTCTGTCCAAATCTGTGAAATAACATGATGCATGGTCTGTTTGGTTGTCTGATATTATATTCTGAGCTACAAGGATGCCGAAGTTTAGCTCAAGATCTATAAAACCAACTTTGACTCCAATAAATCAGCTGCAGCAGCCCAAGAAACGTGCTCACTTCTGCTTTATAAAATCTGTGGGGGTTTAGTTTGCTCATAAATTGCATGATTAATAAATGAGGTATTCTAAAAGCAACATTAATTATTGATTAACTTTATTTATGCAACACTTATCCAAGTTGATGTTGTAACCGCTGATAAACATCTAGCAGCTCTGTTATGATCCAGATTCCTCTGAAAAGCTGCAGCTTGATAACGATCCAGCGCAGACCACCTACCGTCCTCCAGCTGGCGATAAAACATCCGATGTGTGTTCACACACACGCACACACACACACACACACACACACACACACACACACACACACACACACACACACACACACACACACACACACACACACACACACTCTATCACATCGAAACAGTTCCAGACACCAGAGACATGTCGGATGTGTCAGATTATTGTAGGAATGATATTTGAGATGACGGTATGTAAACAAGCAGAACAGCTACGGTTGCATCTTACAAAGCTGCAGAAAAATCATGAAAGGAAATACAAACGATTTGAGATTGTTGTAAAAACTTCAAAGTAACTGTGTTTTTATCGATGGAAGTTCACCCGTGACTGGAGGAGTATAAAGATGCGCAGCAAGTGTTTTATTCGTGGATGGAAATGACGGGAAACGTGGGTTTAGAGGTGGCGAGCGCATGAAGAGGTGGAGGAGAATGAGGGACAAGTTTGTCCGTGTTAAAAAGTCTCTTAAATGCAAAAAAGCACCATATAAACTGCAAATATGAACTGTAAATGCACTATTTTGGACCGGATACATGACAGGATACCCCAGAAAAGCGCTACGCCCTCTGTTGTCCTGGCGGGGAACTGCTTTGCAGCGCTCTCCAGGTGGCGGAGAAGTTCGAAAGCAAAACGGTTCCGTCAATGCTTGCATGTCTCTGCCTCGGGGAGCTGACGGAGAAGTATAAATTAGGCTTTAATCTAAATGCTGCTGGGGGTCTGAGTGACATTCACCAAGAGTCACTTTAGCACATACTGGCTCAAGAAAATGATTAAAAAAATGAAAAAGTTGCACAGTATGACTTTAAAACCTGTAAAAACAAAAGAAAACAGAAAAAGTAAGAAAGTAAAAGTAAAAACTTAAAAATGCCTCCCATAAAAGATAAAAATAAGTCTTTTAATAACATTCATGGGCTGAACGCTCCCAGCTGTAGTTTACAAGCATGCAATCAGGTGAGAAGGTCTGTGGTTTTAAAGGTAATTTTATCAGAATTATTAATGAGTTTAATGATTTTTAATAATGCAAGTCACAACTCAACAGTCATAAAGATAAAGAAACAACTTTACAAACATGTCACCGCTTGTTTTGGTTACATGTTTTTAAACCTGCAGGGCTCTGAGGAGAACGTTCATGACGTTTTCTGATTTTTACCACATCATAAAGACGGGAGGTCCAACTTTGTCATAGATTTCACATCTGGGTTTATTCTCACCAGCTAGTTCTGATGTTTATTCAAATCTAAAGTCTTTGTAGCGTTAACTAAATTATTAAGTTTCCACTAAAATTACCTGACTTTCATCTAAACATGTTTTAAAATTATTCATCACTGCAGAAAATATAAAAAAGCTGTAGTTATGTGTGGCTGGGTCTAGTTGAGATGGTTTATGGTGGATTTTCTGCAGGATCAAACATGTTGGGTGAAAAAATGTGAAGGAAAATTTCAGTTGGAACCAAACTTTAGTGACAGGTTGCAGTTTTGTCTCAATTTGTGATTTACTGTAATTTTATTTGCATTTTGGTCTCTAACTCAGTCGTCTCACCATTTGCAAACTTTCACTCACAGAAACGAAACAGAAAATAGTTTTGTGAAACTTCTGAGGAATTTATTTTTTACAAACTTAAACTTCTGAGGTCGTGTGACTCACGTCAAGCAAGTAAAAAGAATGTTTTGTGACATTTTGAAGACGCCATTTTTGGAAGAGTTGCCGCCTTGTGAGTATCTGTCTCTAAAACCTTTAAAAAAAAAGTAAATTATTCATGCATTCATGAAAATAAATTTAAAAATGTCTCAGAGTTCACATTTACTAGGGTTCTCAATCTCCTAGCATGATTTGCACAATATTACCTTTTTTTATCCTGAAATTTCTGAACATTGCCACAAAGTCATCGACGGTCACCGTAACTCATCTCAATCGTGCCATAAAAACGTAAAATCATGGAAAACTTTAGACAGAATAAAGAGGTTTTGTGATTTTTATTGCAGTGAGTTTCTCATCGTGCCAAAAGGCCCATCAGAGCTGAGCTGGTAGAAAACGTTCTGTGATTTTAATTTAAAACCTGTAGATTTGATTGATTTTTTATGTTTTAAACTGGTTGTTGCACATAAAGACAAACATATATAGTCTGTAACCAGATCTGTTTTTAATATTTAATTATTATCTCTGCCTTTTCTGCAGAACGTTACTGACACTGTAAATATCCTCCACACTTCTTTAAACCTGTCAGCAGAACAAATCTGTACCTGCCACAGGCCAGGTGAGAAGGTCAAGTGTTAGATGGATCTGTTGTCCTCACGCGAGACGACTCAGCTGTCTTTTTTCTTTTAATCCAGAAAATTAGAGCGAGCTGCCGACTTGCTCGCCCGGTTTTCCTCTCTGTGTGCATGCGAACCGCTTGTAAACGACAGAGGAAGCCAAAGTGTATCAGGACGGAGCGCCTCGGGCCGAGAGAGTTTACACAACCTGCTGCCATTAATCCTCCCTTTCACGATTTGTTTTAAATCTGATTGTGCCATAATGATGCCAGTCAGGTGCAACTTTCTCGTAAAGCTCAGTAAAAGCTGATGTGCATTCCTCACAGATGTGAGTTTTTTTCTGGGTTTCCCAGCTGTGAAACAGAAATAATCAGTTCCTGTTACCTGGTTTGTTTCCATTCATGAGACTCAAAGTTCAGCTTTTGCGTTTCCCTTTATTTTAGTATGGCGGCTCTATTAGTGCATCATCTTGCTCCAGGAGCACAGATGAAATGTGCTGATCATGGGACTAATGGCATCCTTTTGTTGCAGCTAATGGGTCCATTACTCATCAGAACAGCCTGGATTCTAAGGCCTCTAGAGGTTCTGTTATGAGCAGGGTGACAAAAGTCGGCCTAAATCGGAAGAGGGTGTGTCCCTGAGACGAGGCCGAGCAGAGGAACAGGCTTCAGAGAGAAAACTAGGGTTCTCAGCTCATGGCCTCAGGCACGTAGCTCAGATTTAAGAATGAGTTAGCGTGTCAAGATAGCGTGTCTTGCAGCAGACCACGCCTGCACCTGTCAGGTGTTCTGTGGCATGCTGGGGTTGTGTGGGGAAGATCGTGTGTGGCTGCATGCAATCTGCGTGACTTCTTGTTGCACGCATCTGCATACTGCACCGATGATAGATGCGTGTGATTTTACCCTCCTTGTGCAACTGATCTCTAGAAACAGTGACTGTTTCTCAGGCAGGGAAACGCTTCAGCAGAGCTCTTCCTGGTCTCTCTGCTGACATCTTACACCTGACTGAAGAAACTCTCTAAATGCAGCTCGTCGGTTTGATTCAGACACTCAAAAACCATTTTGCTGCAGCCGAGGTGAATCTGTGGGCGCTCCGTTTGGGTCCCGTGAGCTTTTATTCATTGCAAACATCAAAAAGTGATTTGTACAAAGAACTTCCTGTCAGTAACTAAAGTGATGACAGAGAAGTGTTTTGCAACTTTTTCTCACACCTTGCTCTGAAAGCCAGCTCTTGTAAACCTCAGCAGAAGTCACATTTACAACTTCTGATGTTAAATAAGTGGTTAAACACTATCTTCACATTCTGCAAATGTGATCACAAAAACAGCAATGCTTGTTGCAAAAATACTGCAGAAAGTGAAATGATTGTTTTATGACCTAACAGAATCATCTCAGCTGCTGGAAACATAAAGAAGTAACAAAAAATGAGCTGATTTGTATGTTTTTAGTTCTGTTCCCATTCAGGAGGTTACAGAAATCTAAAGTCGCCAAAAATCATTTTGTCATAAACACACAACAGATAAAAGCTCAAGGGTCAGAGGTCATGAGAGGTCCTGTTGTCTGGACTTTGAAGCTGCCCAACTGCCTGCCTGAAGGAAGGAGGGTGAATAGTTAAGAGGCTTTGTGATCTTGGTTCTTGTTATTTTGACGTAAACGTTCTCTAGTGTTCTGTGATGTTTAGTGCAGATCTGACCTCTTTTGGCAGCTTGTCCATGTCTGCCTCAGACCAGTTATGTTGATGTTAATAATCTCATTCCTGCTTTCGATCTTTTATTTTTACGTAATTTTAAAACAGTTTCAGCTTTTATTAGAAAATTAATCAATTAGTTAATGATTGGTAATAATGTGTTTTATGATGTTATGGAAAAAGATCCAAGTGAAGCTGCACTGAGAGCACAGGAGCTTTTAAATCAGAGCAGTCTATTAACTTTCCTTAAGGTTAGGACAAAGGGCCGGGGGGGTCATGAAGTGGTGTGTTGAGCAGGACCCAGTATGCAGGAAATCCAGGAGGCAGCAGGAGCAAACACAAGGAACCAACAGTGAGCTGAGAACGGAACTAGTTAAATAGACAGGGGAGTGCATACAATGACAAAGGAGCAGGTGTGATGATTACAGATGATGAGGATGGCCTACAGGTGTGACTAGTTGAGGGATGGAAGGCAATACAGAAACACAAAAGGACTGAACTGAACAGATAAAATGAGACACAGTAACAAGAACTAAATGCTGAAGGAATATTCTAGAATGAATAAACAGAATACAGGAGAATGATAATAAATGAATTGACTGAACTAATAAACAAACACAAGAAGCAAATCACACCAGAGGGTACCAGCACAAGATGCAAACTATGAGGATGAATGAGTAACACAAAAATGACTGAAGACCAAAAGGCTAAACTTAAAGGAACTAGAGGCAGGATCTTTAAAAAATCTGTAAAAAATTAAACATGTATGTTCATTTTTTCAAAGCTAATGGGTGATGAAGCGTTATAAACCTTAAAGAATGAGGCCACCCATGTATCGTTCCATTTTCTTGAACAGGCTGTTTGCTGCAAAATGCGCTGCAGTTCGGTCACGAATTTCCCGCGCTGCCCTACGGATGTGGCGTCAATTGACACTGCTTGCGCGTTCACGACAGCTTCAAAACAGAAAGAAAATGTGTTCGACACTGCAGATCGGTAGGTGGCGCTATTGCACCTTAAGTTGCTTGCCAACCGCCAAACTCAGGGACTATTTGGTGGTTTAACCCCCCAATCCAACCCCTTAATGTTGAGTGTCAAGCAGGGAGGCATTGGGTCCTATTTTTTAAAGACTTTGGTATGACCCGACCGGGATTTGAACCCACAATCTCTCAGTCCCAGGGCGGACACTCATACTAGACCACTGAGCTGGTAGTAACTACTACTACTACTACTACTACTACTACTACTACTAGTAGTATTATTACTTACATTGTATTAAAACCATTTCCATTAAAACATTTAGAATTTCTCATTTTCTTTGTGTCAAAGATTAAAAAGCATGAAAATTGATTTAAACATTTTTTAAAGTGATGCATAAACGATCATCTGTGAAACACACACTGGCTGACACCAGATCAGTCGTGTTTACAGATGGGAGGGCAGAAACAGCTGACCTGTACGGGTGAAAACAGGCCAAGGATCCAAAATCTCGATTATGAAGGACGAGAAGAAGGTTTTCTTGTTCTGATCTCAACCTGAACAAAGTGATTTTCACTTTTCCACCAACAGCAGCAGCTGCTGCTGAGCCTGTTCAGATCATCATAAAAACATGAAAAATTATCTTTTTATGTGTTTTTATTTTGCAACACCAGTATGATTTTCTCCACAATTTCAAAGTAAAAGCCTGATTTCTTCTATCAATAGCTGCTGTTTGTTGAAGCACAATCAGGCTAATAATCACTTTACGGCCTCGTGGAAACTTATAAACATCATGAGCTTTAACTTAGAGGTGCTTAAAGCTGGGGTCGTGACCCCACGGTGGGTCATGGGACACCAAGACTGAGGTTCAGAAATCTAATTAAAAATTAAAAAACAGTATAAATCAGCAGATTTTTGTCACAATTACTAAAATACATTGAAGGCAGTGATAATAAATGAATAAAACTTGTACTGAATTAGCTAGTGAAACGTTCCTGAACCACTGTTCTAACTCAATATCTAATTAATAAGGTTTTGCTTTCCGTGAGAGGTTGGAGCCCTTTTTTCATTCATGTACTCATCATTAAAGGCTCAACATTTATGATAAATGTTTAAATTATTACTTCTAATGGTGAGTAATTATATATGTTTTAATTCATGGATGGTTCCTGAACTCTGTGGTTATTAAGTTAAAAGAGTCAACTGTGCGGAACACGTCTGGGGGGATTTTCTTCTGGAAACCTGGGCTCAGATCCAACAGTAAACTTCCTTGGTGTCATTGTGAAAGTGTAAATAAGGAAGGAATGTTTTCTGAGTGGAAAGAAGAGATGTGTCAACAGCTAACTGATGTTTCCTTCTAATAAGGCTACAGGATTGATGGTGAAACTTTAAATGACGATAAATGGCCCATATAGTGACCTGATTATTGGTCTAAAAGAGAATAAAGGAAGTAAGTAGAGAATGTTAAGTTTAGTTTTTAAAAAACACACATTTAGAAAGCGTGGGGCGTATTTATGATCAGACACAGAGGTTTAATGAGGAAATTCCTCTCATTCTAGGAAACATCTGGATGATCTCAGCCTGATTTATCTTTATGTTCATCTAAAATAGTCAGTAAAGAGTCACATGACTCACCTCAGAGAACAACACAACGGATCTGGTGTCCTGGGGCCCCGGAAGAAGGATCTGATGGAGAAATGAGCTTTAAATAGGTCCTGGTGAATGAATGATGCTGTAATATTCTCAGCCCGTGTTACCAGATATATCAGTTTATCACACAACACGATAAAACGAGAAGTTCTGAGGACATTCTGAGAGAAGTTACTGACATAGATCAACCTTGTAATAGGAGGATCTTTTGTGACGTGAATGTTTGTTTTTCGCATTGCATCATGGGATTGGGTGGCAGAAACAGTGCATTTTGCCTATAATTTGATTGTTTTGCACGTTTGGAGGACTTAGTGAAGCAGATGGATCATTCTTGCTGTGTGGTTGATCGTTCGGCCCGTGGGAGACTTGATAAAAAGGTTTATTGTAATTTCCTCCGTAAAGGAGCGCGAAAGACAACAGAGATGATTGTGGGCGACCCGACTATCTGAAGAAAGCCTGGATTCCTGCAGCAACGGACAGTTTGAGTTCATTTGTTTATGGGAAGTGCTTGAAACTAAGTTTTTGTTAATAAGAGAAGATGTTTTTAAAAATATTCATCTTTGTGTAGTTTTATATCCACAGAGTCATATTGTTTTCTCAACCCATAATCAATATAATAATGAATAAATAAATAACTAAATAAATAAAAACACTGATTAATGACGACTTACCTTCTAACTTTGCATTCGCAGTGAGGATTTATCCGTTTTCTTCGACAATCACCCACAGGTGACGTGAATCACGCTGTAACTCTGCTCGCCGGCCGGTGCTGACTCCTGCTGTCATCACTATGATGGGTTTATGTTTGGCAGAAGAGATCGGCCAAACTTTCCTTGAAACAAAATAATCGTAGACCTCCAGACTTTTGAAAGCCTTTAATTGGTCATGAGTGAAGGGTCCAGGGCTTTTCATATGTCTCCCCAGCAGAGTTGTGGAGAAAACACCGGCGAATCGAACCAACAATTTTCATCATCCCAGAGCTCATACGGGCTTTAAATAAATTTGTTGGTCTTCAGCACAGATTTTGAGATTCTTTCTAACCCTCCTCCTCTCTGTAGATGACGTTAAAGTGTTTATATTTTGGGGATTTCGCTCATAAACTTGTGTGAAAGTATATGTTGCGTATTGATAGCAGGCCATATTGTTTGTGTTGTTGCCACACAGGCACTCGCGCATGCGCACGATGAGAAAAGATGTCAACAAAGATCCTCCTATAGCTTAGACTGAGATTAAACGTTTTGACGTTTGAACCATGTGAAAAGAAATGTCAAAGATGTCGATGGGGGTTCATCAGGGTCACCATAATAACCACCAGTGGCTGCTAGGGGTACCATGGTAACCCCAGAGAGTCATTACAGTCACCATGGCAACCACCCCTGGCTGCTAGGGTCATGATTGTCACAGCACTGACTTGTCAGTGTCACCATGGTAACCCCCAGGTGCTGCTAGGGTCACCATGGTAACCCTAGAGAGTCATCATGGTCACTATGGTAACCCTCCAGAGACTCATTATGGTCACCATGGGAACCACCAGTGTCTAAATAGGATCACCATGAAAACCATCAGAGGTGAAACACCAATCCAGCCTTTGTGTGACCCTTTAAAACTCTGAATGATATTTCTAATGTGAAGTCTACCTGAGCTAAAGGGGGCGGGGTTTTCTCACCTGGTTCACCTAAATCCCACTGATGTCTACGGGGACATTTGTTATAGTTAATTTGTAAGTTTTGTCCATGTTGTATAACTCAGTGCCACTTTTACTTAACCCTCCCGCTGTCCTATTGGGTGACCCCACCAGGACAGGTGACGTTTGAGCAGGGTGTGATTGTTTATCCCTTGGGGTCCACGTGGCAGGGGTGAGGTGGTGCTCAGTCCTCACCTCTACGTGGACCCCAAGGGATAAACAATCACACCCTGCTCAAACGTCACCTGTCCTGGTGGGGTCACCCAATAGGACAGCGGGAGGGTTAAGCTCAAGTAGTAAGTAACAGATTTCACTGATGGCTAACATGCGCTACCGTGCGCTCTGTAGCTCCTCGTCCATCACCTCCTGCAGACTGACAGGAAAACCTCCTGTTGCATGACAAGTGCTGAAGGAAATGAGATAATCTCTTGTAGTCTCTTGCCTTTCTCTCACTGATACAGTTCCAAAACAGGTTGTTTTTCCTGATTCCAGGCTGTCCGGGTTCTACTGTAAGCAGTGACCGCACGGCAGGGGGCGGAGCTTCTAGATGGTGAGAAGTCCATCAAGAAACACACCCACTGTTTATATATAAATTCTTTATATGAAATCCATGGAAACTTGCATAACAAGTTAATTTGACAGTCAATTATTTACACACACACACAGCAGCAGATTTTTGTAGAAGTCAAACGTTAAAAATGCAACAGAATTGAGCAGAACTCAGGATCAAAGCTTTAAACCCGACAGGAACATGAGAACCTCCTTTTATGTTGGAGTTTTTTGAACCCACCACCATCTCTCTGATGGTGTTCAAGCCCAGACAGGATCCTCGCTGACAACCCGTGACCAGCAATCATCCCTCCGGCTGTCTCTACATAAGTATTTGACCTCTGACCTGTGATGTTTTCATAATTGCACCCAGCCACGCGATGTCACACTGAAGGTTATAAGTGAAAGCACGCTAACATCGGCTCCTCTGTAACTTGCATGAGTGAATATTTATGCATGTCAGGTCCTCATATGTGCTGCTGAAGACAGTCGCTTCATTTCTGAATCAGCTTCTCGCAGGGATCATCTGTGACCTGGCGCCCTCTGCTGGTGAAGTCAGTGAAACTTCACCTTTTCTGCTTTACAGTTTTAATAGAAAATTTTTTTTTTTGATTAATAACTTTACTGTTTGATAAAACCTTCTTCAGCCAGACTAAAATTATGTGAGAACCTCTTTGATGTTTGTGGGATTTAAAGGTTCCAGATGCATGAGTTCATCAGCAGCAAATAAACAAACCTGCAGATTCTGGTTGTTTTACACCAAACCTGAAACTGTCAGACTCTACAGATTTAACCTGTAGAATGTTTTGAGTTTGTCTGAGATAGCTGTATGGCTTGGACCTTCAGATGGGTGCAGGACGGGTTCCGATCCTGGATCCTGGCATCAGAGCTTCCAAGGAGGAACTCAAGAAGAAGAAGAGCTCTGAAGAAGTTCAGCTCAGATGTTCACACTCGTTCTTTTTCTCGTGCCTCAGTGTTCCCTTCTCCAAAGTTCACAAAGAGCAATAAAACACTGCCCACACCCAGCCATTCATCTCAGCTGAGCTCATTTCCAGCAGATCTGGTCTCTTTCTGTGCTTCCTGAGACTGTGAGTAGGTGTGTGGAGGGGTCAGGAGTCCAGTAGGAGATCTTCCTGTCCAGAGCTCCACTCTCCAAAATCCTCCTCTCCGCTGGACTGAGAAGGACCATCCAGAGGAAGTCCTCGCCGCTCAGTGAACACCTTCTCCTGGAGCTCAATGATGTCGTTACGGATGTCGGCCATCATCAGCAACAGGAAGTCGAAGGATCCAGGCGGTCCCTGAAGACAGAGAAAGTTTAATCTGAAGATCTAATGAAGGCAACAATTTAAAACGTGAACTCAGGTGTTTTCACACTTACAGGTGGACCTCTTTGGCCTGGAGCTCCTCTCTCACCCTGCAGATGACAGCAGCACAAATTAGCCTTTTTCTAGAGGACACCATCTAGGTCCTATCACTAAGAGTTTATGGAGCATGTGTAGCAGCTCTGGCTTTTGTGGTCATGACTTGAAAATGCAAACAGAATCACATCATCTTCAAAATAAAAGCTGAGCTGAGAAAAAGAAGTTCCCAAAATCAGACACAAGGATCTAAGTCAAACTGGATCAGGGACAGCCCAGAATGAGTCTCTTCCTTTGCATATTTACAGCACCCGAGAACTTTACACACACCCCCACTCTCTCATTCAGTTAATGTCATTCTTTTTTATTTTCTTTGTATTCATTTTATGGTTATTTTTAAACACAAATGTTTTTATCTAAATGTTTGTACTGCAGCGAGTGTTGCTTTCCATCTTAATCTTTCTCTAGAGAAGGTGTGTACAGGACCTAGTCAAGTCCTTTACCGACATCAGTTGACCAACCTTTAGTCCGTCCCTTCCTGGCGCCCCCGGTGGTCCCTGCAGGAATGATTTACAGAGCGCATCAATACAAAAACAACTGAGACTAAAATCCCAGAATGCTTTTCGTCATGTAACTTTGATGTTGATGAGTCTAGAAGAACCAAAGTCTTTATCTTACCACTGGCCCTCTGCGGCCCCTCTTTATATGAGTTAGGTCTGGTTCTGGACCCATGGGTCCCATATCTCCTCGTGGCCCCCTTGGACCAGGAGGACCCCCCTCCCCTGGTTGTCCTGGGGTTCCTGGTTCTCCTGGGTGTCCTGGTGAACACATGGTTGATTTATTTTTAGAATCAGTAACTTTCTGGACACGTAAACCTTCCTCCACATTTTAGTTTACACTTCATTACCTGGAACACCTGGAGCTCCTGGAGGGCCAGGTAGACCAGGGAGACAGGAGCCATCGGGGATCTTTCCTCCCCGTCCCAGAGACGGTTTGTCGCTACTGTTCGCCAAACCAGAAACCTGCAAACAGGAAGGAATAAATATAAATCTGTTCTGCTGTCAAGATGACGTCCTTTTAGGGCTTCGTCACTTTGCATCAATCAGCAAATCAAACTAAAGTCCAACGAGCAGCAGTGAACCTCGGTCTGGTTACCTGGTTGGGCGACTGCGCGTTTCCCAGCCTCAGCTTGAGCTGAAGCAGGTTGGTTTTCATGGTAATAAAATCCTGACAGGTGAACGAGCAGGTACCGGAGCTCATCAGGGTCTCCGACTTTCCCGAAGAACTCACTGCACGACAAAACAGACGACAAAACTTTTAATAAAGTTGTAATTCCCTGAATGCTGTTGGATCCCAGCTGTTAGTCAGTTCTCAGAGAGGAGAAAATAAAACCATCACTTTTGTTTTAGCGATTTAACGTTCAGATCAAATCATCTGGTTTAAAACTCCTATGGGCCACAAAAATAGGATTTTTCAATTATAACAAATGCAAAAAATGATTTTATGGTGAATTATTTTGTTTGTACTGCTCATAAATATCACCTAAAATAGGCATATGAGCAGAAATGTGAAGATAAAATGTTAAAACTGCCACTTACAACCTACTGGGAAGTACAAAAACACTCCGAGGACCACGTTTGGCCCCCGGGCCACATGTTGGAAACGTCTGCTTTACAGGGATGTATGCTAGTTTGATGCAAACAGACGAATAGGAACTCCTCATATTTCATACATTATAATTTTAGGCTTTGTGAAATACGATAAAGTAGTTTTGGTCAGAATTTGGTCAGAGGCGGAGCCTAAAGATCCTGCACCCCAAAGCTCTGGTTTGGTGGGTGCTGTGGACAGGGGTCCAACTGCTTATGCCTCAGTCAGGCTTGGGGACATCAACAAAGGTTCTCAGATAATCACAACTCCTCCAGGAGTACCTGGCTGCAGGTATCTCTAAACACCTGGACTCAGAAGCCTTTCAGGTGCAGGGCTATCTACACGAAGAGCCTTGCAGCCATTCTTGTGTTGCTAAAGTTTGATTTGCTTTCATTCTAAACACCATTTTAAGGACATTTTGCACATCTTGATAAACTTTGGGAGCTGAGTTTGCTTGATGTTGTGGATTCTCTTGTCCAGTGGAGTTTAGGTGAAAAGTGCACGCTTCAGGGAGAAACTCACAGTTGTGTACGGGGATGCAGGACCGCTTGTCTGGTGCGAGGATGTACCCAGTGTGACAGCGGCACTGGAAGCTGCCCATGGTGTTCACACACTCGTGGTCACACACGCCACTGCTGGAGTCCTCACACTCGTCAATATCTGTTTAGTGTTGGTGAGGATTAACCAGTTACAACCAGTAGCATCAAGATCTACACAGGTGTGTGTTTTGGGTTGGTTAAAAAAGCAAGAAGAGTTTCTGGTGGTCCAAAACTGACCCAAGCAGTAGGGGGATTTGTGGTTCCGGTGTCTGTCCCGGTCGAAGCGGTAACCAGGGTAACACGTGCAGACGACCCGTCCAAAGTTATCGGTGCACTGCTGCTCACAGGGAGACGCGGCACAAACGTCCACACCTGATTAAATAAAGAAAACAGAGACGGCAGCAGCATGATGAGCTCAGAACATTTAACCACATTGTTCATGAAGTCCAGAACCTGGAGAAGAAAAACACTTCAAGGGTCATGAGTGAATCCAAAGCTTTATAAAATAACTCAAACATGGTCATGGACTGATTAAAACACTAAAATACTGAAATAAGCAGCATTAAAAACCCTAACAATTACCAGCATATCAGGATATTTGGTGTTTGCAGCACTAGAATGTAATGTGATCAAACCTGTGACTGTAATACTGTCACTAATTTAACCACATTTGCTAAATCTCAAGTGGCTTTTTCATATAATAAAATACTTTATAAACACTCACAGGTTTTTAAAACCAGATTATTAAACTTGTTCAGTGTTTTTATTTTCATTTAGAAAGCCTTTAAGCGATCCCACTCCTCATATCTGATCCCTTCGTGCCTCATTTCAAACCTCAGATAACAACTTCACAGCACTTCTCTCTTTAATGTGAAAGGAAAACAGAATTAACCAGAAAATAATGTTTTAACCTCACTATGACTTCATCTTTGTCTCCCTGGAGCTCAGCTGTGTTTACATAAACTTTAGAGGCCATGTGTATTCATCAGCACTGCCCTCTAGTGGCCAATCTGGCTGTGCTCTCTAAACCAGCGTAAGAACAGCAGATCCTGGATCAGAAAAGCATGAAGACTGTCTGGTTTACCTACTTTCAGGTATGCACTGGCCCATCACAAACCTGAACCCCTCACAGCACTTCCTCCTGGAAAAGAACAGAAGAGGAACGATCAGATGGAAGCACCTTCCTGTTTCCAGGTTTTTACATAGCAGGATTACAGCAGATGTCCTGTAGGGCAAGCCATTTGTGTATTTATCAACATCCACGACATCAAACAGATTTACTCTGCTAGTTTGTGACCATACTCTACTAAAACACTGCCTTTTGCCATTTTTCTCTACCTAGTTGGAATTAAACTAGCTAACCATAGCCCAACACTAACAAAAGAAAAGTCCCAAACTAGTCTAACGTTTTCATGCACCAATCAGAGGAGAAATGTCTAAATATCAGGAAAAAAGACTCCAAATCCTGTCATCTGAAGCTACTTTCTCCTCCAGCGGAATTCTCCGTGACGAAACAGGCGCACAAAGCGCCAGTAACAAGTCTAAAAACCTTAACCAGCCCAGGACACGCCAACTATTAATATAAATAAATAAAAGAGGCATCATCAGAATAGAATAGACTTTGTTGATCCCACAGTGGGGAAATTCACTTGTCACAGCAGCACCATCACTCAAAAGGTAATTAGAAGAAAGATAAAAAACAAGGATGCATCTATATACACATAGGCAGTAATCTAGTATTGTAATCTTAGATCACTAAAAAAACCACAAATAAAAGATAAAAACAAACTTGGTACCAACACTACCAATCACATCCCAGCATAAAGATTTCCTTTCTGACCAAACTGTTAAATACTGAAGTAAACAGCTAGTAAACCGCGGTACTGACAGCTGTTCCTGTTCAGGGTGGATGTGGAGGGAAGTGAGGACAGCTGTGACATCCCACATCTGGTTACAGCTGATCCACAAACCACACAGCAACGTGTGCAGCAGCGACCCAAACTCTCATCTCGTCTACTCACCATTAACCTCCAGCTGTACATCAGATCCATGACTGACTGGGACTCCTGTGGTTTGCTCTGGAGGTGTGTGAACTGTTAACAGGCATCTAGTTTTCTCTACCATAACCAGTTTAGGTCACGCATCAGAAAAAAAGAGTTGCTGGTGCAATCGCAAACTGGGAAGGATGCCAGCACTTATCTAAACTCAGACTGAACGTTGATGTTTGATGTAAACAAACCTCAGATCAACAATAGAAATGTTAAACCTGTTTTTAGTAACTCATTAGGGTCACCGTGGTAACCACCTTAAGAAAATACCAAAAAACAGCTCAGTCCAACTCTTTTTAACCTGGTAAACTTCTGAATGATGCTTATACTGTGAAGTCTACCTGAGCTATAAAGCTCCAAAGCGGGCGGGGCTTTCTCACCTGGTCCACCTAAATTCTTCTGGTGTCTGTGGATGTTTCTTTTTCAAATCTAATCTTTTCTTTTAAAGCCTCATGGCGTGAAAACTAAAAAAACTGTGCCAGAATCATAAATGTAATTCTGTATTTTAATGCTTTCAAGTTTTTTGCTTGATTTTTAGGTAAAATCATAAACTCACTTTTTTAACTCATTTTTCCAGTAGCTGAAATTTGACCCCATCAAAAAACCATGGTCTGAAATGTTTTTGATGCTTTTGCAATCGGATCTGCTCTCATACGAGCTCCCAGTGGTTCAGACGATGGATTCTCAGCGAAGCTCAGATCAGAAAAAACAAAAACGATTGAGCAACAGAATTCAGATTTCAGCCACAAATGATTTACGATGTTTGGAAGTGACACTCGTCCAGCCATCCCATAACAATCCACCACATGTTACAGACATCATGGTGGGAAAACAGAGAGGAAAACTGTGAAGGACAAGGAATACCGCACACGAACATCAGAGGTTTGAGGAACAAGAGGAAGAAAAGCCGACTTCTGTCCTACAGACAGCTTCCTGAAGTGATTTTGCTTCATTCACAGTCCCCCAAGACTTTTATTCTCCTTCAACTGCCATGCTGCTTAACCCTAAATCACACACACACACACACACACACACACACACACGCACGCACGCACGCACGCACGCACGCACGCACGCACGCACGCACGCACACACACACACTCCCTTCTCCTCCTAGTGAATGAAAAATAATCAATGATGGGATCCAGATGAGAGCGGCTTTAATCTGCAGCCCGAATGTTGAGAGGGACGGGCACGGTCGTGAGCGGAGCCGTGGAGAGTGAAAACGGAGATTAGGAGTGTCAGTCAGTCAATCAGTCGGTCAATCCATCAGCCAGTCAGTAAGTCCCTAACCCTCACACTTCTAAGGTGGGTTAATGTGGTCCAGATGATCCGAATCTTCGGTTCACACTTTAGAACAAGATCAACAGAAGAAGTTTATTTAGTTTGTGGATTAAAGGGGATCTGATTGTGATTACCCCCCCCCCCCCCCCCCCCCCCCCCCCCCCCCCCCCCCCCACACACACACACACACTCATTAACTTTACATCACATCTAAGGCTTCACGTTTATCTCACCCAGCTTTTCTAATCTTTCCCACGTGTCCAGATCAATAATAAAAACATCCAAGGAAAAACAAAAACCCGACCAAGGCCTTCGAGTTTCCCTGGTCCAAAAAATAAGGAATTACTAAATAAAAAGAGGAGTCAATTCCTGGTTTATCTGTTCATGGGTCGGTCTGACCTGACTCACTCAGGCCAACACAAAGCTGCTGGAAGATGTTTGCCTTTTAGTTGATAAAGTTTTATTTTAAATCCAATTAACGCTGAACCTGTTTACTCAAAAGAATTGTTTTCCACTTTGTTCCCTCGCTTTGCCAAAAATAAAACAAACAAACAACAAAACTGATGTTAAAACCAACAATCCAGGATTTTAGCCAATAGACCCCTGGGGCCTCATTTATCAAACGTTCGTAGAAACGTTCCTATATTCCCTCCTACGGATGAAATTTAGAATGTGTGTACGAACAGTCAACGTCCTGATTTATGAAACATGCGGTGGCCTCTCGTACGCACGTTCCTCCGCAATCGTCTGATGATAAATCCCACCTGTGCGCTTTCAGGAGCTCGTGCACATTTAACGTCATTTACATACAGAAACGCCCTCAATTAACCATATTTGGTCACACTACGTCCTCAGATCGGGAGGGGATTCCCTGGGTTCTTCCCGGACAAAAAAGAAAAACTTTATTGACAGCGAGATCGAAACACTGGACACTTGACAACGCGTGAATGATCAGGGAGCAGAGGAGGTTCTGGAGGTTGTTTTATTTGTAAAATACAATCTGGACTGGAATCGGATCAGTGCGCTGCGCTCACGGAAGAGCCGTTCCCTCTGGAGAGCACTCTGCTCTGCTAAATCCTCCAATAATAAATAATAAGAAGAAGAAGCGATCTTTTATATAGCGAATCTCAAGAAAAACCACGGGGCGCTTCCCAAGGTCAAAATAATTAAATTAAATTAAAACATAATAGATAAATAAATTCAAAATAATTTAAAACATCATAAAAATGGGAAGAGTAAACATTGTGATTACAAAATAACACGAAATCAGCCGTTCTACAATGTCAGATTCCCATGGGTCACGGGTGTTTTTGCTCCAATAATAATAATCCACCAAAATAATTATTTATTGGGTAAAATAATTAGTGGATGAGGAACACGCGTGGATCACTGAGACGTTCAGAATTGCGGTTCCCTCGTTCTGCCACTAGATGCTGTTCCTACGCATGGTCAGAGCTGTACTTATATTTAGGAACGTTTTCACGCACAAGTACAAATTGGTAAATACCACACAATGCGCAAAATCGTTCCCACGCACGAAATACGCACAGATCTGTACGTAAGTACGGTTGATAAATGAGGCCCCTGATATATTAGTGTCTCCAGCTGTAGAAACACATCCTCACTAGAAACAGACATAGCTCGTATGGCGGGTTCCATATTGTTATAACTTCTGATTAGCGATGTCACGGTTGCTAGGTGACAGGACATACTTCAAGTCCTCCCAGTCGAAAGACCAGGGGCCTCATTTATCAAACGTTCGTAGAAACGTTCCTATATTCCATCCTACGGATGAAATTTAGAATGTGTGTACGAACAGTCAATGTCCTGATTTATGAAACATGCGGTGGCCTCTCGTACGCACGTTCCTCCGCAATCGTCTGATGATAAATCCCACCTGTGCGTACCAAGGTGCTCGTGCCAGTTTAACGTCATTTACATACAGAAACGCCCTCAATTAACCATATTTGGTCACACTACGTCCTCAGATCGGGAGGGGATTCCCTGGGTTCTTCCCGGACAAAAAAGAAAAACTTTATTGACAGCTAGATCGAAGCACCGGACACACTCAGGGAGCAGAGGAGGTTCTGAAGGTTTTTATTTGTAAAATACAATCTGGACTGGAATCGGATCAGTGCGCTGCGCTCACGGAAGAGCCGTTCCCTCTGGAGTGCACTCTGCTCTGCTAAATCCTCCACTAATAATAATAATAAGAAGAAACGATGTGTTATATAGCGAATCTCAAGAAAAACCACGGGGCGCTTCCCAAGGTCAAAATAATTAAATTAAATTAAAACATAATAGATAAATAAATTCAAAATGATTTAAAACATCATAAACATGGGAAGAGTAAACATTGTGATTACAAAATAACACGAAATCAGCCGTTCTACAATGTCAGATTCCCGTGGGTCACGGGTGTTTTAGCTCCAATAATAATAATCCAACAAAATAATTATTTATTGGGTACAATAATTAGTGGATGAGGAACACGCGTGGATCACTGAGACCGTCAGAATTGCGGTTCCCTTGTTCTGCCACTAGATGCTGTTCCTACGCACGGTCAGAGCTGTACTTATATTTAGGAATGTTTTCACGCACAAGTACAAATTGGTAAATACCACACAATGCGTAAAATCGTTCCCACGCACGAAATACGCACAGATCTGTTCGTAAGTACGGTTGATAAATGAGGCCCCTGGTGTATGGTACCTACACTAGCGTATGTCGACCAGGGAGGTCCGGTCCTTCCACAGATGCTGAATTTGGACACAGCTGCTTGTCTTGTTGGCTAAAGTGCAATGCAGTTAAATGAACTCAGTACGCAACTGTCCCTGACATATCAAACGTTCTGCAACAAAAAACCCAAACACAATACATCTGCAGTTACAACCCCAATACATACCTCATAGCAGGGTGTAAGGTAGTGGGAGGACAGGAATAAATGGAACGCCACCAAGCAGCTGGTATGGTGTGCAAAAACATCTGTGCAGAATACAAACTGGAGATGTAAGGTCAACGTGAGGAATCGCCTCCCAAGGTGGTGGAAAATGACCAAGCTAAAGTCCTTTTGGACTTCCAGATTCAAACAGACCAAACAGTAATGGACAACCAACTGGACATTGTGATCATTAATAAGCAGCAGAGGACGGCCGCTGGACTCGATGTGGCCATCCCAGATGATGGAAACATCAGGAAAAAGGAACACGAGAAACTGGATCAATACCATGGGCTTAGGGAAGAGTTAGAAAGAGCCTGGAAGGTGGAGGCATCTGTAGTACCCGTGGTCATTGGGGGCACTTGGGGCAGTGACCCCCACCCTGGAGGAGTGGCTCCAATGAATACCTGGAGAAACATCTGACATCTCAGTCCAGAAGAGCGCAGCCTGAGGAACCCTCTGGAAGGGGACCCAAACATCAAATAAAAAGTCACTGAGACCACCCAGGGCAGGGAGGGGTGGGTCTTCAGGTCAACATGACTAGAATGGGCTGATTTTGTTCCTTTACTAATGTATATTAGCTGAGGCAGCCATCATGAATCAGGCTGACTCCAAAGGATCACCAGCTGCAGACGGTCCTCCGATGATCGTGAAGATTTCCAGTTTTTGAGATTTTCCTTCAGGAGTGAATGTTAATTTTTTAATCAAGCGTCTTGTGTTGGTGACTAAAACAAGAGCTTACAGCTCAGTATCTGCAGAACTGTTGCAGCCGAGGTCAGTTAGTTCTACATCCATTATTTTCTAAGGTTTTATTAAAATCCATCCCATTGTTGACGAACCCACGACCCACTCATGTAGCTCAGCAGGAGGCAGGTCGGTCTGAGCAGCTCGGGTTCTCCTGATGGACGGGAACGTGGGGGGACACCAGGCCCAGTCTGAATGATCTCTACACTGTGACTCTAATAACTTTACTGTTATTAAGTTATTTTGTTGGCTGGAAACATTTTATTTTGGCGCTGAATACAGATTTATTATTATGAAAAATCCTAAAACGTGAGATTTTATCAGTGAAAACACAAAACCGGGTACAACCTTCTAATGTCAGTCAGGATTTATTAGTGCGCTGCACGATGCTAGCACACACACACACACACACACACACACACACACACACACACACACACACACACACACACACACACACACACACACACACACACACACACACACACACACAGGCCAATATCAACTTGAGTTCCAATATCCTGTCACTCCTTGTCCCCATCAACTCTCCGTGCGCTCCTGCTCACACTGACATGTTGCTGGCTTCATGACTGAGACACTCGAAGCCTTCAGCACATTTTTACCGGATTTTCTGTCTGCTGGATATTAATTCAGATGTTAAACGGTTCCCTCAGTGCTGCTCCACCTCCAACATAGAGACATTTCATGTTTCTGTGTTTTATCACAAGCCGTTCAGGAGAAAATGGCAGTTTTTGACCCTGCAAACATTTAAAATATATCTTAATAAATGATAAATTCAAGAGAAAACAAGATCCGTTCCAACTTCACCTTTCAGCCCTCTCGGATGAACTGTAGTTCATTGCAGACATTCTGACTATTGCAGGTGAATGAGGAGGGCTGCATTCAACTTCTGCACTTTGCATGGTTATCTGTACATCATGTGCAAAAGCAGAAGTTTCTCTAAATGGAAAGCAGCCTGAGCTTGTCTTATTATGTAAAGGTGTGGTTCACTCATTTAATCAATACATTTGCAGTGGTCTCTAGTTTGGAATGAATGCCTTGTAAGTCATATATTAAAATATTTAAAAGTAGCAGCGTTGCTTATATTTCAAGTTGTTTACTCCCTTGATCAGCAGCTGTTGAGTGATGCGTGTTCACGTGACGGGGCAGGCATGCAGCACCTCGGCAGGTAGGCTAACTTTTCCCTGTATAACACCTGTAGCTAACGCGCAGCTCGGGTGCTGCAGCAGACAAATCCCCGACTTTTTGCAGTCTGTTGGCAATTTCTCTTTATTAGCCTATCTTTTAATGTTGGCTGGCTCTGCGTTTTTGTTCGAGTTTGCGGTGAATTGGGACTGTTGGTGGCAAATCGGGAATTAATGGAAACAGGTGATTCGTTTTGTTGATGCCCGAAGGGAAAAACCGAAAGTGAAAGTAGTCTGTTTTGAAGGTTGTGTATCATGCAGCTCTGCCACTGAATGCCCAGAATGCACACATTACAAGTGGCTGTAGCTCTGCCTTCGCTGTCCGGTTTAAAATACCACCTAGCTGCAGACATTTTAGTTCTCCTGAGAAGAGACGTTAGCTCAGCATTAGCCTGCTTGCTAACAGCTGCGCCTTGGTGTCTGAATCCTTGCATGCCGCAAATTGTATGACGTTATGGTATGTTTTCATACAAGAAACAAAGAATACTGATGTAGAGGAACTTGTTGAAATTAAAACTAAGCAATTGTTATTCCATTTGAAAATCTCTATCTCAGGATGAATTTAAAAAGTCATATTTGTTGTTTTAAAAGGTTAAATCTTTTACACCCGATTCCGATCTTTTTAAAATCACGTGATCTGGCCTGATTTCCGATCATGTGATCGAATTGGAGCATCCCTAATGCCATACCATGTGTCTGATTTTGTGAAAAAGCTTGATAAAATGTGTTTTTTAGCTGGGTAAGCACCTTCCTCAGTATCTCAGAGTGACCGATTATAATCAGAAATAATGATTAAAACATATTTTTTCAGTGTTCCACACCTTTAATGTAAAAGTAAAAATGAACCATGTCTGTTCTGGAGGCTGTTTGTCCCTCCTGGGCTAATGTAGAAACACAACAATAACACGGCAGACATTTAAAGTGTTTTCGGTCAGTAAAATCTGTGTATTGTTTGGTTTCACCACACAATCCTGCACCAGTAAAACCACAGCGATGAATATTGTATATTTCATAAATCACTGACCCAAATGTCCCACCGGGACCTGAATGAACTTCAGGTTTTGTTCTTTCCTAAGCACATGGAGACAGTTTCACAATTATCCACAAACATTTGCACATATTGTCTGAACACTGGCCTCACACTGACCCATTAAATGTTTTCCTAACTTTGTGCAACAGCATAAAAAACAGCTCTGCAGCTTTTGGAGGGATTTCTTTTTCTGAACTAGTTGTTAATTGTCAACTATTAGTGTTTCTTGGACTGAAATGTTAAAAGCAAATGGTTGCCATGTGTATGCTACTTGTTGCTCTCTGCTTTGCTTTTGCCTCAAACTTTACATTTTGGATTCAGTGACATTAATTTACATGTTTCACAGTACAACAGGCTGATAAAGAACGTGTTCAACAGCATCTGGATAATGTCTTAGATGACTTGTTCCCTCAGAGCAAACCTAGAATTAGACATTATTACTAATCAGATATTAATTTAAACACTTAAATGTACTGTGAACCAGACGGTCAAAGACACAAAAAGAGCTGATTTGACTCAGACATCCATGTCCCACCACTTATTCAAGATCAGGTTGCAGAGGAGGGAAGTCCACACCTCTTTCTCCCCAGAAACATTCTCCAGCTCCTCCTCCAAGGTGTTCTCAGACAGAAGAGGATATATAATCCCTCCAGAAACTTCCAGTTTACCCCAGAGCCTCCTCCCAGTGGGACATGCCTGGAAAACCTCTAAAACGAGGCAACCATGAAGCCTCCAGATCAGATGCCTGAACCACCTCATATGATACATTTTGATGAAGAGGAGCAACGGCTATAATCTGAGGTCCTCAATTAAATTCATTGAGTTCAGTTCATTATTCCACTTAGTTAAAAGTTTCCTATGTAAGAAAACCCAGCAGATTGCATCAAGTCACTGACTTGTGTCAGACTTTACAGCAACCTCCATGCAAAGCAAGCATGTAGTGACAGTGGAGAGGAAAACTCCCCTTTAACAGGAAAAACCTCCAGCAGAACCTGGCTCAGTATGAGCAGCCACCTGCCATGACTGACTGAGCTACAGGATGTGATTGTATCAACTCTCAGTATTATCTCCACTTTATAATATGACCTAAAGCATCAGGTTGTAAAATAAATTGGGGGCTTGTCCGGGATGCTTTGAATGGGAAACACAGGCTCGTTTAGCTACACTGAAATAAATATAGCACTGCCTCAACTTAAAAAAATTGAAGTAATCTGTCACACCTAATATTTTAGCATTGACTTGATGTAAAAAAACTATTTAGTGTAATTTAAATTTCTTAACTTCATGTAAACTAGTGTTTGTAGTTGAAGCAATTCAATTATTACAGGTTGTTCCAAATCAAAGAAATTAAGTTGGATTTTTTTTTAACCTGAAAATTTTAAGTTGATGTTTTTGAATGTTTGAGCAAATTTAACTTTTTTAAGTTGTCACAAATAAATAATTATAGTTGTCAGACAGGTGATGGGTGGAGCAGGAAGCTAACAGGTAGCTGCAACACTGTAACTTCTGCCTCATATACCGCTTGACTGTGGACGGCCAGTGAGAGCGAAATACAAGGAGCAGAGTCCTGAGCATTTAGTGTGAACCATGCACCACTTTTTTATTGTGACAGTGGAACGGCACAGCAGTCCCATTCCTGTGACCAGCCTCCTCACTTATGGTGCCAACATGACACAACAAGTAACACCACATTTGCAACAGTGAACGAAGTAATAACTAAGAACACCCCCCCACCCCACACACACACACACACACACACACACACACATACAATAAACATGCATAAACACCCCAAAATAGAACAAAATGACTAAGAACATGACTACCCACAATGCACCTCGCCCATTGCAGTTCCCACAGTGGGTGGGGTCATATTGTCACACACTCAACCTAATAAAAGTGCTTTGCTCAAATTAAAAATATTCACTTTGGAGCCCTGCTGTCAATAACATTAGAGTAATGTAAAATAAATAATTTACTCATAGGCATAAATTAGTTTTAAATAGCAAACTAATACTTTTTAACTAATGGAATTTAAAAATAACACATTAAATGAATGACATGCAGGTTTACTTTTTTCAGTGTAGATAAGCTTAGATGAATCTGAATATCAGTCAGGTTCATGGTCCTAATACACATCCGGTCTGATGGTGCAGCTCCAGCCAGAATAAACCTGATCCAAAGGAAGACCTGGACATCTGGGGTCTCCTCCCAACAAGAGAACTGCTCTCCGTTATGGTTTCACGTGACTTTTTTTGACTCTTTGCAGACATGCTAGCAGACTGAGATGCTGGATGAGTAACAGCAGCTCTGGTCTCTTTTCTTTTCTGTCATGTAGAAATGGACTCCATCCCCCGTGAATCACCTTTGACTCCAAATATGTGGGACGATCTGAGACGGATGTTTAGATGACAGGAGGAAGAAATACAAGTAAAAAATGAGGAAGGAGGACGGTTTATGTGCAGGGATGAAGGTTGTTGTCAGAGCAGAGTGTCCCTGTGGGATCTGTGGAGGGAGGAACACAGGAAGTGGAGCTCAGTGGAGGTCAACGGCTTCTCGACACATCGGGACGGACGACCGGCCGTCTGCGCAAATCCGCTTTGTCATTTTGATGGATGCTTTCATCTGAAGTAGCTTATAGGGGTTGTACTCATCAGTCATGTTTAAGAACCTTCACAGATGTTGAAAAGCTGTGACTGAAGGATGATGGATTACACTGAAATGCACGAGCATGATGAGACACAAATAAATGAGGAATCTGGAGCAGAATCTCCGTAGTCGTTAGACATCAATAATGCTCATTTCCTGCACTGGTGATGTTTTTGTTTATTGTTCCTCGTTTTCTGTTTGAATTTTTAACAGATTTCTATACGATGTTCCTTCCACAACTCCTAAATGCTGAACTAATGCACATTTAATTAAAGGTGCAGCGAGCCTTGAAGGACTGCACCGCTGCTCAGGGTGCCCTAAAATCAGCTAGTGCAGAAAACTGATGGAGTTATATTAAAAACAACAATATGTTCACAATCCCCAAGAATATCAGCTGCTACTACATGACATTTAGCTCAATATCTGTAGAATAATCCTAGTTTTGGACATTTTTCTTATATTTTTAAGGTCAACAAGTTGAATGAGGTTGTAGATGCAGATTCAGTGCTTATATTCTGACTGTTTCAATAAAGGGTGACTCCAATATTTCGTCTTCATGCCTTCTGTTAGAAATTATAGTCAGCAAACAGTTAGCGGTAAGTTACTGCGCACAGATTTTTGTTGGGAATATCTCAGGTTGTTTCCACGTCCGTACTATGTTTAAACCCAACCCCGGTACAATCTCCTGCTCCGTTCCTGAGCAGGAACCTCACTGGGGAGCAGAACAATAGAACCGTACCGAGACCAGCTGGAGGAGGAGGTCTCAGTTTGTTTACAGTGAACGTGATCAAACCTCGATTCGAAACAATGACCACGTTTGAGCCAAACGCCCTCTTGTGGCAGGTTAGTGTTGCATTCTGGGATACAGGAGGACACACAAACTTCAGTAGCTAATGGGTAGCACCTAGCTAGCTGGAAATGAAGAGAGGGCTCAGGTGGAAGATCAACAAGATTCGTTATCTGGCTGATATTTGGGCAGATGTTCAGATTTATCAGCTGTGACTCATGAAGAGTTCCAATAGTTGATTAGTGGCTCAGGGAGGGAGGGTTAGAGCATATTGTTAGCTAGCTAAGGATCAGAACACACAACCTTCTAGTAGCCCCCCCCCAGACAATCTGACCAATCAACAAACTGAACGCTCTCACTTGGTTTGTCTCATTTGTGGGTTTTTTCTGAGTTAATAAAAACACTGATTCAGACCAGAAGAAACAAACTACAGGTGTAAAAAAGCCTTCTGCTACTTTGACACCAAACTTTAGCTCAATAACCACGACTTTATGATTTATTAGAACGTGTTCTCCTCTAGCTAGGGTAAGAAAGCTTTTTTCTAAAGAGAGAAAATCCACCTGATTAAAGTAAAAATAATAATAATGTAAATGTAGGTTTTAATTTTGCCAATGTGTTCCTGGTGACGATGTCTGTGTGTGTGTATGTGTGTGTGTGTGTGTGTGTGTATGTGTGTGTGTGTGTGCATGCATGCTTGTGTGCATGCGTGCGTGTTTGTGTGCGTGTATGCGTGTGAGTGTGTGTGCATGTGTGTGTATATACTGTATGTGTGTGTGCGTGTGCATGCGTGTGTGTGTATATGTGCTTGTGTGTGTGTGTGTGTGTGTGTATGTGCGTGTGTGTGAAGGTGTTGAGAGTCAGCACCTCATCTCTGTTTGTTTGCTCTGCCCGTCCACTTCCAGGACTTCCAGGCCTCTGGGGAAACATCCCATTTCAGTCACAACAGAAGAAGCTTTCACCGGAACACAGCTCTTCCTTCCTCCTCTCCCCCCATTTGCACCCTCATTTATCCTATACTTCATGTTTTTAGACACAAACTGAACCCAAAACCTGTGTTTTTGTTTCCTAGGTGCCTCAGAAACCTTGGACACCATCGAGTAAACCCACAGACTGGGAATGACGCAGCTTCCCACCAGTTCCTTGTGACGTCTGCCATTTTCCTGGGAAACCATTACCAGATTTCTCTCAAACAAAAGCAAGTGAATTATTTTTCACAGTTGAGTGGAATTTATCAAACTCCTGCGGTTTGTGGTTCCAGAACCACCGAGGTCTCCGCCAGTAAGGAAAGGGAACGTTTAGCGGTTACTTGGTATTGTTTCTGGATCATATAAAACAAAGACTGTGTCACAATCAGTCACTGACATTTCTCATGTTTTATGACAAGACTGAAATCACTTTTTAACCATTTCTGGTTCTGCACTGAACTTAAAAGACACTGCAGCCCTTTTGAAATTTGTTTCTGAGTGAAAGTTCTAAAATAATTCCTCTTTTCCAGTTTTGATATCAGCTGGAACAACATCTATCCAGAGAAAACCTCACAGTGCTGTTAGGTTTACTTCTCGTGGGTTTAAACATGAAATTCTATTTAAAAGTATAAATCTGAGCAGAAGCAGATGAATGGGGCTCTTCTGGTGTATCCAGGGGTCAAGTCTGGAAAAACCCATATAAATCAGGATTAAATAATAATTATTATTGTGTTAACACTGAAGCAGCAGGTTCTACTGAACATTTTTCTCATTTAAACTACAAAAATACAAATGGGTGCTTGGTGTGGAGACAACATGTACAGAAGATCAGTGGTGTCAGTTCTGCTGCTCTGGAACATTATTCTGCATGTTTTACATCCTGGACGTTTTAACCCTTTCCTGTTCCATCACACCTGACATAAGTGAATGAGTAATTATGCAGAATGCAACATGTTGAGGAGGTGATTAATGCTGATTTTAGATCTATCTCAGCTAAACCACACCTGGTTTGAATAAATGGTTGATTGGCAGGCTTCTGTAGAACTTGAGGACCTGCTGAGGAGGTTTTGAATCCGGTATGCAACATGCAGCTTGGTGAACCCCGAGGGTTGGACGTGATTCCATTTAATGTAAGTTAAACAAGTTGCAGCTAAATCAGAGGGAGACCGACTCGTCACATGCTACAAGCTCCAACATCCCTTTACCCAGAATAAATGACAGTAAAAGATGTAAAAACTAAAGAGATGTTTGAAATAAAAAGTTAAATATTTCAAATAATAAAGTATCTAAGATGTTTTTTATGGTTTAGTCATTAAAAAGTTAATTGTTGTCATTGAAACCCTGAATATGTTTAACCATGTGGCAGACGAAGCTGTCCTTGTGCTTCGTGACCTTTGTGACCCCGTCCCGGCTCAACGTCTCTGCTGGAATGTGACATCATGACCCCCTGAGCTACCATCCCATGGTGTATGAGGAAATCCAACAGACCAGGAGGTTTGGGATCATACCTGTAAACGTGGAGGCAGATCTCTCTGGAGGTCAGATTTAATAGGTGAGTCTGATTTTTTCATCACTGAAGTGAATCAATCAGAACATAAAGCAGATGCGTTTGTTATGGATCGGTTCTGCTGGCTCCAGATCAGTTTGTCATTCAACCAAATCATTCCTCAGACATTTTGGTTCATTACCTTTCTTCAGCTGAATCAACGTAAACTAATGTTACTTCTGGTGTTCCTCAGGGATCGGTCCTCACTCCTCTTTTATTTATTATTCATTTTCTTCATTCATCTTCATACTTTGTAATTTTTTTCTTTAAGTTTAACTTTAGCTTTCACGACTATGCAGATGACACCCAGGTCTGCTTCTCCAACAAACCCACCTCCTGTCACCCTCCAACCTCTCTTTCTGATTGTCTTTATAACCAAACTCCATGTGGAAACTTCCATCCAGAACTCCACCACTCCCATCCTGGACCAGTTTCACCTTGTTTTACATCACATACATTTGAAAATCCAGCCCCTGACATTGAAGGCCATCCATAACCTCACTCCTCCACATCTCACTGAACTGTTTCTCTCAGATCCTCCTCAATCCATCATTCTGTGCTCCCTCAACAACCTGTCCACCACGAGGTTCAGAACATTCAGGTCCTCTGCTCCTCACCTCTGGAGCTTAATGCCTGAAAAAAACTGCATTTTATTCTATTCAGGCCATTCTCCAATAATAATAATAATATGTAGCGTACTTTTGAGCGTTGGTTCTGTGTGTTCTTTCTAACTCAACACACGAAAAATAGAACATAGAAAGGAGTGTGAGAAGGAGATGAGAAGAAGACACACAAGAGCAGTGAAACAGGAAGCAGAAAGTGCAATAAAAAAATCAGCTGTAACAGACCACTGCACAAGGGAAAATCATATAATAGACTGGGGCAAAACAAGGATCATAAACACCGAACAACAAAAATACAAAAGATGGATTAAGGAAGCGATAGAAATAAGGAGATGTGGACACACAACCATGAACAGAGACGATGGGGTTTACACACTGGATTATGCATAGGACTGTGTCATCGGCGAGGAGGGTGCGGGCGGCAGAGGGCGACATCGTCCTCTGCTGCCCGCGGATAAACGAAGAAGGAAGTGACGCCGCCAACCGCGACGTAGCTCTGAGGAAGATTGCAGTTTGCGATCGAAACGTCAGCAAGAACAACTTTGATCTGTGTTAAGGAAAGAACCAAGTGATAATAGTCTGTAGCGTACCATTAGCTAAAACACTGTAATTAGGCCATTACACATAGCCCAATGTATGAGTAAATCCATAAAGCGTGTGTGGATCTGGTGCCTCTGTAGATAAATGCATGCTGCTCTGCTTGCATGATGTAAACAAGAGAGAGATATAGCATATTAGAGTTATGATTTAATAACATAACAGCTTGATTGTTTACAGAGTAGCATGTAGCAGGCGCCTACACTGATGCACACACACGCATGCAGGATCCTAGGGGGGTTCTGCAGGGATGTGCTCGTCCTGGAATCTGTTAAAGACCATGAGTGTGAATTAGTAACTATTTCATACCCAATTTGTACAAAGCATCTAATGATGGGTGTGATCCGTCAGCCTCTGGGTACAAACTGGGGCTCCATTTTGGCTGAGGACCAAACTGAGCAACACAGACTAAAATTTTTTTTGGGTTGACTGAAACTGCAAGGATTGTATTTTAAAGCATTTTAAGGCCCAAAAGGTCTTTGATCCACTTGTTGGCCCACTGGTACCAGATGTTGGAGTCTCCTGCTACCACACACTGAGAACCCACAAGTCTGTTTGCTAGAACAACACGTTTCCATCATCCCACCTTGTGTTTTATTGACATTAAAGTTTGGGTTAATTTCACACAAGGAGGGTAAACATGGACTAGATCAGGGTGAAATCCCATTTTCAAGCTCAAAGATGAAAACATATTTTGTCATATAGTTTTATTAGAAATTGTAACCGTGACTTAAACTAATGGTCTGATAATATTCCAAATGGCGCCGCGTCAGTGCCGATGCTGGAAAACCCTGGAGGTATCGCAAGATTTATGGCCATTTTCAGCTTCAACTCCAAACATCCTCCTTGTTCTCAGGTTTCGGTTTTACATAAAACAGAGTTTCTTACACTAATGCCCCCAGCTGGGATTGCTCACTTCAAACAACACGGCAACAACGGTGTAGTTCCCGCCTGTTGTCGACTGTCTGGTGATTTGTTGTGAGGAGGTATTGATGATGACGGTCAGAAAAGAGCAGAAAGGAGCTAATCTAGAGCAGATTGTCCAGAGAGGCCTCAGGTGTGCACTAATCAGTAAAAGATGGAGGACCATGCTGGGGTTGTTGAGGAACTCCACTCTGCAGTTCTACAATTATTCAACTATTAAACACAGGAAGCCCAACACAAAGGCCTCGTAAAGGTCCAGAACCAGTTAGGAGCTTCTCAGAGAAGAATCAACCCCTGGTGTGAGAGAAATGAACATCTAAAGTACACAAAGGGAGGGGGGGTGATGCCAAGACGCCCCTGAGGAATGTAAACAATCTGTGACTGCATCGTGTTCAGTTGACTTGAGGAGCTCTCCCAGAGCAGCGAGGCGGCGCTCAGAACCCGGGCGGTGAACCGAAGCTGTCGGCACGTCGCTAAAATCCTCTCAGACTGATTAACGGGAGACGGCCGGTGGAGGAAATCGGCTCTCCAGAACACACACGGGTGGATCACATGTTAAAAGCACATTACAGCACATATGTTTACAGTTTGTCGGATTTGGAGCCACAAAGCAGACATCCACGAACATTTGGCAGCGTTTATCTCAATGAACACATGTTTACAAGCAGTGAGACAGATCTCGTTCACGTGCACCTGCACACAAACGAGAGGAGGCAGGAAGATATTCAATCCAGACCTCCAAAAAGGTAAAACCGAATGTTGCCGTTATCTCTGATCTTATCCCTGTGATTGCTGCAGCTCTAGTTTACACACGTGGGGCGTGAATGTTGTCTTCATTTAAACCTTAACTGGTTTGAACTGTTTTCGGTGGATTTATTCACTCACTTTTAGGAACTATACCTGGGTTTTCACGTTGGCTGATATTTGTCAGAATTGGACGACTTTATTCTCTTTATACTCGGCTTTATTTTTATAAATTTCTAGCTAGACTGAGGTTTTGCTTTTGGGAATTCTGTTCCAGAACCTTCGTGTCATCCTGTGTTACCCAATCAGGAACCAGTTCTGGGCCCTCATTCATCAAACGTTTGTAGAAACTGTCCTATATTCCCTTCTACGAATGAAATTTAGAATGTTCGTACGAACGGTCAAAATCCTGATTTATGAAACATGCGGGGGCCTCTCATACGCATGTTCCTGTGCATTCGTCTGATGATAAATCCCACCTATACGTACCCAGGTGCTCGTGTCCATTCACCGCCATTTACATACAGAAATGCTCTCAATTAACCGTATTTGGTCACACTACATGCGCAGCTCATGGTGGGATTCCCTGCGTTCTTGCCAAAAAAAAAAGAGAAAAACTTTATCGACAGCGAGATCGAGGCAATGGCTGCCGAATTAGAAGAGAACAAACTAGTTGCAGAGGTTGTAATTTTATTATTGTAAACGCGGTCAGGACAGAGGAGAGGTTCCTGTCAGAAATAAAGAAATAATGTTTCAATATACAGTGCTCAGCATTAATGAGTACACCCACATTTGTCAGAAAACCTTTAGTTTCCTTTCAGAATCAACATTTTCTATGAGATACCAAACTACAAAATACTCCCACAAAAGTGGGCCATTGATTGAAAACAAGATTTGTTCATTTGCACACAAAAAAGTGATTTTCCTAACAAATTCATTCAAGCCCATGTTGCAAAAATGAGTACACCCCAATTATAGTCTTAGGAGAAAAGCCACACTTAAGAATCCAAAATTCAAATTAACAGGCATTCAACCACAGGTGAGTCTAATGGTTCATTTTAGAGGTGTCCAGCAGACAGGTGACCATAAAAGGGCATTACTTAACAAAGAAAAGCCCTTCCTATTTCATGCTGTCAGCAATGGCTCCACATGGAAGAGAAATGTCACAAAATCTGAGAAAGGAAATCATTTCTTTACACAAAAAAGGTGAGGGCTACAAGAAGATCAGCAAAGCCTTACATATCAGGCAAAATACAGTTTACATTTAAGTAGTTGAATGTTCTGTTTAGTTTTGTTCTTGTTAGAAAATGTTTGTTGACACTGCAGCCAGGTACAAAGTGATGAATACCACACAATGCGTACATTAGTTCCTATGCACGACATACGCACAGATCTGTGCGTAAGTACGGTTGATAAATGAGGCCCCTAGTGTGTCATTGGGTCATTGTCCGGTTGAAAGTGTCAATCATCTAGCAGAAGGTTTCAGGTGGATTTGGATGTAATCCTTCATCTTTGTGCACCAGTACCAGATCATGATGCTCCCACCACCGTGCTGCACAGTTGGCTTGGTCTCACCTTGACTCGTCTAAACAGACTTCCTGTGGTCACACAGCTCGAGCTTTGTCTCCCTGGACCATAAAACCAAAAAGACATCTGTCTCGTCTACATGGACAGCTGCAGTCAAACTTGAAGGTGTCTCTTTTGAAGCAGGAGCTTCATTCTTGGTTCTCTGAGTTCATGATGATGTGAACCTGTTTATCTGTTGACTTTGATGTTCCAGCAGGGTCCAGGTTGTGCTTGGCATGAGCTTTAGGATGTTCTGGAACATCCTTTAATCCATAGGGTGATTTGTTGGGTCTTAGTCTGGATTTTGGGAAAGACAATGCTACCTGAATAACCCGTCCATGACTGAACTCATGATCTTGGAATATGAAGTAGTTTAGGTTGAATTAGATTTATGTTTATCCTTCTGAGAAGAATCGCTGCCCAACGAGAGACTTTTTGACTCCTGCAACAGCCTCATCCCTAAGAATCAGCGACACCAGACGTGTGCTCCTGAGGTCACAGCGGGTTCATGTCTGAGAGTTAAGCGTTTCCTGTCATTTTCACTTCTGAGAGGATCGTCTCGCTGGCTTTTCATAACAACGTTGTGTTTGAAACCGTTCATCTACGTTTGACCCGACCTCGACCTGCTCCGGCTACTGAAGCCTGGTTTCTGTCTCTCTGGAACAAAACCACGTCCAGCCGGGAAGACGGGAGCTGCAGAAGGTCGAGACGGAGTCCAGGCCCGGATCAGAGTCAGGTCTCCAAAATCAACACTTTATATGTTTCCGGGTGACAGCTGTGGGGTGGGGGGTCGTTGGACTTGGACTTGGTTTCCCTCTAAATTTAAAACAGTGATCGGAGTCTTCAGTGTGACCTTTGACCTTGTAGGTTCAGCTCTTTTGTGCCGTGGGGTGTCTTTCTGAATGTTTTCCACCAAATGTTTCACAAGAGACATCTGAATATTTGTCTGGATGAATGAAAGCCGGCTGTAACAGATTATGAAACGAACTAAAGTAAGTCTAAATGTTTACTATGTGCTGTCAGAAACTGAAATTGAACAAGTTAATTTTGAATCCGTAATGCTAAGATGAAATCTAAATTGCTCAGCTTGAATAAACACCTTTTAAAACTGAATCTGAATTTAAACTGACTTTAAATGCACATTAAGCAGTTTTGACTTGCTTTTAGCACCCCCTAGTGTTCGTTAGCGAAAGCAAAAGTGAAAGTTGCCTCCTCGCTATGCGTTCGTCTTTTTAACACCTTAATCTAACTGCTGAAATGTCTCCTCAGCCTTCATTAGTGTCTACAGGAGCGGTTCATCTCTAAATCAAACAAATCAGCTGTGTTCATGATCTATAACATGCTGGAAGCAGGCTGCAGCTCCAGGCATGTCAGCTCCACTTTACTAAGTCCAACAGGGACGGACCGGCACTCTGATGTTGCAAGTGCTGTATTCTGGCCACAGAGGGCGGTGGGGGTCTGAGTGACATTTCATTAACCCTGTAAAGGGTCATTTTAGCACAAACTGGCTCAAGAAAATGATTTAAACATATGAAAAAGTTGCATAGTATGGCTTTAAAAGATTGAAACTGATTTTATTTGTTTTGAAACTTTCATCTGATGAAAAATTCAGCTCTCGTTCGACACCATGGATCTTGCAGTTCCTGACTTCATAACTGAATTTGAAGCTAAATGTGATGAAATATATCTCAACATTTTTTATGTATTACTTTTCAACTGTAGCTCCATAAATGACAAAAATCTCTGGACCACATGACTCCAACGCGATCGGTTCAGCGATGCTCAAAGTCAGATGAATTTTTCTGAAGTGGATTGTTCAGGATCCACGAGGAATCTTTAGAATTAAAGCACAACACTGTTTTTGGCCGTGGAAAGTGAAACCTAACACTGTTTAATGTGAACATTGGGGCGTAAGGAGGCCGCTACCTTAAACCCTCGTAAAAGGAGCCAAAACAGAAAGTGGTTTGTAGTTTAAACCCTGAGACTAACTTAAGCAAAGCCACGCATCATTAAACTTTACTTCATGTCTCTGTTTGAGCAGCACTCTGGCTCTAAATCAGTTCCATCGAGGTTTCCAACCAACGGTTAGGGGGCCATTTCAGGTCGTGGGGCTGAAATCCTCTTTGAGTGTCAATCATAGGATCCCAAATGTCCAGGGATGCTTAGAGAGACGCTGCCAAGGAAAGCACAGCTGCACTCAGACGATGAGTTTATCTGTGACTGTTTTGAAGGAAGAAGATCAAATAAATTGTGAATTTAAAGGAAAGAACGAGAAGACCAGACCCCCGCAAAGACCCTTCAGAGGCAAGACTTTGGCCAAAATGACCAAAGATTGTAAGCAGAAAGTTTCCTGGAAGAAAAGTCAAGAAACGCTTTGAAATCCAGCCTTGATCAGATGCCAAACTCCTATTATTTCTGACTTCTGCTCCTTCCTCTGATTTTGCAAGTCTTCTATCATAAAATACTGATGGAATCAAACTTTACTCAGTATGATGATATATTCTGTCTCCAAAGGCTTTCCACCACAGGCTCCTTCCTGATGTAGGCGGTATTCCCGATTCTCTCTGGAAAGCTGCTTTTAATCTTTCTGCGTTTTACTATTTACACAACCAAGCAAACAGTTGATGCTGTATTATGTCACGGCTGATGAAAAACCAGGGAACGTAGGTCAACAATAGAGATCAGGACCAGATATCGATCAGTGAAAAAGGCCTGGATGCCTCCACCTTAAACCTTTTTAACTGTTTACCAGTTATGTTTATGTCTTTAGACACCAACCTTTAAAATATCCAAATCAATAAACAAGAGTGAAAGTTGTGAAGCTCATGATCAGACCCAACTTCTCCTCTGTGATGGACTTTAAAGCTCCAGAAGGCTATCCTGGGAGAGAAGAAACCCAAAAAAGACCAAGTATGAACGCCATCAGGAGGAAGATGAGATCAGTCATGTCTCCATAACAACATTCATCAGCATTTCCTTCTGTGTGTTTGTGACAGCCTGAGCTCACACATGATGTTATGGGTGTTATCTGCTGCAGTAATGAGCCGTGCAGCGTGTCAGAGCCAAGTGAAGGAATGGTTTATAGTTTGGTGGAGTCCATCAGACAGCTGAGAGTGTTTAGAGGGAGAGAGAAGAAAATTAACTCCCAACATCACAAACCTGATGTAACCGCCAGCTCTCGCAGGCGTGGTACAAACCGTACAGACGGCTGAAATCTGACGACAAAAGAAATGCTCAAACTGAATTACATTTACGTGGAAACTATCAAAGACCGTCGGGAGACACAAAAGCATCAAATAGAAAATAAATGATCCCAAAGAGAAACAGATGGGACAAAAAGCAGTTCAATATATTCTATCCACCTGATAAAGCTGCAGAAAACCTCTCTCCTCCCTTCTTTCATGCCGGAGTTTGACTAATCAGAAATGATGGAAATGATTTGTTGGTCAAATCTTTAAAAAAGTCAGATGTTACAGATGACTCTCAGTTACTGACACACCAAATCTTAGCTCAGTGTCTGTAAAAGTAGCAGACATGTTTGGGCTTTTCTAAGTTTGATAAGCTGTGGTGGCCATCTTGAATCAGTTTGACTCCAAAACCCTGCAAAAAAAACCCAGCATAGACCAGCATATGTTGTGTTTTGGTGCTGGTTTAGGTGGTGGACCTGGTCCAGGATGGGATGCTGCTCCAGCATCCAATCACCAACATCCCATGCTGAACTTAGAATTGCACCAGCATCCAAAACACAACATGCTGTTTTTTTCAGCAGGGAAGTTAATCAGCTGTAGACGAACATACAGCAACTAAATTCAGAGAGTTTTATGAACATCCAGCCAATGGTTCAGGAGATATTTGGCTAACAGACAACAGTTTTAAAAAATGTTGATTTCTGTTTTTGCTAATTTTGATTAGCCAGAAGTTAACGCCAAATATTTTAGCAAAGATTTCAAATAACGTGCAGCAAATCAAGTATCAACAATGGGTTGTCTCTAAACAATAATGACACTAACACTTAACTCTGTATTTGTAAAAATGATCAAATTAAAGCCATTTTTGTTTTGGCTAAAGCTGCTTAAAAGTAGCAAGGCAGCCATCTTGAATTGTATTGTTCCCATGCTTTAGGGTTAGCGTTACGGTCTGATCACGTGTTTTCCAGTTAACAGAGATTTAAATCAGGTGTGCTGAAGCAGAGAAATGCTCCTGAACTTGCAGGTTGATGCCCTCGAGGACCGATGCTAAAGCATTAGCAGCACATGCTAACACTTTTATTAAAACTCTGTTTAATCTTATCTTTGTGTACGCTCATGTTTTGGTATTTGCAGAAATAACGACTGTGGTTTTCTGCCACAAGCCAACAAAAACTGCAGCATGAAATCCAAACTGAAAACCTGACAGGTTGTTGTAATCTCTCCCGTTACATTTGACCAAAGTCTGGTCATTCTGATGGTCAGATTCCTACAAACAGCTCTGCTGTCACCTGGCACGGCCCTCGTGTTGAAACAAACGCTGATGTTGGTGAAGGTTTTTATTAAACCAGACATGTTGAAGGTTTGGAACAGTTCAGCGTTTCTGCAACAGCGTGGGTTCAGTGGCTATCAAAACACTGGAGCTAATTACGGTGCTTGAATTATGCATGCACTCAACCTGACCTGCAATGGTCTCGTTCAACAGGCTGATTTAGGAAATGCTGGACTTGTTCTTGTAAGGATTCATCATCATCACCTGCCAATGAGAGGAGAAAGGTGGGCAAAAATGTTTTTGCCTGTCTTTGTATGTTTGTTTGACTTTTAGCAAAATATCTACAGAACTTTTGGATTTGAATTAAACTACCAGAAATTAATCATTGCATTGAAATCTACAAATGATTAACTTTTGGAATTATATTAAAGTGGCCACCGAAGAAAATCGACCCTACCAAACACCAAATTAGCTCAGGCAATTTTGCAGATATCGAGCTGGAATTTTATGCTGCGGTGTCTGAGACTGATTCCCATCAAATATTTAAAGTGCTTAGTTTAAACTTCACCCTTAGATAAAAAAAACAACCCTTTCAAGATGGTCGTCACAGTAAATCTACCTTAGCAAACACAAAATTGTCTAAAGCTCAGTCAAATCTACAAATATTGAGCAAATATTCAGCTCCGGTGGCCTAGTGGTATGAGTGTCCGCCCCGGGACTGGGAGATTGGGGTTCGAATCCCGGTCGGGTCATACCAAAGACTTTGAAAAAATGGGACCCAATGCCTCCTCGCTTTAGCCTGGCAAGCCATCCTATATATATGTGTATATATAGTCTGGCCACGAACCATTGACGGCTCTCAGTTGTGAGGCGGGATCTACGGTTGTCTTTCAAAATATCAGCACGCAATTGGATAGCGCTAGGACCAATCAGAGTGACGAACAACGTGACGTAATCACAGTGATGGAAAAGCAGGACCCACTAATGGCGTCAATGATTTCTGTCGTTTTTGTATAAAAACATGTGAATATCAGGTGTACTGGGACATTGCACTACTTTGTTTGATAAAAATAAGAAGCTGCTAAGTATAGCCGACAGACTTACGCATGTTGGAGTCTAAATAATCCAATGTTGATGACAAAGCCGTTTCAAAAGAACGTGGCTGCGGCGCTGCCGCCATGTTGCTTGGGTTCGCGGTCGCAGCGCTGACGTCATCGGCTACTCCCGCTCTGTGATTGGCCCACAATATAGAGCGCTGTGATTGGCACAACCAAAACTATAGCGAGTTGTGATTGGATAGACACAGCAGTGGTTTGGGCTGCGAGGGTTCCAATGAAGCGTGCCTAGACCAAACTCTGCAAAGCAAGAATTTGGTCTAGTTCACTAGGCTATCCTCGCTTGACACTCAGCACTAAGAGATTGGATTGGGGGGTTAAACCACCAAATAGTTCCCGAGCGCGGCCACAGCTGCAGCTCACCGCTCCCCACGGGGATGGGTCAAATGCAGAGATGTAATTTCACCAGTGTGTGATGATGACTTGGGACTTTAACTTAACTTTAACTAACCTTCACATCACAAAACAAACAGGTTATGTGAGATCTTGTGATATTTTATGAGAGGATACTTGATTTGACTTTAGCCTAGAGGTAGGCAATCCTGGTCCTCGAGTGCCGCCATCCAGCATGTTTTCATTGCAACACTCCTGATTCAGTGGTTGAATCACCTGTTCAGCAGCTCATCAGGCTCTGCAGAAGTCTGTTAATCACCTGCTGATTAAAATCAGGTGTGTTGGAACTGGGAAACAAATAAAACATGCAGGATAGTGGCACTCGATGACCAGGATTGCCTACCCCTTCTTTAGCCAAAGAAAAGAAATACATGCTCTTGCCACCTGTAGATCCTCCACCAGAGGGCAGCAGACATGTACAGGACTGGATATGACAGGTTTCTGATGAAGGTACTAATCCTGATACTACCAGAATGGGTTTGATGGGGATGTGTGGGGATGGTTTACTAGTTGTTCAACCTCTAGGTGATGAATATCTCATTGAAACATTATTTGGATTAAACTGGAGGGAGTATGTTAAAAAAATCAACAAATGTGGTCAAACTTGAAAAAAAGATTTATAATTGTTACCTATTATTATATTTACCCTAATAATAGTTTTTAACCCTTAAAGCCAAAAAAAATACACCATGTAAATAAAAGGTTCATTGCATTTTTCTTCATATGGAAATGTAATTAAAGACCAGCATCACAAACTCCCATAAAACCCATAAAGTCTCTAGGTGGAGCATCAGGATTAGTACCTTCATAACAAACCTGCTATATCCAGTCCTGTGCATGTCTACTGCCCCCTGGTGGAGAATCTACAGGTATTTCTTTATCACTTTGTTATGGGATTACATAATAAAATAAAATGAGCTTACATAAGTCAATACAATTTTAGTATTAATATTTTTATTTAATTTTTAAGGCTTTAAAGGGTTAAAATGTATTAAAAACTGAATTTGGGTTTTACGGTACTTTTGTTTATAGATCAAAGCTGGAAGAAAAACAAAAAAATAAAAGAAAAATTTAATACCTTTTCAGTCACACTGTGACAAATATTAAATAGATATTCTTCATTTCCTTCAACAATTATAAATCCAACCACTGGGAGCTTCATGATATCCAGATATATGAGAAACTTAAGCTTTAAAAGAATTCAGACCAGCAGAAATATGAAGCAGCTGGTTTATCAAACACTTTTTGGACCCTCTAAGTTATATTTATGCTCACACGCAACGGATCAGTCTGCAAAGTCGTCTGCAGAATCTATTTGATCCAGTTCTGCGTTGAACAGAGGACAAAGGAAACATGGCAGAGAAAATACAACCTGATCTAATCCGCCTCCTCCAGCTCCTCACGTCTCCACCGGAGCCAGGAACCAAACCGGACTCGGAGGCTGTCACGGTCCGACCTTGACAGTAAACAGATCACATGGGCTGGCATCACACCAGTCTGCTCAAGGATCTTCAAACTCCAACAACAGCCCAAACCTCCGCCAGAGTTCGGCTTTAAGTGAAACTCTATCAGCGTGAGTGATTTCCTCATTCCATCTGATTTATCAGGAGCTGAAAGTCTCACGGTGCGTCTTACGTTGCTCGTAATGTCTGCAAGAATTTATTTGTTTAACATTTATTAAGTGATCGGTTTGAATCAGTGCAGACTTTTTATTAAAAAGAAAAACAAAATAGAAGCCAACTTCTTCAACCCATACGTCAAACTTTTAAAACATCTTTGCCCAACATCTGCTGTGAATCTGTCCTGATTTGCCTTTCTAAACGTTTTCTTACAGGTCTGGTTTTCCTCTAAACGGATAAAGAGCGACTCCTGTCAGACTTCTGCTTTCTGAGTTAAAATCCCGGCCCGATTCCCGGAGGGGGATGCCTTCCCCAAATGTTTTATCTCTGAACACAAACTGAGAAAATTCCAGTTCAGCTTATGTTTGCTGCAGCAGAGTCGACCCAGGTGGAAGCCAAACGGCACAGAAAGGAAGAACGTGTTAACCGCCTCGAAGATTCACCTCTACACCAGAGGAAGTCTCTTAAAGGCACCGATGGTGCACGGCAACGCTTTTAAAAACACAGAAAATCGCCATCCTGCGTGTGATTGATGGTTTCTTCTTCCAGGTTATCCAGTTGAGAATCTGTGGAGTTCTGGGAATGACACCATTTCCAAACTCCTGAAATAATTCAAGATCATGTCTCGCTGCAGAACGTCAGCAGCTACTTGACTAGTCAAGCCGTCCTTGAACTAATCAGAGGAAATACTCTGAGCTGGACGGATATAAATGTGGAATTTGTCTCAGGAATGGAAATAAAAATAGAAAAATCTTTGATGTGATTCAAAGAACCGTTTCATAACTCACCTGAAACAGGTGCCGTTCTTCCCCCCGGCTCTGACGCAGGAATACTCCACAGTCAGGATTTTATTATCCGGACACACCATCCTAGAAAAACAAACAAACATGGACACGCTGGTTAGATTTCTACTGATATACCAGGTTTATACCTGGTACCAAGTCAGCGAGTTAATATCACATCAAATTATATCTCAAAATCTAAAAGACTGAGTTAGTCATTCATGTTTGCTAATGTCAGAGAGCTTTAGTGGCCATCTTAAATTTACCAAGTTTAAAGTAAAAATGCTGCACGATGCAGAAAACTCTCAAAGTATGTGATGATGACTTGTAACAACGACATCACCAGATTTTAGTTGGATATCTGGAACACTAACAGAACTGAAGCCATGTTGGTGTTGATCTGATCTGATCATTAATCAGATTGACCACCAAATTAATTCACTTGTAGATAATGATTATTTGCAGAAGGCTTCTTTAAAACCAACCCAGTAGATATAAACACACCAAATTTTAACTCAATCTGTAAAACTGGCTGAGTTATGGCAGTGATAGAGTTGGCTTATGTCAACATGCTGTGGCAGCCATCTTGAATCAGGTTGACCCCAAATGTGAAGCAGATGTAGATGAACATCCAATAATTACTTTCTTAAAAGTTCATATGAATCCATAAATCATGTTTTATCTGTTTTTATGGTATCTCATCTCATCTAATCTCATTGTATCATACTGTATCTCATTTTATCGTGTGATGTCACATCGTATCGAATTTCATCTCATCAAATCGAATCCTGTTTCATTGTATCATATCTCATCTCATTTTATCGCATCATGTAGTATCATTTCTGATTGTATCATGTTGTATGGTATTGTATCTTATCTCATTGTATCTCATTTTATTGTGTGATGTCATAGTTTCTGATTGTATCATGTTGTATCGTATCTCATCATATCGAATCTTATTGCATCGTATCTTATCTAATTTCATCGTATCGTGTATATCGTATATTGTATCTCATCTCATCTCATTGTATTTTTTCAACCAAATACCCGTGATATTAGTTCCTCAGAAAATCCATACAAACATGTAACTTTTCTTTACAAAATCTGACATTACTGCATTAATGACTGAAATCTTGTGTATCTGCTGGATTAACTGGTCCATGATGTAATAATCTGTGAGAATAAACTCCATGAAAAAGCCCAAACATTATTATATGTTGACATGTAATCCCAAGCGCTGATGTCCTGAATAACTAAATGTAAACATGACAGCTCAGAGCAGCCAGTGTGGTTTCACAGCCAATACTCAAGCTACTAGAACTCATCCATCACAGCGACTGATGGGCGGTTTTCCGCTCTGCCACTTTGCCATAAAAACAAATCCTGGTGGTTGATTCTCTGGAGGTTAATGTGATGTTTGGCAGTTTCTCCTCCTCCCATAAATATCGGAGACATGTGCTCCTCTCACGTCCTCTCCTGACCTCCTGACCTTCTCTCTCCAGGCACCTTAACAGCATCTGTCATGTTTTGTCTAATCTCAGCCAACATTTGGCCGTCTGCGCTGCAAACAAGCATTTCCAGGTTTTCTCTCTGTGTTTTCCTGATTTGATCATTAGAGCAATAACAGGAGAATCCTGTTTGACAGTCTGATTGCTAATAAATAAAAAGCCAATAGAAAAACAGACTTTGGTACGGCTGTTGGCTCTGAACACTGATCTGACAGAGAAGCACTTGTTTTTAAATTAAGTTAAATGCCGAAACAAATTTTGAGAGTCCCTGCGGCCAAAACGCTTCATCTAAAGCCCAGGAGCTCACGTCAAGGTTTATAATGTAAAATAAAAACAGGGGGAGCCAATTAGCTATATGAACATGCATCACAAACTTCACCACGTCTAACATTTAAATGGAACAACGCCTGTTAAATGGCTAACATTTTAATGGATAGCATATTAGTTTCAACAGTGACATTTAATCTTCTCAAATTTAATATTTTATTGGCAACTTTTAGTATTCTACTGGCATTTTGCCATATTTAGCATTTTGCTAGCTACTTTTTTCACATTTAGTAATTGAACAGCTACATTTAGCAATATTTACCATTTTAACAGCTAATTTTGCTATAATTAGCTCCTCACAACAATTAAAAGGATTTTTGAAATTTATTGTCACTTTTCTACATCTACAATTTACTATGTTGTCTCTGAATATTTAGATTATATCCAAATATCTATGTAAACATATCAAATCAAATCTAAATATTTAAAGTTGCATCTAAATGTTGAAATGACAGTATAAATGTGGTTGTTGTAAATAAAATAATCAGCTTCTATGTAATTTCAAACCATAATGAAGTAGCCTACCAAAATAAGAGCAGGGTGAATAGATCTTTGAATATGAATCATTTTGAATCATCTATCAGTGTGCAGGAGAACCCAGACAGAACATTGTGATAAATTATCCATGTTTTTAAAAATTCATAAGGATGAGGTGTTGGAATGGGGATCTCTTCACCCAGCTTTTATTTTGGTGGTCTACTCTCTTATTTTATGATGACTATCTTGTGTTTTGTTGATCTTTGTGAAGCACTTTGTGATTCTTTTTCTGTGATAAGTGCTATACAAATAAAATTTACTTACTTACTTACTTATTTAGCATGGTAATTGAATATTTAGATTTAAACGTTTATTATTTTTTCTTTTAGGTTTTCACAGTCACACATTTACATATTCTAAATTGTTTTCAAATATATTTTATGTTGACTATACATTTTTTAATTCTAAATATTCAACTTAACTTAATCGACTTGATTTTAAAATGTCAGAATAAACTTTACTTTTATGGCTGGTGAATGTTTTTTTATTCAATACGTTTTATTTGGCGCTCTATAAAATAAGACTAAAACTTTATATTATGATGAGAACGGACCTTCCAGATGAGATCACAGCTTTACCTGGATGTGTCCACTGAGGCCGTCGTCCTGATGGAACTGGCACCGGATTCCCAAAGGAAAACGACCCAAAACGCTCCGAAAGGTAAAAGAGTCGCAGCATTAAGCTGACCCATGTCCCTCTTTGCGCTCCGGGACGGAAGGTCCAGTCCCCCTGGTTCTCCTTCACATCAGACTGTCTTCATCTGTCAGCGAACCGCGTGCGTCGCGCTTTCCCAAATAATCCCAAATCCCAGTCAGGAATCCCGCAGCGGTGACGCACACGAGGTGATGGCGCAGCGGCGCGTCCTGAACCCTCTCCTCTCTTTACGCACTGACGCGCAGACCCCTCTGGGAGCTGCTGAGGGGCGCACAGCCCGCTGCGTGCTCTCTAATCCCTCTGGATTTACATTCCTGCCTCCTAAACTGAGACTACAGCAGCGCTAATGGATGATAACGCATGAAACTAAAATGATTAGAGAACGATGATAAAAGAGGCTGAAACAATCTGCTGATTTGTTTCTCTCACTGATTTAACATTTAGTGGATCAGATGCAGGCACTGGGGGCGCTGTGACAACATGAACGACGTGTTAATCAGATTAAAATTCCTGATGTGCAACAAGAAAGACAGAAGAATCATCAGGATACCCGCAGTGTTAAACCGGTCCGCTTTTAGTAAATAAATAAATATCAAAGCGTTAAAAGCAATCAGCTAAGCAACTATTAAAGTCGTTTAAACAAACAGAATCTTTATATATCTACTTTTCAATGAGCTGAAATCAGTTTTATTTCTGACCAAATCGGTGCCAGCCTCCACCTCGGTGCAATCCAGAAACCTCTTCAGTCCCCAACGGTGTAAAAGAAGAAATGTTATGACTTGTTGTTATAGGCATCCGTGTGAAATAACGTCTTTGGCCAAATCTGATTTCATGATCTTGGCCATTGCAGGTTTTTTGTTACCCAGGCTTGTTTGTTTCAGTTGTGCAACAAACGTCTGAAGAGAAAAACAACAGAAAAGTACATTCTAGAGTCATTTTCATCACTATATTCTGAATTTGATTTGGAACTCGACCTAATTTACATAATTTATAGAACAAATGACGCATGAGACCATCCACAATGTATCCTTCCAGAGCCTGGGAGGAGACCAGGAAGCATCCTGATCAGAACCACCTCAGCTGATAACGACTGATGAGGAGGAGCAGCTCCACACTTAACTCCCCTCAGAGGAATCAGATCCTTTTTTTTCTAGAGCTGAGCCCGGTCTCTTTATGGACAAAAGTCATCAAAGCTTCTTGGATCTTGTTTTGACTTTGATCCAGATCTCATGACCAGAGGAGCGGGTTGGAATATTTGTGTACCTTTTGACAGATCCCAGTCACCAACCAGAACAAGGCTTCATAAGGTCTCAGCCCCCGTCTCTCCTCCACCATCACTTAAGTGTGAGACAGTATGATACTTGAACTCCCCTGCTTAAAGAGGTTCTAGAACAACAGGAAGCTTTTCTTTGAGCCTCTTTATAACATATGAGACTTTGTTGGGGCTCAAAATGGCCCAGGAGTGTTGATAAATGGCCGAACACAACCTCATTAAAAAGCCCTACAATAGACTAGTTTGCCCCGCCCACTCGGACGTGAATATTAAATAAGCTGCATGCTGATTGGCTGGTTTATCCAGATGACTCTATGATGCTGCCTGAAGCTAGAAACTGTGTACAACAGGGTGTTTGTGTGTGTCTAGTTGGAACAAGGGGGTGGGGGCTATGTGTGTGCGTGGAGCGGACAAGGAAGTTTGCAGCCGTACTCTGTCGGACCGGACCGCAAGCTATGGATCTATCTGGCATTCATTCATAGTCAGGATATCCCTAGTACATCCTGGAACGAGCTCCAACATTCTTCTTTGTTGTTTTCCTCTAGTCCAACAAAGATGTTAGCAATAATTCGGGCTAGCGTTAGCAGTAGCTTGAGCTAGTGTTAGCAGTAGCTCGGGCTAGCGTTAGCGGTGGCCCTGGCTAGCATTATCAGTAGCTCAGGCTATTGTTGTCCTGCGGTTAGCATTACCACGACCAACGTTTATATTTTGGATTGGGACATGCAAATGTAAGGCGTGTCTAAGCTCATGACGTGCTAAACCAACTTTTCTCTAAGCGAACCGTTTCTCCGTGGCCTTTACAACAACAATACTTTACATAGGAAAGCAGGTCAGAGACGGCACAGACATTTTGGTACATTAGACACCCCATGCTGCCTATATTAAACAATAACGAGGTAAATATGGTTTTAGATTCTCGGACACTCTCAGCCCAGGGGGAGCGTTCCATAATTCCCAGGTTAAGAATAGCAGATCTGGAGGAGTGGACTGTGGCTGTGAACCACTCCAGTGAACGCTGGAGCTCCTGGATCAAAGCACACTTTCAAAAAGCAGAACCCCTGGAGCTCCCGAACCAGACCCCCTCATCTCCACACCTTCAGATCCAGTTAGAGTTTTAAGCCTTAAAAACGTTTTTTTATTCATACAGAAACAAACGTCTTTGTCTTGGACTAGGATCCACTTTTTAGAAAAAACACTATTATAAATGTAAAATCATTTACTCTAAGTTTTCCCAAATTGGCCAAAGAATGATGTATTTTGTTGAGCTAAAAAGTCCACACAGCTCCGATTAAATCCAGGAATTATTACCCTGCATTTAACCAGCTCTAAATGAAGTTCTGGTCTGCACATTTATCCCTGTTTGTGTTGGAAAACATGCCGGAGCTGAATGGGATCACAGCTTCTGCTTCAAAACAAGCGTAAACATTTTTTTTAGACAACAAGCCTCCCAGCAGAGACCGTTTACCAATTATCCACTCGTTATGGTTGTTTTCATTAGCATGAATGCAATCAACAGCTGATTACTTCAGATAGAAGAGAGCTGTGGGCTTCAGCCTGTGACCGGGATCGGATGAACCCAACACACAGCTTGCAGGTTTTATTTTTGTTTTCATACATGATGAAGAGCTGCAGCGTACCAGCTGGTTAACCCACACTTTCTGCTCCCCGCTGCTGCTTTTATTAATGCACAGACAAACTATTAGTTTCAGATATTTTTACCAGAAGGCCGGTCGTGTTTTCCTTTCTCAGCTGTGATATATGGTGAACATAAAGCAGCACTAACATACATTAGGATTCTCCCTTAAATGAATAATAGGCAGATATTTGAGCCAAGTTTTCCCAGAGTTGCTCATAATGTTCTGTTTATGAAGAAAATCCTGTAATAAATTTCAGAAACATAAATTACTGCACATGAGACATCAGAGCAGTCCAGATTTCCCACAGGAGAGTTCCCATTAAACTATAAATAAATAAAAAACACTTTTCTGTCCCAGATTCTGATCTAAATGCTGTTGAGATTGTTTTAAACCTGCAGGCTGCAACACTCGAGGTGAGATTTTATTCCAGTGTTCTGATTTCCAGTCTGACCTGAGAGGAGAGAGGGGTCAGCGATGGGAAATCCACACTCAGTCATTAAATAGAAGCAGCTGCTTTAACTGACTACATATGAATCATATCAGAGGAACATGCACATCACATCAAACTGTGGAGTCTCCTCCAGCTCCAAGAGTCACATCAATTCATAAATATGTAAAGAAACTTTATTAAAGCGCTGCAGCAGGAGGAATCTGTTGAAACCAAGGCCTCTGCTTCATATACGACCACACAGCAACCGGTTCCTCCAGGTCCCATGATGGAGAAAGCACGTTCTCTACGGCAGGGGTCCCCACAAGATTACAGGGGGTCCCTATAATTTTGTCTTTGCTGAGGTTGTGAGGTTAGCAAGATTTTATTTGTAAAAATTACAATTATAAAATCCCAATAACACACCCTACAGTATAATCACAAATCCATATAAAAGTTATAACTGTATGTCTGTAGAAAGTTTGCAAATTATCACATTTAACGTGTTTGTGTGTAGGAGTTGGGGTTGGGGGTCCTGGCTTGTCTTGGACACAGGCAAGGGGGTCCCCAAAGAAAAAAATTTGGGAACCCCTGCTCTACGGGTTTGGTTTGCAATTGGGATGAATGTATAGATTTAAAACATAATCTATGTAAAATCACCTATTAGTTCTGTTCTTTGTTTGAGTTTTATAGGGGGCGAGGCTCCCTACGACCACAACCAGCAGGCAAGGTGGCTTAAGTGTCTTGCCCAAGGACACAACAGCAGCGTTCTCTACCAGGAGCGATCCTGCAACCCTCTGATTACCAGAGAACCCGCTCTACCTCCGGAGCTGCTGCTGCCCCTGTTCTGTGTTTCACTGCTACAGAAATATGCAAGGCAGCTTTATTTATGTACCACATTTCATACACAGAGGCAATTCAATGTGCCTCTGTGTATATAATAGCCTAAAGATGGCGTTTTATCTCAAAATCCGACCCCTCATGTGAGATTTTGTCATTTTTCTCAATTTCATTAATGCGCCAATCAAGAAAATGCATAGCTTAGGGGGCAACTCTTTTGACTTACTGGCCAATAGTTGAAGATTTTCCCTCAGCAGATCGGGTAACCCTTCACCTGTTGGATCAGGTAAGATGAAAGTGAATTTTATATTTACGTATTTTACCATTAATGGTCTGAGAAACGTATAATCCTTGTTATTTTTAAAATACGATCAGCCATTCTGAGTTTCACAGGCTGAACATGAAAATAGTCTTCTACTCCTATTTCCTGCATTAGTCGCAGACAGAAAATAGACGGGGAAACGCTCCGGTCAGAAAAAGTCACACAGCTCTCTGGTGGTACACAGGTGGTAAATTAGCATTGATGGACTCACCCATCGTGGCTTGCTACGGGGAAGGCTGTTGTTGGTATAACGTCCAGGAGAGAGCAGAGTGCGTCTCGGCAAGTAGAAGCTAACTGTTAGCATTAGCAACTCTTCAACATGGCAGAACTCCTTCAGGCTTGTGTTGTTTGTGGAGATAAAACATCAACAAAGGCAGTAAAAGAGTTATGTTGCTGTTAGCCAGTTAACTCATTCACTGCCAGCCGTTTTCTGATCAGAAAGCCCCTGACTGCCAGCGTTTTTGAGCGTTTTTACGTTTTTTTTAAGAGTCACAGAACATTGTGCTCTATGATCATGTAAACGCCAAAACTACCAAAAGAAAGAGTAGACTCACTTCTTACATCAGGAAGAATCACTGTATTTCGAGTGTTATCAGTTCTTTCACAATCTGGTGCCCAAGCGCTGCTGCAGAAGCATTTCCGGTTCGGTGCATCGTTTTTTTCACAGCAGCGTCCCAAAACAAACTCGTAATCCATTGATTTTCTGCTTCCTGATCACGTGATGTATGACATACATGGATGAAGATCCGCTTTAGACACGTGATGTTTGTTCTCACGGTGCGGGGGCTCGTTCCGACGCCCGCCCCCTAAAAAAATGCAAAAGACGACTAAAGTCGTCAATGGCAGTGAATGAGTTAAAGGTGAGGGGGGTGCTATTTTCTGCCTCCTTTTCCTAATTTCTACTTTCTGAAACAGAAGCGGCAGAGCTTTTATTCCCACAGAAAATTACTAACAAGGCATTAAATTATACTAGAGACCACAAATTGAAAGGTCCTTTATCATGTATCAAGGTATTTTGGATTAGTTTTGAATTGTTTCTCTGTTAATGTTGTGAATAATCACCATCTTACCTGTTTTTCTTCCTGAAGAGCCTCTGTTCAGAGAAGTGGCTTTTATGTCATACAAGATTGGTGAGCTAACCGCTTGTGCTTTATAAACTTTTATAAATTCTTCAGGAATTAAAAATGTTCTGCTGAAAAACTGGAAAGAGAAACTGATGTCAGAGTAAATGTTTACAAAATTCAGTCATATAGTAACCTGCTGATTAGGACAGGAGTTTAGCTAGCAGACAAATAAACAAATGAACAAATAAAATATTAAACAAATAAAAAGTTAAAAGCAAGTCTTTCTCAAAAAGGAAGAACAGAACAAAATAAACTAGCAAAATAATCTAAATTTTGAGTTTTTTGGTAGTTTTAGGAATTCTAGCCAAGCAATTTTTACTTACTCCATTGGCAGATTTTTTTTTACTCAAAACAAGAAATATTGGATCATATTTGAAAATATTTACCTTATTTTAAGTAATACTATTTTTCTAGGGAATAACTTATTTTCTTTTAAAGCCACAATGTGTCATATTTTTACCTGTTTACTACCAAATTCTGTGTATCCAGTGCACAAACTTGTCCCTTTTCATTAATATTTCTCACCAACATCAATTCCAAATATTCCTCTCAGCTTCAAATTTTACATTTTTAATACATAAATTGTGGTCGACGCTCCATGGTCATCCTCCATCTTGAAATACGGTAGCTATTTAGGGACATGTGAGCTCTGACTTACGCGTTTGCACTATGACTGTAACCTGAAAGAAACAGCAGAGGGCAGCAGTGCGCCGTGGAAGCATGGCGTCTGACAATGCAACTAAGAAGAGACTAGCTGTTACACTGTTGCTGGACTTTGTTAGTTTGAATAACAAACAATGAAATCAAAAGACACATCAAATATGTCAGGTCTTATTGATTTCCAACACTCAGCAGCCGCATATGATGAGAACCCCGCCCGCAACAGCTAGACACCAGCCTCCAAGTGTTGTTTCTGACTCACCTCAGCTGATCATTTCTTCATAATAAAGCTCCCAATCCGGTCCCAACGTATCAGTTCCAAAGTCTTTCTTCAAGAAAACTCCTTCTATTAAAGTCTCCTCTCTTACCGCAGCCTGCCGTGTCTCTCCCAACGGTGGTCCGCTGGCCGGTAGCCATGTTAGCATTAGTTACCGGTACTTTATTTCCACAGCGTGTCCCCGGCTCCAGCCAAACCTCATCGGCTATCCGATCGCTAAACAGCCAGTGGTTGATGTTAGCTCCATCTCGATCCTCACTGCGGCGCACACCGATCAGCTGATGGCAAACCGGCAGACTCTTGTTTACTCCGCTGCTCTGATCCACATGACACCGGACGCCACAGCTGATGCCACCCCTCCTCCGTGTGTGAATCGGTGACAGGCAGCTATGCTAGCTTCCTTCAGGACTGGTAGGTTGATACAACAGCTAACAGCAGTGTTTCCCCTAGAAATGCCGTGATGTTTGTTGACTAAGGGGGGTGTAGGATAGCGCCGCCTCGTCGCGCGGGGGGAGGGGGTGCGCGCGCATCGTCTTGTCGGGGGATGGGGAGGGGGGGCTACGTGTGGCATTATGCATTAAGACTGAACACTCATTAAAAAATGCTTTTTACCTGCTTGAGTAGTTATATGCTTTGTGTGGGTTAGGCTACAGAGACTGGAAATAAATCAATCTCATGCTTTTTTATAAAAAAACGAACCAGATAGCTGGAGTGAACGCTGGAGTTGTTGCCTTTTTGAGTGGGCCACCATAGCTGCAATACTTACTCGAAACTGCATGGTGCTAAAGAGTCGCAGTTTTTACCATGATTTCTATGAATATCACTGATAGGGCCTTTAAGCCCAAAAATAAAATAAAATGTCTAAAAATAAGTCTTTTTTACTTTCTTAGAAATCAGTGTTTGCAGTGAAGGTTTGTGCCAACTTTCACACCAGAGTTTTAAACTACATCATATAAAAACCAGTTGGTCAGACAAATGCAGAATATTAAAAAATAATAAGTTTATGACCCAAAACGTGCCTGGAACAGAGTTGGTTCTACAGGAACAACCAAAGAACTGCAAAACCAAGAACAAAGTTGTCAGCTGATTAAAGTAAAACATCTCAGATTATTTATGGTTTAAAAGCATCTTTTTCACTAAAAGCTCGTTCTCCTCGCCATGAGTGGGATGAGGTCATAATTTATTATTTAATAAATCAGATTTATTTATGATACTGAACTCTTCCACCTCCATCAGCACAGCTACTATTAAACTCTGATGAGGAGACGCGTGACGTACGTCTTCAATAAAACTCTGTTTTTATTGTATTTCTGTGGCTTGGATGCAGAAAACACCTGATTGTTCAAATCGAACACTCAGAGGAAATCAATCATCAGGACAGAAACTAAACGATCTGATTTCTGAACCTTTGGATGAATTTGTTCATTTCCTTCTTTCAATATTGTTGGTCTTATTACTGCAAGGAGCAAATCCTAATAAAACTTTATGAAAAGATAAATATAAATATGTTTTTTTCCAGGATGTGAGGTCAGCATGTCAGACATTGTATTCCAGAAGTTTCTAACAGCAGCAACGTTTCTTCAGGATGAGGAGGGAACTCGTAAAAAGCACAGTGGCATCACCTCATGTTGTTGTGACATGAAATTAAATCTGGAAAAATAATCATATAAAACTGCAGAGAGAAAGAGATGCGGTGCACTCGGTGGAAAAATGCTTCTTTGATTTACTTGAAGAGATTTAACTCTTTAAACGTCCACATGTTCTGCAGATTTAGCATCTGTTTATTTGTATGGAATATATGAGCTGGGCAATATGCCGGAAATGTACTGATATCAAAATTTATGTCTATTACCGTGTTTATGTATTAATGTGTGCGGGTTGCAGAATTTCTTGTTCCCTTAAGATGCTATAAACTGGATGTTTAAGTCAGGTGACTTTGTGTAGTCATGTGACTCCAGCCCATCCATTCTGTAACAACGAAAGACTGAAGAAATGGAGAATTATCAATAACTGTAAAAAATATGGACAAACCTGTGATATCAGCTATAGGTTGCTGAAGCTTCGACTTGAAGCCTAGTGAGCCAGTGGAAGTAAAGAACATCAGCAATACGTTTAATACACATCTAATAATCACTGTTTTAGTTAATGTGTCTGTTTCCACCTGGAACGGAGCAGCCTGTCTTGGACCCAGAAGCCTAAATTTACGCTTTGAGTGAATTTTTTACGCTTCCAGAACAACTCAAGCTATGTAGTTCAGAGTGGGTCAGGCAGGAGGTCAAACAAGGAAGCAGTGTAAAACATCCAGCAACGTTCAAAATAAAATAAATGCAGACTTCCTGTAGCGTAATAAAAATATGTCTTTACTAGAGAAGAGAAAATAAACCAGACATTTTTGGGTACCTGCTGCAGCATTTCTTCTTGTTTGAGATCATGTGAACTGGTGAAATCATGATCTTGCAGATGATTTTGTTACCTCATGGGACAAGCTACGTGGAATGCTTTCACTGCCGATTCACATCTGAAACACTCCTGGTGGGAAGGGAGGCACCACTGAAGCTGCAGGTAAAAGGCGTCTATTACGTCAAGCGCCATTCTGGTGGAAAGTAAGATTCAACTGCTCTGGTGCATTGTTTTCTTTTATTTCCCCTTGTGCTTCATCTGTTAGTTTTGCTTTAATTTTAGCTTTTATTCTCCAAACAGTCGAAGACTGGCTTTATAATAGCAGATTTTGCAACATCTTGCAATTTTGTGAGAAATCGTGCACAATTTTGGCAAACTGACATGAACGATGGAGGGCGAGGTGCATTTGTCTAAGGAATGATGGGGGTTTAAGTTTAAAGCAATTTATTTTGATGTATCGAGTCACATTTTCTCTAGAGCTAGTGTTTGGGTTAAAATGGGAGGCGCTGCTTATAAATGAGCTCTTGTCCGAATCTCCTGCTTCCTTGTTTCCTGCAGAGTTGAAACTGATCACCAGTGCTGTCTGACATCTGCACATTTGGAGGAACTTTTCTGTAAAAACATGTAAAATAATCTTTTGTTTTCATTTCAAACAGTGAATATCTCATTTATGGGTGTGGAGAAACAGTCCCAACCTTCAGGCATCATCCATGTCTGAAGGAATCGTTCATTATTGTAAACTCATACCCCCATGTTGCCCCCTACTGTATCCACACAGATTCAGATGATTAATAGTTAGTGAAGCGCTTTGAAAGTGAGAGGCTCTGTTGCTCTCACAGGTGCTCCCAGCAGTCAAAAGCTGCAAAAACAGAAACACCGGCGCGAGTTGGGACCTTCATGCATGTCTCATAACAGCAGCAAAGGGCTAAAACTCGGACAACCGGAGTGATCGAAGTTTCTGTCTGGAGATGCAGGATGTGATCAAATCATGTATTTAGAAAACTGAACAATAAAGTCAAAGATGTTGGAGGTAAAACTGCAGGTGTGTTTTTTCAGGTTCTTTAAACGCAGGTTGGTGTCATATGCAGAAAATTAAATTATAAAAGCTTTCAGGACTTTTGTAGAGAATCAAACCAAAGTAAAAATTTGATGCAACCTCTTGATCTTAAGGGACACTTTAGTGTCATGGATTGGAGGTTGTTATTGGACCCAAAATGTAGGTAATCCAGCAGGCAGCCAGGTATGGTTCAAAATGTTTTATTTACAGCTGTGGTGCAGGAGCAGGAAGGCAGGCAAAACATCAGGGGCAAACAGGATACAAGCAACACAGACAAACACACACAAGGAACCGACCAGGAGCTGTGAACATGACTGGGTTTAAATAGACTGAGGTAGTGATGAGGAAAGAGGTGAGATGATTACTGATTGATGGACAGGTGTGACTAGTTAACTGAGGATGGGAGGCAGTGCAAAACACAAGAGGACTGAACTGAATCAGATAAAAAGAGAAACCTAAAACTAAATGCTAATATATAAGAATGAATAAACAGAATACAGGCTAATGATAATAAATTAATTCACTGAACTAATAAAATACAAGAAGCAACTAACAGAGGGGAACACAGGAAGGAAACAATGAGAATGAAACACCAAACTGACTGAAGACTAAAACACTAAACCTCAGAGGAACAGGATGACTAAGGGGACACAAGGACAGCAGCTAAACTGGAGGGATGAACTAAATACCAGGAGACAATGAACGATAACCCTGACAATACTAAACTACTCAACCAAGGTGAAAGGAAAACTAAAGAGAAATAAAACACTAATGGGCTGGGGAATGGACATGGCAGAACTGATGAAAAGAGAAAAATAAAAACCTGAATGATAACAGAGGGGACCAGAGACAAGGAAGATGGGATATGGAAGGGACTGGGGAGACGAGGACACAGGACATGACATTTAGAGCTTTAAATTGAAATGACATGAACCGTATTTCCACTTTTGGAGTTCTGGGAAATTTCTGGGAGGGGGGAAGGTGACAGAGAAAATATGGAGGCTTGGTCCTCTCAGCCGTTATGTTTCCATACAAAATCAGCCTTTTGAGGACTTTGCGGAGATGTCAGCATATCTTAGCTGTTTTGGCAGTGAGTGACCTCACAGCGCCAAAAGGTGTCCAAGGCATAAATTATGGCACTGTGAAGGGATTTCCGCCTCATTTTTTGGTGTTGGGAGTTTAGAAACAGCGATTTTAAAGCAGCATCAACAATTCTTTTTTTCTTTTCCTTCCTTCCTGCTTTGTCAGTAACTTTTCCAATTTTACAAATGCTGGTTGTTAAAACCAATCCACATGCATTAAAGGCATACTTGGCAGTTTTGCTTGCTTTTAGCACCCCCTAATGTCCATTATTAATTATCTGTGGTCAAAGCAAAAGTGAAACTTATCTCCTCGTTGTGCGTTTGTCTTTTTAACACCTTAATCTAACAGCTGAAATGTCTCCTCAGCCTTCATTAGTGTCTACAGGAGCGGTTCATCACTAAATCAAACAAATCAGCTGTGTTCATGATCTAAAACATGCAGAAAGCAGACCGCAGCACCAGGCATGTAAGCTATAGTCCAACAGGGAGCGGCCCACCAGTCTGAAGTTGCAAATGTGGTATTCTGGCCACAGAGGGCGGTGGGGGTCTGAGTGGCATTTCATTAACCCTGTAAAGGGTCGTTTTAGCACATACTGGCTCAAGAACATGATTTAAAAATATGAAAAAGTTGCATAGTATGGCTTTAACCACAAGTCCTGCCTATCGGCTCTACTGGGCCATTTTTGAGTACATACCCGTGGTCAGGTACTTGGTTGGTCCCTGAAATTGCCAGGAAAGTGGTCCTTTAGGGCGGGGCCAGTGAAATGGAGACACGCACATGCCAGGAAGGTCTGGGTGAATTACCTGGAAGTTCCAATAGTGGAAACGAGCCTATGCATGTTTCTGGCCTGTGGTAGAAAATCCACACGCTAACATCAGGTATAGCATCAAAAGAGATAACAGCTGGTTTTATGTACTGAGCAGCTTGATAAGTGCAGGTGAGTGATTACTTCAGACATTCACTAGAGAAACCCACAATGCACAACAAATATACAGTATTACCAACGAGTACATAAGAGCAAAACTTTGAGCGTCTAAGTGAAAATCACCCAGATCACTGGGCTGCAACAGCAACTAGTTACGGACACAAAATTACAGCAAATTTTACAAACTGTCAGTTGGAATGCCATGCACCAAATTGTTACATTTGAGACTAAGGCATTAGTCTAAATGAAGAAATAAATAGATTTTTGTGTGTAATTCATGTAAATGTTTTGCAATTCTATGCAATCTATGGAAAATAATCTCAAAATCATGTCTTGATTTGGTTGCAATTTTTTCACAATTTGGTTGCCATCCCCTCTCCACTTCGTCTCACATTTGGTTGCACTTCCTGCCCGACAGAAGCTAGAGGCTTCCACGCACCTCAGCAGTGACTTGACAAATTTTGGAGTACATTTTTCAGACTCAAAGTTTCAACAAAACTGGATGGAGACTGAAACTCCCTCGTAGGTTTGTTTGTAATTTATCATCGTCAGTAGCAGAGGAAAGTCGGATTAGAAGGTGTTTCTTTTACATTTGATTAAAATGGATTTTCTAGTCCAGACTAAAGAGCGGTGCAGACTGATGTAGGGGGTTAACTTTAGTCTACACCCTGACCAGGGGTTAGCGCCGCCATCCGGTGATGCTCTCACACTTTGTGTGTGACTGGTTTAATGGGGTGGTTTCCTCTGGAATGCCTCCCAGTGTAGCCATGACCTCCTTGGATTAGAGAGATTAGAAGCTGTGGGAGAGGACAGACCTTTCCTCACACAGACGACTGATCCTGTGGTCAGAACCGCTGATCGGTCACCTCTGGGTCACGGCCTGGTAAAGCAGGACTGTTAGGTGCTGACCTCGCCTCCTTTCTGCACATTCAGGCTTAACAAGGTTTACGATGTTTACAAAAACCCACAGACTGACTCGAGTCTGAACGACCTGCAGGAGAAACACAGCTTTTTTCTTACAGCTCCTGGTGTCCAAAAGGCTCTTGACTGTTGAACTGCAGACTGAAGTTCACATATGAAGGAAGCATCACAGCAGGGACCAGCTCCTGACAACGATCTTTTCACTGAAATGGACCGCATGCAGACAAAAAGCAGATTTGTGACAATGAAAAACTGTCTGTAGCTGGAGCTCATTTCCCCCATCTGACTTTTCATTTACATGCTGCCAGCGTGAAGCCGAGGACAGAATGAGAAATATGTGTAAAACTCTGAGAGGATGAAGTTAAATGCCATGATTCAGTTTACATCTGTGTGGCCTGGACAGATGAAAGTCACCCACCTACTGCTGCACAAAACCAGAAAATTTTCTGATTTTACCATCAGCAATGACGTGGTAGAAACCACCATCTGCTGCACGCTGCTGAAGAACTTTAAACACGATTCCTCCAAAGTTAATCTGATCTGAGAAAAGCAGTGATGGGGAATTATAGCTGCATGCAAAATCTTTTACTCGTTGTGAGGTCTCCTTACAACACGATGTGAGCATGTGTTCAGTGTCTCTCTCTCTCTCTCTCTCTCTCTCTCTCTCTCTCTCTCTGTGTGTGTGTGTGTGTGTGCGTGCGTGTGTGTAACATAAACAAAGTGAAGTGTTGCACGACTGTAAAATCCCACCAAGAAGAAAAGAACTGGTGCTCGTGGTATTGATTATAGATTGTGTTACAGTCACAGCATTGGCTGCTTTTAAAGGATGGGCTTTAAAGTTCTTTTACTTTACATTTCATAAAATCAAAGTGAAAGGAGAGCCTCTTGGGTGCCACTTGATGCATGATCTCCAGCACCATTTTCACTGCTGGTTTAGGCCCCGCCTTTTTAAATCAAATCAAATCAAATCAGATTTATTTATATAGCACATTTCAATGCAACAATGTCGCCCAAAGTGCTGAACAGACAAAATAAAAAACATTTAAAAAGTCAAGTAAAAACACGATAAAACATAAAAGCAATAGATAAAAAGATAAAACACACAAGTTGATTAAAAAGAAGGGGACTACCCAGTCAACTAAAAGTAGAAAAAGCTGTTGAGTAAAAGTAAGTCTTAAGTAGCTTTTTAAAAATGGCAACAGATGATGCTTGCCTAATGGGGATGGGCAACATATTCCATAAAGTTGGAGCTGCCACAGAAAAAGACCTAAAACCCCTTTTCTGAAGTTTTGCCCTAGGTACAGTTAACCTATGTTGGTCAGCCGACCGCAGTCCACGAGAAGGAACATACGGCATGAGAAGTTCCGATAAATAGGTAGGGGCTAGCCCATTCAAACATTTGTAGGCGAGAACCAAAACCTTAAACTGCACACGGAACCTAACTGGGATCCAATGCAGAGAGGCAAGAACAGGAGTAATATGGTCAAATCTACATGTGCCCGTCAAAAGACGAGCTGCACTTCTGAGAACCAATGAAATACCTGTGAGAAGGGTTACGGTTAGAGTGTAGTTCTTAAAGGTGTAATATGTAAGAATGAAGTAAGAGTGACATCCTGTGGTCAACTTTGGTTACTGCAATCATTTTCTCACTCCCGCTCTGTGAGTTTCATGCTGTTGCCAGTTAGGGATCAGCACCAGAAGATTCTAGATGACCAGCAAAGACGAGTCATACACAGAAAGTTGATAAGTAGATAAATACATTATCATATCTGGTGTTAGCACTTTTGGGTGTTTTACGATAGGGAGCACTTACTACACTCATTACTGTAACAATTCTCCGCTATTGGAGAACGTGTTGATGTTTGCCGTCTTGCTGTTATCGTTCTGAATGACTCATACATTTCAATGCAAAATCCAGTTCTATTTGTTTCTAATTCACCGTTAGCGTTGTTAGCTCAACGTTATCCTCTAGCCGTCTTCATCCGATATTAGGATAAAACAAAAAGATGTCGTAGCTTCTTAGGGATGCAAGAAATTGCTTCTGGGTCGCTACTGGAATCGGTTCTTTTAACAACTCTGGAGCTTTTTGCCTGCCAGTGTTGAATTACAAATCCCAGTTAGCTGCATGGCAACGATGTCCCTCTTTCTTTTTGTTGAAAGGAGCAAATCTGACAACCCCCCAGCCGGCTGTTTTGTGATTATTTCACTATAGAATTCCTACATTTTGCTTCTTACATCAATTTCAAAACAGTTAGCAACAAATTTTGCTAGATGAATCAAATATTAAAACACTTAGACCATCAGATTTATCGACAGAATATCATGATGTTATTTGGGGGCAAAAGTAGTCGAAACATCAAGAGTCCAGAGGTCACCTCTCAGGTTTTCACAATGTTCTTTGTAAAATATGAGAATATAAGACCTTTCACTTCTTATTTCGAGGAGAAATGTTCAGTTAGTATGAAAGTCTCTTAGATTTGAGAGAGAACCAACTACCTGACAGCAATGAGGGACAAATTTTGGAAAAAGAGGAGATAAGTCTATGTTTTGATATATAAACTGTAAATTAAATGCAAAAGATGTGAGAGTAGGAAGACTTTATTTGCCAAAATGTATTGCACAAATTGCATCTCCACAGTATCTGAAAATATTGACAAAGTATTGGCACATTTCATTTACAAAAACAAGCTTTATAAGATTTTTTTATGAATTTTCCAAAAATGCATTTTTTTTACAAATTAAATCTTCATATAGTGCAATACATGAATACTTGAACAAGCAGTACCAAGGTAAGAACAACGTGAAAGGTGAGCAATATGAGAAAAAACTATCCATATTCTAACATGGAGGGGGTGGGGCTTAAAACATATGCTGCAGCTGGACACTAGGGGGCACACTTTGTGTTTTAGTTTGACCTTTTGCTTTATGATCCTGTGTCTAGTTATTGTCACCCATCAACAAAAGGCTAAAGGAGGATTCCAATGTTTTTGCCTGAGTCTCTCAACCAAATTCAAGACGGCCTTTAGAGCTTATTGATACTAGCAAACACAAAAATGGCTGACCCTTTTAGCAGCTGTTCACAACACTCCAAGTTCTAACAGACATTTCAACCAAACCAACTAACTCTGCCATTTATCAGCGTGAGACTATTTTAATTTAAAACTCTGCATAAAGGGCAGCAGGTGATGTGGAATGACAGTTTTTAATTACGTGTCAACAGGTCATAACTTCAGCTGGCTGCCATTCACGTCTGCCTGAAGTCATTTTCCTGCTGGGTCTTCATGACCTTTCACCTTAAACCCAAATTTGCAGCACTGACTAAACATTTGACTCAAAATGCTTTCTGATTTTATTTAAAATTTACTTTCACACAAAACTAAAATTAATGCACCACATTTTCAAAAAGCTCTACTTTATATCAGGGGTCACCAACTCCAAAGGTTTCCATCCTGCACATGTAGCTTTTTCCTGCTCCAACATACAAGATTTAAAGTAAAGACTAAGTTAGAAACCGTTGTTTAGTTGTTATTTTTGAAATATGATCAGTCACTCTAAGTTTCTCATGCAAGCTGAAAGTGAAAATAGTCTTCTACCCCTATTTCCTGCATTAGCCGCTGATTAAAAATAGTTGGGGAAACACTCAGGTCAGAAGAAGCTGGTCAGATCTGTCATTGAAAATTAACATTCATGGACTCACCCATCTTGGCTTGCAACAAGGAAGGCTGTTGTTGGTTTAGCGTCCAGGAAATAGCAGAGAACGTCTCGGCTAGTAGAAGCTAACTGTTAGCATTAGCAACTCCACCACACAGCAGAACTCCTCCAGGCTTGTGTTATTGGTGGAGATAAAACATCATTGCAAAGATGAGATGTCTGAATATCAGGAAATAATAATGAGTAAATTCTGCTCCCCACTGCTTTGGCTAAAGTTAAAGTCCCAAGTCATCATCACACACTGGTGAAATTACATCTCTGCATTTGACCCCTCCCTGTGGTGGGGAGCAGTGAGCTGCAGCTGTGGCCGTGCTCGGGAACTATTTGGTGGTTTAACCCCCCCAATCCAACCCCTTAGTGCTGAGTGTCAAGCGAGGAGGCATTGGGTCCCATTTTTTCAAAGTCTTTGGTATGACTCGGGAGCGGACACTCATACCACTAGGCCACCGGAGCTAACTTCTACTCCCTGAAACAGGAGCGCCAGAGTTTTTTCCCCCACAAAGATCGACTCCCAAAACATTAATTTATACTAAAGACCGCTGCAAATGAATTGAAAAAACAAGTTAACTTGGTCTCCAATGATTAACAGGTTTCTGCAAAACCCAACATGGTGAGGAAGTGATTAAAGTATTGGATTCAGGTGTGCTAAACAAAAACATGCAACAATAAACTTTTCTTTCATGCAATAAATCATAATAGTTAGTGAACAATGACCATGATAAATCTGCAAAAGGACGACACTTACTGTCTCTCATGTGTTTTCTTTTTCTTTTTTTACATTTGTAATAAGTGAGGCTGACAATCTTATCTAGACAAGAAGCACTGACATGTGTAACATTACTTTGGTCTGACACATTAAACACGTCAGCTCTTGTTGCTTCTTTCATCCCAACATGGTAGCAGATCAAAACTAAGATTTACTGTCCAGATTTAAACCAACACAGCATTTCCAGCCACCACAAGGCTCGGTGTGACCCCCACGCTGATATTTACACAGCAACACTGGCCATGTTTACGAGGGGTAAACAGCATGACTGGAGCACGTCTTTACCCAATCAAAACGCCTGTTTGGAGCAACCCGCTGTTTTACAGCTTCCTTTCACTTGCACACACATGATGAACACAAGACAGACGTGGAGCGTTCCCAGGATCGCTGACCCAAATTAAAAACAATAGATTTCTTGGTGAGGTTAAACCTGGTGGTTATATGAGATGCAATATCAGTGAAACCCAAACACGCAGGACCTGAGGTGACAAATAAATTGTGCTTCATCAGGCAGCCAGGAAATAGGTGGGAATAAATGACTTTAGAGGTAAAATAAACAGGAGCAGATGGGGACAGCAGACAGATCAGACGTGGTAAAAACCCTCAAACAGAAATCTGTGAGTGTTTAGCTCTGTTATTCTGCTGAATGTCGTCAGCACAATAAAACCAAGAATGCGAGAACAAAGGAAGTTGCGTCATGAACAAACAATGAATTTGGGTTAAATGAAAACCATTTGATTTCCTTAATCAAAACCACTCAACAGTTTGAGGGTGAAAAACGCAAACACTTATTCTGTAAACCATTCTGTGATTGTGACCTTTAACACATTCCTGAAATCATTTGCGTTTATTAAGGTGGATGTTTGTGCAGAAACACTGAGGTTTGTTTAGAACGTGCACAAAGTTTGACTCGTGAAAAACGTCCAAACTGACAAGAAAAGCTGTTTTCCAGAAAATAGCAAAGACCATTTTTTAGAAGTTAAGACAATAACCTGACACTTGAGACATGGGTTGAAAGGCGTTGGTTCGTTATGGAACATCACTCTGGTGAAGCTGGTTAAACAAACGTCTTCTAACGATCAGCTGCAGGGATCCCACACCCAACAAATACTCACCTGGAAACTCATCGTGCCTCTCCACAACTGCTCCTCTTCTGGATACACCGTGGTCCTCAAGGGCCCCTAACCTGCATGTTTTAGAGATTGCTCTGCTCCAATACCTGATTTTAATCAGTAGGTCCTTAGCAAGATTCTGCAGAGCTTGATGACCTACTGAACAGATGAATCAGCCACTGAATCAGGATGAGGACAAGGAAGTGTTTGGCCAACTCAGTAGGACCAGGGTGTGTTTGTTTGTGTGTGTGTGTGTGTGTGTGTGTGTGTGTGTGTGTGTGTGTGTGTGTGTGTGTGTGTGTGTGCGTGTATGTGTGTGTGTGTGTGTGTGCGCGTGTGTGCGTGTATGTGGCATAGTCAGTGAAGTGTGCAACCATACTCTCTCTAACCGGACTGCATGCTGTGGATTTATCTGGCATTCATTCAAAGTCTGAATATTCCCAGTATATCTTGGAACATGAGTTCACCTACATACTTCTTCTTCTTCTTGTTATTTTCCTCTCGTCCAACAACGATGTTAGCAGTAGCTCTGGATAGCAGCAGAAGCAGTAACTCTGGCTAGCATTAGCAGTAGCTCTGGATAGCAGCATTAGCAGTAGCTCTGGATAGTAGCAGTAGCAGTAACTCTGGCTAGCATTAGCAGTAGCTCTGGCTAACGTTGTTCAGCGGTTAGCATTATCATGACCAACGTTTATATATTGTTGATGCTGAAGTGGGCTGGAACATGCAGATCTAAGGTGTGTTTAAGCTTATGAGGTGTTACCCCTCATTTACACCGAGTGCGGAACAGATGCAGATCAAAATCCGTGTGACTTCTGAACGGACTGCCATTCACACCAATTGCAGATCTTGTGCTGAATGTCGCTCTCGAATTCACGCAGTAACACTGTGTGTAGAGAGGAGCTGGTATGCAAAAGAAGCACTCGTCTTCTCATACTGTCATTCACTGCGAAGCAATATCCCTGACATTAATAATAACAGAAGAAGCCGACAGATTGATGCAAGACGGGTTTTATTGTGAAAAGAACCCGGATGCACCTTGCTGGCACACGTCTCACTTCCTGTCTGGCTCATGTAACTTCTTCAACTTCATGACAATCCACATGTGACTAAGGCCCAATCCCAATACTTGCACTTCCACCTATAACAATTGTTTGTTTGAAAGCTGCTACTAAAGTTTTTTTAAAAAGTAGCACAAACAGCGACCGGCATCCCAGCATACGTCGTGGTCGTTGACACCATGGGTGTTTCTCAATCTCACGGAACCTCGCCTTGATGCCTTGGTCCCGCCCCGGTTGCCTAGGAGATACATCATCTAAGACGTGTTCCAATGTTCATGTGCTTCCAAAGCATCTGTCCTCCGTTTGTTAGCCATTTAGCTAATTGAGCAAGGATACACGAGAGGTGCCTTGGTGCCTTCTCTTGGTCAAAAATTTCCCAGAATGCAGCACGGTATTTTCAAACAGATCTGATCAGGATTCGGCAGCAGCTACTTCGAGGGCAATTTTCCACTTTAAATGTAAGTCAACTAATTGTAGCTATTGGTCTTATATGTAAAATGTTTATTTACATCCAAACCAGTTATCTATGGTTGGTTATAGTTGCTTAGTAGTTGCAGCTTTGGTGGCTAGCAGGCACTAATTCACTTACACATTTGATTTAACCAACATATACACAATTAATAAAGTAAAAGGCTCGATATTAAAACTTAACATTACTATGATGGAAGGGACATAAGCAGGGGGCGGGCTCTGGCCGGCCGCGGTCACGTGGGACAAGTCTGTTCCATTTAACCGTTTTCTGTGACCAAGGAAGGACAGTGTCCTTGGAAGCAAGGCGTCTGGTCTGGCAAGGCAGTGCCTTGGCAGGCAAGGCAAGGCGAGGTTCCTTGAGATTGAGAAACACCCAATGCTCCCTATCCCAATCTGCACACTTGTGCACTACGCACTCAAAGCCTTACCTCCTCTAAGTGCACTTTACAGAAGGGTAGGGCGCAGTGCAAGTATTGGGATTGAGCCTAACACCAACATTCTGGAGATGGTTTCAGTTCATTATTAAAGCTATGAAATCAAGAGTGACAGAATTTTCCTAAACCAGGTGTTTTCTCACCTGAGTGCCATACTTTTGAGGTAGCTATGATTTTTGAGAATAAAAACCTGGTGGATTTAGGTTTCTGGGTAAAAGAGCTGTACTCCATCTTCCAACATGAAGAGACAGCAGTTAGAGGGCAGAGTGGGTATCTGTGTACACTGTGTAATCCCTGTTGTGGTTTTATTCTACTCTAAACATCATAGAAGCACATGCATCTGATTTTCAGCTGCTTATTGTGGTTCAAAAATGCTAATTATGTTTGACTGAAATCAGCCGCTTGTGGCCATTTTCAATTAAGCAACTACAGATTAAATGTTTGCAGTTGAATACCACACAGCTCATAAAGTTCCTTTTATTGTTTGTTAACCAGAGCGCCCTCTTCTCTCTAATCACCAGTGTTTGGTTTCTGATCTGGGTTTTTACACCACAACGTCTTTGCTTTACAAGATTTTACTTTGTGCCAGAGAGCAGAGAAATAAGATTCCAGCTTCGTGAACCTGAGAGAGCGCTCGTATGAGGAGTTAATCATTTTAGAGTTTAAATCTCTGATGAGAAACAGGTGTGTGTGTGTGTGTGCGTGTGTGTGTGTGTGTGTGTGTGTGTGTGTGTGTGTGTGTGTGTGTGTGCGTGTGTGTGTGATGGTGCCATGGGTTGATGTTTGTCCTCTACTGGGATTCTGCTCACAGTCAAGTACAAATAATCAAACCATTTCTCTGGAAATGTTTGAAGACACCAGTCCAGCAACAGACCGAGTTTTCAACATCGACTTTATAAAAATCAGAAGAAGTGTTAAAAAATAACCAATATTTGTAGGAACGTTAAAGTCAGTTCCTCATTAGCTTCACTATGGTAACCACTGGAGTTTCATCACGGCCACCATAAGGTGCGTTTTCACTGTGGGAACATCGGGGTAAATTTACAGGAACTTCTCGGCATGCACGTGTCTCCACTTGACCGTGCCGGCCAAATGGACGTTTTCCGGGTGATTTGCAGGAACTTTCTGAGTACCTGATAAGGGGCAGGTACTCGGAATGGCCCGGTGGAGTTACTGAGGGGAATTTTTGGTTAACTCACGCTGATTGATTGTAACTCAGTAGAAAATGACATCAGCAGACATTCAAAACAACTAGAAGTAGTAAAATGAGAAGAGTTGCTTGTGAAGCAGAATGGAAGCAAAAAAGTAAGCACCAATCCTGCTTAAAATTGCTGTTACTAAACTCCCAACACTGGAAAACCCGTTGGAATTCCCCCACATCACTGTTACTAAACTCCCAACACTGGAAAACATGTCGGAATTCCCCTACATCACTGTTACTAAACTCCCAACACTGGAAAACATGTCGGAATTCCCCTACATCAGTAGCTACGTTTACATGCGCCAAATTTCCCCAATCCGATTAAAATCTTGGTTGATCAGAATTCCCAAACCTCTGTTTACATGGACACTAACTGGAATGATCCGATCACGCCGCGATGCCCGCACCATAGCTTGCGCATGCGCAGACTTGTCTTTCCCGGAAGAGAAATTGTAAACAAACGCCATCTTGTCCGCACGTCTTTCCCCTTGCATTTTATTTGCTTATTCTCTAGCTTCGGTGAATTCCCACTTCCTGCATCTTTAGATGCACTTTAGTTGCACTTGAGTGTATAACTCGGCATTTTTAACCGTTCGGCCATCGAGACGTTCAGCAATATTGAGCTCCCGTAGTATTTCCAGTAAAAAATAGCGTCGGCAACAGACCACTTCTGTTCACCGCCCGCCATGTTTTCGATCTGTCCTGAGCATGCGCAGAGGCGGAAAGAGGGCACGCTGAAGTTGCACACATGCGCAGTGGGCATTATTTTACCCCAACGATCCGAATGGCTGTGTACATGGACGCCAATCGGATTGACGATCGGACAAAACCACCTCTCTCAATCGGAATGAAATTTCATTCGGATCAGGCCGAATCGGATCAGAATATTCCGATTGACATGTTTACATGACGCATTTTTGATCCGATAGGGCGTTCAATCCGATTACTTGTGTCCATGTAAACGTAGCTACTGTTACTAAACTCCCATCTATGCAAAGTCCAGAAAGAGCTGAATTTGAAATGAGACGAACAAGACATCAAATCTCCTGCTCCCCCTTCCAGAATTTACCCCGAGAGTTCTAACAATGGAAACACGCCTATAGTAATCACCGGTGTCTCATCAGGGTCACCATGGTAACCACCCACCTGATAGAGTCAGACTAAACCAGATATTTTGGGCTAAACTTTTTCTTTTTTTGTCAAAACTGTGATGCTTCAAGCTTCCTTATTGGTTGAATTTGTGTCTTTTTATCCAAATCTAACCTCTTCCTGACTCAAACATGGTCACATGGTTTCTGGTTCGTCATGTCAGGATTCTGACAGAAACATGTTAAGCTGTGAGTTCTGTGTTTTCGTCTGTGTAACTGGGAGCAAATGTAGCTGCTGGAAAAGCAGAAAAATTCTGTTTGAAGATGTTTGTTAAACATCTGGAGAGACGATGTTTTTTTCTCTGTTTCCATATCAACAAGGAACACTTTCTAAGCTGAAGTCACGTCACACATAGACTTTAAAATCTTTCCCATAACACCTCTGTCATGTGATCGCCTGACTTCCATCACAGAGTTATTCTTATTTATTTACTTCTATCACCTGGCAGGCGAACAGAGGTGAGGTGACGCAGGCCGAGGGGTGTGTGACAACAGGTTGTTCCTCATTCATTCAACAGCTTGGGAACAAGGAAACGCCTCATAGTGATGGAAGAAAGACCAGATGCAGAACAAAAGTCACAAATATGGAGTTTAGTATTTAAGGATGCCTGCTGCAGAAAGTCAACAAAGATGACCGCCACAGCAAATAAACATCAGCAAAACACTACAATAGCTCCAGTAAATAGTTTAAATTGATAAAAAAAATAACTTTGACATCTAAGATTCACCTGCATCACATTATGTGAGGTTTTGCATCACTGATTTTTACGTTATTTTTAATATTTGTCCTGATCACATCCTCTGGCGTTTCCACAGCTGCAGTTTGGTTCTTCTGCTCTGAATTTAGTTAATTTGTAGGGTTTTTTCTGCATGTTTTTTTTAACTCTGAGAAAACAGCCAAAGAAACACAAAGCAGGTGAGAATGTTCATTAATTTTACTGATTGGTCAGATCATCTGGGGGCGGGGCTACCACAAGTTTGTGTGTTGATGCTGAGCTAGCTAGCACGCTCTAACCTCCCCTATCTGAGCAGTTTATCAACTGTTTGACCTCTTCTGTGTTTTTATGAGTCAGAGCTGATTAATGTGGTCATCTGCTCAAATATCAGCCAGGTAATGGATCTGGTTGATCGTCAACCCGAGACCTCAATTCATTTCCAGCTAGGAGCTACTCAGTAGCTACTGATGTTTGTGTCCTCCTGCATCCCAGAATGCAACACTAACCTGCTACAGGAGGGCTTTTTGCTCAGATTAGCAGTGTATGCGTGGGCATCGTGTCGGATCAAGGTCGGATCAAGGTCGGATCACATTTACTCTCGTTACGGTTCTGTCGTTCTGCTCCCTGCTGAGGTTCCTGTTCACACCTGCTCAGAGGAACCAAACCGAGGAGGAGAACAGACCACGTTTGGGTGTAAAAGGATGATTTTGCCTTTCCCAGACGGGAAAAGTGTTGTGATTTTTTTCCTAAACTTTGCTGCCATTGTGTATCAGGTGAAGGATTTCATAAACTAGTGTTGACAAGGTCTGTTTCAGTTTTTCTTTCTTTAGTTTTTCCCTGACGGCGACATCCAAGCTGAGGCTTTGGCTCCTGAGATGTGGTCTTCAGAGTTTAGCATTCCTCGTGGTGGAAACTCCGCTAAGAGCAGCCTTCCACTAAGTCTCAGCTCCCAAACACAACAACTGAAACGAGTCTCATGTGTTTTCGCTCTGAGGTCGTCTCGTCTGCTCCGTTGTTGTAGAGCAGAGCGCCACACTGAGTCCAGCTGCTGGGGGATATTTCTGCAGCTGGAGCCGAGCACCCTGTCATCCCGCCACCCGCTCAGCGGGGACGGTCGCTCACGCTTTGGTGGTGTTTGAAAGTCTTTAAAAACGTTTATCAGCTGTCTTCTTCACTTATTCACTTTGATTTTTATAAACTATTTAAAGACCTGAATGATGGTGAGAGAAAACCAAAAACATCATGTTCAAGTTTTAACTTGTAATTAAACTTTTAACTCCCCCATCGTGGAAAAAAAACAATAAAAAGTCATTTTTATTCAATTTAGACATTCAGAAAATATACTGGCTGTAATAATAATAATAATAATAATAATAATAATAACTAATAATAATAATAACAATAATAATGATATAAAAACATTATTAATGTAATAAAATATGTAAAATATTTTATTCAAACACCTCCAGGAGTCAAGAAGTTTTTAATTTTAATAGTTTTATCTCCCAGTAAAGTTTTAATGCATGTTTTCATAAATCAAAGGGACTAAAATGTTTTCCACTGAGTTTAATAACATTTTAATTTGTAGGAGTGCTTAGCTAAGATGGGCAACAGTCAGATGTCATAACAGCACATGACAAGAAGTCAGATGGTATTTAAAATAGGAATCATATTGGTTTAATTCTCCCTGTGAGACACTTTGTTATATTATTTTAAAATTGTATATTGTATATAATGTCATTATTATTATATATTGTTATAATTGAAGCTCTCAAAACAAAAAATGAGGTATTTTAACGTTTATTAACAAAAATGTATTGAACTGTTTGAGTAAAGTTTAGATTTAAAGATTTCTCTGTCCTTTTTTAAAATTTCAGGTTTTATTCCCACAGATGTTGGGTGTGTTTGGTTTCATCCCCTCCCAGATGAAAACATCTGGATGCTCCCTGAGGCTTTCAGCCCCTCCTCCTGTTAGAGCATCAACATGTTTACTCAGCATCATTAACACCATTCCTGTCTGTTTACATCCAGCAGCTGTTTGATCCAGCCTGACCTTTGACCCCTGCAACCCCAGCCTGAGGGGTTCAGGTTCTGAGCCGTCTGTCCGATGTTGGCAGAGCAATCATTAATCACAGTCAGAAGAAAACAGGTTAGATCTGATCCCAGTTCTGATTTTCTGATCCCAGTTTTGCAGCTGGATCCAGATGTTTGGGTCTGACCATCTTCTGATTTCTGACTAAACATCACATAATTCTCGATAAATCATTATAAAATCATTGTGACTGATTTAATTTTATTTTTCGGTATCCCTCCGATTTTTGATGTTTTATAAACAAACTGGACAGTTTAACCAGCAGTTGTTTTACCTCTTAAATCCACTAGATGTCGCTGTTATCTTAGTTTCTATCAGCTCTCATTAGACCAGGGGTTTGCAGGCTGCTGCTCCAGGGCCACTTTTTGCTCCTCAGCTGCTCTGAGGAGGATCGTTATGACTTTAACTTTAAAAACACGGGAATTTAAATAACGTTCATTTCAGCTGACAGTAAAAACATTCTCTTTTAGCAGAATGACACTAAGGAAGGTGTGGCTGCAGATATGAACAGTTTATATTAAACCTACATTAGTGAACATTGTAATCATTAAGAATGTGCTGTACAGCTTTGATTCATTCAAAGAATCAGAATTAGCTGAAAATGGATGGATGGATGGAACTTCTCCTGCATTCATAAACAAAACCAGAATCTTTTTATTTATTTATTTGTTACCGTTGAACAAACAAAAACATGCTCTGAGAATGTCCCTGGCATGGATGTGAAGCTAATTAAGCGTAGTACAACAGAGGAGGACACGTCCCAAGCCGAACGGCCCTGCTGTCTCGTCAGATGAAAGCAGGTCCATGGTGACGGGCGGTAAATGTCAGACTGAGGGTCTTCTGAGGGAAGCGAGTGAAGGCGTGAGTCACTGCTGTGTCCTGCAGGGCAGAATCATTACTCCATCTGTGCCTTGACCACACAGATCCTCTGTCTCTCTAATGGAAGAACTTTTAAGTTCTGCACACTGAATTATTACACGTGTACCTGGAGTTAATCCAGACAGGTGAACAGGTCAACAAAAGCTGTTGTCTTAAATAAAGGTTTGCTGCTCAACTACAGTCAGAACATGAAGGAGAAACAAAGAAAAAACAAGCAGAGAACAACAAACTGACCTTTAGGATTTGTTAGGTTTTAAACTCTTTATTACTTTTATCTGTGACATTATTGTCAGAATGTTTGTGTGTTCTGACTGAGTGGGTGTGTTCCAAACAAACAAACAATATCATCTTGTCCATCACGGTGAGTTAGAGTAGAGCTGCTCATGATGGGCGACATCACAGCGTTTGGTCATAAAGACCCAGAAGTCCTCAGAAGTTTCTGATGTTCATGACTCACATCAGATCAGTAAAAGAGTGACCACGGCTGCACATCAACACGTACTGTGTGACTCACACAACATAAATAAACACACCCACACAGAAAGTCATGCTGTTGTCTGCAGGGGTCAGTAAATTTCTGCACATTCACAGTTAGCCATATTAAATTCATCTCACTCGACTTTACGTAAAATTTAGTTCATCTTATTTCAACTTATAGTCTGTACCATCTTAATGCTTCCATCCATGAAGGTTTCACACGTGAGCGTGTTTGTCTTTTACACAAATTAGTGATCAGAAAATTCTGGAACTTTATGAGCAAATCAAATGATTCTTTAGGATAGGGGTTCCCAAGGGGGTCCCCACAAAATTGCAGGGGGTCCCCACAGTTTTGTCTTTGCTGAGGTTGTGAGGTTAGCAAGATTTTATTTGAAAATTACATTTATAAAATCCCAATAACACACCCTACAGTATAATCAGAACTCCATATAACAGTTATAACTCTGTATTTCTGTAGAAAGTTAGTAAATGTTCACATTTAACGTATGTATGCGTGTAGAAGTTGGGGTTGGGGGTCCTGGCTTGTCTTGGACAAGAACAAGGGGGTCCTCAAAGAAAACATTTTGGGAACCCTTAGGCAACACTTAATCTATTTTTAGTCTAATGTGAATGCATGTGTAACCCAGGTTATTTTCCAGGGATTCTGCACCTAAATTCCCAAAAAATGCTCCATTGTTAGTAAACTATGTTTTCCACTAGTATAAAAAAATCCGAGGGTTCCGTGAACACCACATGCAGCTGAGCTGCGTAGCCTCCACACGCAGGAGAATATTAGATCGTTTTTGTTCAAGAGTTTTGTTCGTTAGGCTGAACAGCAGTGGCGGCTGGTGAATTTTTTTTTGGGTGGGGCGCATTTTTTTATTTTATTTTTTTTTATGTTAGTTCTTGTGAATGGTTTATCTTGAGAGGCGCTATATAAACGGTCGTTTTTTTCTTCATTTTGCAGGTGAGTTTTTCAGATGCGCTAACCACATATAACCACTAGGGAACGCCAAATTTCCATTCTTATGCGTCACACAACTTGAAATCTACGGACCAGTCCAGGAGCACTTAGCTACAAAGGTGTTCCAAACATATTCACCAATATATGCAAACCTCACACACACTAAACAGGAAGAGACTCTTTTAAACAATAGAATCCACGTTTTCTACCTCAACACCACCCAATGACTGCTAAATGAAAAGCAAAACAAAGCTATTTTCATGAAGTCAAAAGCTAAATTCTGTCTTACCTTGTTGGTCAAAATAATCCATCTTATAGTAAAAAATCCACTTGGTTCGTAGAATCCAATGATAAAAAGATGAAACTACTAGTTTTCTCCATAGTCAACCTTAGCAGCAGCCCCACAACAACAAAGGACGGTGAACTAGCCTGTGGAGAATTTTCCGGTTTTGTCTGGGCTGGGTGGGCTGACCAATCAGCATCCTCCTCCTGATCTGAGCAGACTCCCCCCTTTTGCTTGCGATCGCAACCATATGCGCCCAACAGCTCTCCTATTCCTTGTCGTTGGGGATCCAGCACGCATGCGCCAGTTAGCCCGTATTAAGTCAATGGTAAAGATTGCTGCGACCGCGAGAGGACACGTGACAGGAACTACGTCGACGTTTCGGCCGTGTTAAAAGTATTAACTTTATTAAACTACAATTAAATGCAGATTACACACAGCACTTACAGCCCATAAGGTGTATAGATCGTTTAGTTTAAATTTTATGTTTTTTTAAATACATTTTGTGATTCCTCTCTTCGTCTTCCTCTTCCTGTGAGACTGGTGGGGCGGCGCCCTAGCGCCCCCTATTGATGAGCCGCCACTGCTGAACAGAGCATAGACATGAATACGTAGATGCCCCATTGGGCGATGGAGAGCGTAACAGTGTCGCCGCCATATTGGATGGGTCCTTCACTCTCCAAACCCAACTGGAGCCAATAGGGTATTCTACAGTTGACGTTGCTGCACAAGGACTTCTGGGTAGGGTCATACAAGCAAATCACATTTGACAATAGAAAATATACAATTTAAGAGTGATTGGACATCAATGTGAAGGCATACAATGGAGGAAGTTGTGTTGATGGAGAAAAACATACAAGAGAGCTTTCCACGGTGGCGACCCTGTTAATTATCAATCACCAGAACTGAAGCGCTAGCTCAAATGTCATGGTGAAAGTAAAAACTAAGTCCTGTTAGCAGCACTGTTGTTTTAAACGGCATTATTCCCATCACGGCTCCTCCATGGCTTAATTACTCACTGCTCAAGTGGCATTTTCTCAAGGTAGTTTTTTCACTGTCAGGTTATCATTTGTGTCCCTACTTTTTATATTCCACTCACCTCTGGTCAAAAGCCTTTTTTGTGGACGTTTGGGTGGACATGCTGTTTGGCCGAGATGTTCAGCTGGACCCCTCCGTTAACATAGCTGCATCCTCCTTATTTATTTATTTTTTTATTTATTCTTTTATTTATTTTTAGGGGGTTTTGTACATTTTTTGGTTTATTTTTTCCAACTTTTCATGGACTGAATTACCCATTTGCTCAACAGCACAAGAACTGAGATGTGGCCCTAAATATATTGTCAAAAGACCAAATCAAATCAAAATTCACTTTATTTGTCTGTTAGGAACTTGTTTGCAGAGAGAGTATCAGCACAACCCATAAAAACAATCAAAACACACACATCGATTAAAAGGAATACTAACATATTTTCAATTTAGTCCGATCAACAGTCACATGGACTGTGGCTTAGCATTTACCAGATGAATTGAGGAGGGGAGGAAGCTAGAGGAAGCCCTTTTTGTTTTAATGAGAGGGCCCTGAGTGGACGACCTGATGGCAACCTGGTGTAGAAGGAGTGAAGAGCATGTGAGGAATCTGTGGAGATCTGGGAGCCTTTCCTCAGGGCTCTGGTGTTGTAGATGATGGTGAGTGGCTGCTGCTCCTGACCTATGATTTTACTGCTTATTTTGATGATTTTATTCAGCGTGTTACGGTGAGTTAGAGTGAGTGAACCAAACCAGGCAGTGATGTTGAATGTGAGAACGGATTTAATGAAACATCTATAAAAAGCAGCACGAATGGACTGGTGAACCTGAAGTTTGCAGAGCTTATGGAGGAAAAAGAGGCGCTGTTTTGCAAAGATGTTTTTGTGTTGAGTTGAAATGTGAGTTTATGATCAATTATGAAGCCGAAGTGTTTGTATGAAGGAACTGTTTCAATAGTTTGACTGTTTACAGTGAGGGCGGGGGTAGAGGATGGGCTGTGATGGAAGTGAATGACCATTTCTTTGGTCTTGGAGACAGACAGACAGTTCTCTGTACACCACAGTGAAAACAAGTCCAGTTCTGTTTGCAGTAATCCAGCTGTGTTGGTAGTGTCCATGATGAGTGTGTTGCCTGAATATCTGACATAAGTTATTCCCGGGGTGGAACTCCTGCAGTCATTGGTGTATAAGGTGAAAAGAAGTGGAGAGATGACCGAACCTTGTGGAGAACCAGTAGAGATTGACCTCACAGTGCTGAGATGGCTGTTCACCCTGACCCTCTGGTCCCTTTCCGTGAGAAAGGAGACGACCCAGAGGATGAGATGGGGGTTAGCATTCAACTTAAGTAGTTTATACGGCCCATGAGGTGTGTTTGCACTGTGTTAAATGCACTTGAAAAAAACAAAAAGACCAACCTGACTTGAGACTTGGACTTTTCCAGGTGGGTGAGGGTCCCATGCAGCATCATCCACCCCTCTTGTGGTTGGTACGCAAACTGCAGTTTCTATTTATTTATTTATTTTATCCTTCCTCTAAGAACTTTCTAAGAGAGGGAATTTAACTTTGCTGTTTAGTTAATTATAACATGTTTTAATACATTTAAGTTTTTGATTTGATTGTGGGTGTGTGTGTGTAATTTATGGGTTGGAGGTTCAAAAGCTCAGAAAACAAGCTACTACTGCTAAGTCTCCTGACAGAACCCAGCAACAGAGATCAAAGAGCAAGAAACTAGGAAATAAGACGCATTTGTTTCCTTAGGGGTCAACCGATTTATCGGGTTGATATTTAACATTTTTTCATCATCGGCATCGGCCGATAAGCCTCTTTAGTAGAGCCGATTTCATCTGTATCAGCAATAGAATAACCAATATTGGTCGACCTCTACTGTAGCTCCCACGAACACCTTAACCCAGAAGAAGTACTCCATGCTGATAGATTTGAATAGATACTCTGTTTTTTTAGGGGAGCCACGGGTTACACATGGTAGCACCTTTGCCTTGCAGCGAGAATCCAGGCTGCAGCCTTTCAGTGTACAGTTAGCATGTTCTCCTCATGCATGCATGGGTTTTCTCCAGGTAATCCATTTTCTTCAGACCACGTACATCTTTAGGTTAACTTGTAAGTTGCTTTGGATAAGTGTCTGCACAATGAATAAACATAACAAATAGCTCCTCTAGGTGTTTAAAATGGTATTTTTCTGACTGCATTTCTGTGTAAATTTCATTTTGTAGATTTTATTTCTGCTAAAAATAACCAATGACACAAAAAATAGCTCATTGGTGCAGTTTTAAATGTTCACACATCAGAGTGTCTTCTAATGCACTGGTTCTCAATTAGTGGGGAGCCCGCACCTGACCTGATGCAGTTTGTGTCTCCTACTAGTCACTGACAGCCACAGTCCAGTGAGACACAGGTACAGTAACTTCCTGTTTATTTGTTCCAGCCAACATTTTTTTAATTAGACGATAAAAACACAAAACCACAATGTAAGCACATTTCACATCACATCCAGAATAAATTTACTTAGGAATCACACAAAAGATGGAGGATACAGCTGATGTGGAGAAAACTGGTATGAATTGTTGCTAGCGCCCTCTGCAGTCCAGTGTCACAACGTCGTAAGGGTCTGGATCGGTTCTACCGTGTATCTGACTGGACGGTGTGCCAGCGAGTGGTTTCTGTTTGACCTGGACAGCATGTGTCCCTCCAGTGTTCCCGTCCTGCCTCTGAGACATCGGTACCGATCAGGACGCGACCCAGAATGCTGCTCTTGGTGTAGAGGCGACCCTGTAACATAGACAGAAGTGAGCAGTCTCTGCCTTAAAACTCACAACGATGACTCCTGAAAGCTTCTAACCTGCATGACGGTGAACTCCAGAGTCAGTGACAGCTGAGTGATGTCACCAGGCGGCAGGTCGAACAGGAACGGAGCGTTCCAGACCGGGTTGGGACCACCGACCCCTTTGGTCTCCTTTGAATCAACTATCTTACCATCCTGATGCAAGTTGATGATGATATAATGATCTGTTGGAGAAATGTGGAGATTCTCATGGTTCTAGAGGAGACAGTTACTAGATAGGGTTATGGTGTGTGTGTGTGTGTGTGTGTGTGTGTGTGTGTGTGTGCGTGTGCGTGTGCGTGTGTGTGTGTGTGTGTGTGTGTGATATTATGGATTTTTTTCACCAAAACCAATTAATCTCAGTCTGACACCTACCTGCTCAGTCATAAAAGTAATTAAACAGACAGTGTGAGACTCACCTGGAGTTCCTGGAATTCGTGTGACTTTGACCAGATTCTCGGCCTTTCGGACCATCACCTTGATTCGCCGGGCCTGTATCTGGTACTGCAATAAGACCAGGAGCTGCCCCAAAGTCTGAGGCACCCAAACGGAGCTCTTCCTGCGACTCAGTGACTCCAAAGAACTCAAACTCTGAGGGTGAAGAGGAGAGGATAGACCAGATGTTTGTAAGAGTCGAACTTAGAATATTACATCAGGTAATATTAGTGTAAAAATATGAACATTAATGAGTCTGAATCAGGTTTATATTTATAAATTGGAGCTTTTGAACGCATCTAAAGATCATAAACACTCTTGTCCCGAGTCACGTTAGATAACAGCATCAGCTGATGAGGGGACCTGGTGGTAATTTCCATCTGAGTTTGTGTCAGCCTTCATTAACCGAAGCTGTGAGCGACCCACTGAGTCACTTTCTGCTGTCGGCTGAATGATCAGCAGCCCGCCGCCGGCTTGCTGAAACCGGACAGCAACAAGTTTCAGTTCACTGCCTCTGTCACTAACGCTTCATCTCAGAGGATGCCGCTCACAAAGGACAGCGGCGTTTCATCAAGGAAACGCTCAGATTGATGTATAATAATGGGTAAGGTATGGAAAGGTTGTGTCTTTAAAAGACTGAAAACTGATATTTTCCCATATTTATTTTTAATGCCGATATCGGCCATTATTAATGGCAGACCAATAATATCAAAATCCTTCTGGGAATCAAACAAATCACAACCAACACGTGTTTTATCTCCATGACTGACATAAAACTAAAGGTCTTTTAATCATTTTAGGAGATAATTGAATCTCAGTGCTGACCTTGAGTTTTAATCACCTCTCAGAAAGAACTGAATAAAAAAGATGTTTCACCTCTGGGACTAAACAAATTAATTAGTATTTTCAGAAGCTGTTTCCTTCAAACAGGCTGCAGAAGTCCGTTATCACTAGATGTGTTTGAATAAAGTCCCATGAACCCAAACCCCTCACAAAGGCTGTTTGGATGCTTGGCAGCGTGGCAGCAGCATCACAGCGTGGGCGCTCGGCCAATTTGCTGCACTCGGCCGTTTTCATCTGCAGTCACTAATAACAAAGTCAGCGTGACTAACAGCTCTGGAACAGTGGCCGAGCTGATTAGAGCCAATTATTCCCTCCCAGATAAAACACAGTATGTGGTATTTATGGGTAAACTTTATTAATTCAGCTTCAAAATCTGAGAAAACTTTTTGAAAACCAAAACTTCAAATAAAAAAGGAAAAGCATTTAACTATTCTCAGGCCTGGCTCATGCAGCTGCATTTTAATACGGCCCCACATGTGGCGATAAATAACAGTTGTGGTCCTAGCGTGTGTGGTGTACGACCAAACGGCAAAAACCACACACAAACCGAACACACAGTCAGACAGGAAATCACACAAAACTTCTCAAGATCAACCGTGACTTTGGAGTAAACACACACGGTGAAGGAGGAGCTTGCCGCGTGCAGAGTTTGCCACTCGCCACTACGGGTCAGTGTGGTATAACCCTTGGAAGGAGGTTCACGTCCCGGGAGACGAGAAGTTTTGTTCTGAGAATGTTCCTGATGCTATGCATGTAACTCACTGGTTGACTTCTATTTGTAAGTTTGTACACTTCGTTACACATTCGTTAAGCTGTTGACGTAATGTTAGATGTTGTTTATATGCACGTTATTCCGCGCTGCATCAGAGTATGTTTGTTAGCTTTAGCACATATGTTGTTTCACATTGCTGTTAGCGTTAGCTCATGTAGCTTTTACATGTTGCTGCAGTGCTCCGTCATCTTTGTCAATAAAGTGATCTGACATCGAGGAGTGTGTCTCTGCACCTTGCTTTCTGACTGGCTACACATCACATTCAACAGGCAGCATGCTTGTTTGTCCTTGATATCAGGGCAAGACAATCCAACACGTTGAATATTGCTAATTTAAGATCGGAGCAGTCCCGATGGGCTTCAGGGCAGATCGCAGCACTCCTAACACACCACACACGGCAGGAATAAATGACCTCTAGAGCCATTATGGTAATCAGGCGCCTCGTAAAGATTGTATGAAGAGGAGGATCGGGTCAAAAACCAGCACGATTATCCTGACATGTTGTGACATCACTGATATCTACCTGCAAGTCATAATTGATGCTATAAAAAATGAATTTCAAAATGTGCTTAAATTATATTAATGACTTTGGAGATAAATCTCCTGCACACTAAAACAACAACTAACTTCATGACCTATAAATGAAATTCATGTTTAAGAGCTGAATCTATGGGCTTTTAAAAACTGTATGAATCTTTTACCGGTATTACTCCCTAGGTTGCCATGGTGACAACAAGCCACTAGTGGTTACCATGATAACCGTAATGAGCCACTGGTGGTTACCGTAGGGACCCTAATGAGCCACTTTTAATAGCTTTAACATTTCTGTTGATCTGGGTCCTTTGATCCTATTCCCCATGTTGACACATTGTCTCAGATTTAGATAAACAGAAACCCTTCTTTTTCTTTGTCGTCTGAGGTTTATCACGCTTTTACTCATTTCTTACTCTTTTTAGCCTGACTACGATTTGTGCACCAAACAAACAAACGTTAGATCAGATCTGTACCTTCTTTAGCTTGGTTTTACTCATGCTGAGCTGCCTGCTGTAGGTAGTGGGGGTGTCAGGCTTCCAGTCCAGCTGCTCACAGGGCAGCTCCACCCCCCCCAGAGCAGCCTCTCTTAGTCCGGAGAAGTCCCTGCTGTAGACAGCCAGTCTCAGTGTGCAGGTCTGCAGCTCCGCCACAGAACCCACCTGCAGCACCAAGTTCTGGCTGTGGAGATCTGGGCTCAGGCTGCGCCGCCGTGGGGGGATCTGCTGCGGAGTGGGGTAAAGAGGTGGGAGGCTGGCCCGGACAAACACCCCACCGCGTCTCCGGGTGTCCCCAGAGAGACTCAGAATGTTGACCACCAGGGTGCAGGAGGTGGAGCTGAGGAGTAGGGAAAAGTGCAGGAGAGGAGCTGGTCTGGAGGAGAGGGAGTGAGAACCATACCGGGACAAAGGAGGCTCCCCGGGCCCAGTGGGAGTCAGGCGTCTGCTCTCACCGTACGCTAAAGCATCCCCACTCACCGTACAGCGCCGACCTATGACCCGACGGGTTCTAGACACAAGATTCAGCTTAGTGAGGGAGGGCAAAGAGAGTCTACTGGGACCTCCAGCTTTACTGGGAAAACTGGGAAAAGCAGGTGAGCTGAGGCGACGCACTGGGAAGGAAGACTGCATCGGCTCAGCTGACCCGTTAGGCTCGGTGTCAAAGGGCAAAGCAGTGAGGTCATCATGAGAGGGGGAAGAGCTTTTAGAGTAAGGAAACTCCAACACTTCTCCATCCAGCTCCTCATACTGCTGTCGGACAGGCTGAGTGCAGGCAGGAAGGTTCAGAGTCACGGTCACCTCCTCAGGAGGAGGAGGAGCCAAGAAAACAGCCTCCTTGTCCTCCGAAGGAATCTTTTTCTTTCTGCGACAGCAGAGGATGCAGCCAACAACCAGACCGTAGCAGAGCACCGCCAGGCCCACAGCCAGCAGAATCTGCAGGTGGACTAGAAGACAAAAGCACAGAAATAACAAACACGACTCAGAATTAATGCCATAAAAATGAATCCAACAACTAATCAGACTGAGGAAGGAAACGAGCCTCTGAGACTGACTCTAAGTGACGCTAACAGACGACCTCTCAGTAAATGAGCGTCTTGTTGTGTCTGAATTCTGAGACGCTCATTCGATTAAAGAGGAAATGGTCTAATAATGGGACAAATGATTCACCCCCAGCTCCCCGTCTGCCTTCAGTCAGCCGATTTAACATGAAACATCAGATTATTAAAACGGACTAAGCGGAGAGAGGATGGGGGCGATTAAGAACAACTTCGTTTTTATTTTATAGTCACAAAAATAAAGTCAGAAAGTGGTAATATGAGAATTGTTCTCTTGAAAAAGCTATGTTTAGGTATGGCTTTCTCCTCATCTCTAACTTATTTAAAATCCATAATGATGATATAAAACCCAACAGTTCTTATTGTTATTTATTTTTCCAGTAGCAAAATATAATTATAGAAAAAATGAAGAAATGCAGAAAAAACGATAATGTGAGTGAAATTCATCCTACCTCCCAAAGTTTCCTGCAACATCCTCTCAGTTTGGTGCAGACTGAGTCAGAGTGAAGAGGTCCTTCATCATCATCATCATCATCATCATCATCATCATCATCATCATCATCATCATCATCATCATCTGTGCTCCTGGTCTGAAACCTTATAGCAGCAGCTTCACCCTCTGGAGGAGCTTTTCTTTATTTCAGTCTCTGACTGCGTCAGAAGAATCTTAAGTCCCGCCCTCTTCCAAAAACACACCAACAGGTTTCTGTTTGTTCCTAACAGCAGTCATACTTTGTCACCTATTGCATTTTAATGGCTACATTTACTTAGTTAACATATAAAAAGCTACATGCAATCAGAAGAAGAAATGTATTTCTATAGCACTTTTCACAGATAAAATCACAGAGCTTCACAAAAACAATAAAAATATAAAAGCAGATACAGTAAAACTTATATTAATGCTGATTACAGATAAGAGAGACAGGAGATACAATTAAAAGTTACCTAAAACTAAAAAATAAAAGCTTGTCTAAATAAAAACGTCTTGCTCTGCATTTTAAATGAACAAATAGTCAGCCTCACGAAGAACATCCTATTTTATTCTTTTACCAAGTATGGCCCCATTCATCACTAAAACAATTGCATTTATTTATTTATTTATTATTGATTTATCGTCATCAGAGACCCGAACAGAAAGGTTTTTGGGTCCCTGAGTAAACTTTGTTGGTGACTCCTGATTTCAATCACAATAATCAAATATTAGATCCAGACATTACTGGTCAGTGTCTGCCCTCTAGTGGTCATTACATGTTTTACATTTCTTAGTTGAGGCTGTAAATGTATTAATTTGATAAAGAAAATGATACAGAGGTGTGTGTGTGTGTGTGTGTGTGTGTGTGTGTGTGTGTGTGTGTGTGTGTGTGTGTGTGTGTGTGTGTGTGTGTGTGTGTGGTGATAATATTGTCTCTAAAATCACTAACTGAGATCCACTGAGCTGGCAAAGGTGAGTTTATTTTTCCAGGTATAATGTGTTTAATTGTTTTCATTTTGTGTGATTATAATGTTAAAGGGACACTAGTCAGTTTTGGCTTGTTTTTAGCACCCCCTAGTGTTCGTTGGCAAAACCGATAGTAAAACTTTTCTCCTCGCTGCGCGTTCATCTTTTAACACCTTAATCTACCTTCTGAAATGTCCCAGCCTTCATTTATTTCTACAGGAGTTATTCATCACTAAATCAAACAAATCAGCTGTGTTAATGACCTAAAACATGCAGGAAACATGCTGGAAGCAGACTGCAGAGCCAGGTAGGTCAAGCTGAATTTTTCTAAGACTGGACCGGCAACTGTGAAGTTGCGACGGGCTGGGTGGCCTTTCATTAACCATGTAAAGGGTCATTTTAGCACATACTGGCTCAAGAAAATTATTTAAAAATATTAAAAAGTTGCAAAGTGTCCCTTTAAGTAGTCAAGAAATCTAGACCTGGGGTCCGGGACCCCTTCTAAGGGGGTCCCCACAAAATTGCAGGGGTTTCCCACAATTCTGCCTTTGCTGAGGTTGCGAGTTTATAAAGATTATATTTGTAAAAATTACATTTATAAAATCCCAATAACACACCCAATAGTATAATCAAGACTCTGTGTAAGAATTACAACTCTGTATGTTTGTATAAAGCTTGTAATTAATCTCTTTAGATGTGTGAATGGGGGTTAGAGTTGGGGTTGGGGATCCTCTTGGAAAAAAGGTTGGGAACCACTGATCTAGACGGACAGTTGCAAAAGCAAAATAATTTTGCTCTGCACATTGGTCTAGCCCACTGGTTCTCAATTACTTTGTAACACGCTGTAGTCATTTCCAACAGTTCATTTTATGCTGGACTAAGAAGGAAAATGTATTAACAAATTAGCTCCACCAAGCAGTTTCTTCACCAGCCGCTACTGGGGTTTTGCATCATTTCCGACCATATTCAAAGTTAATCCAGGGGTTATGAAGACTTTGTCTTATTTTCCCGTATTTTTCTTCCGACAGCCAGCAATTCGGCCATTCCCTCTCACCCCTGTGCTTCGTTTTGGTGGCCCAATCAGTTACTCAGCATTGGTTCTGATAAACTCAGCCTCTTCGGGAAGCTTTAATGCATCCTGCTGGTTTTTTTAAACATCAGAGTTTTTATGCAGTCCTGATTTTAGGACTAAGAAACTGTCTTGACTTTTATTGACAAATAAACTGTCTGAACAATTACAGTGAACATGTTGCTGTAAAACACTAACTGACCACTAGAGGGCAGGCAATGACCAAGTCAGGAGTCTTTTGTGCCACACCACCAGTAAAAAACCCAAAATAGAGATGTTTTTGCCCATTTCATAAATAGGAATGCAAATAAATGAGCACAGAGGCACTAATATTACAATATCTGTAATTATTCTGTGTGTCTTATGTGTATTTCAGTCAGGAACAGCATGATATGAGTTTTGGTGGAAGCACAATGAAAGCAAAATTTGATTAATGAAAAAATATAAAATTCCTCCTGGACATCAGTGGGAATTTGTCAAAGCAGTTGAGAAAACCCCGCCTCCTTTGGAGTATGTCAGCCCCCCCGAACCAGGGACAACCTCAGACTAAGGAACACCAGACCTGGACTGTTGCTCAGTGGTCCAAAGTCCTCTTTTCAGATGAACTAAAGTCTGCAGGTCATTTGGAGGTCAAGGTCCCAGAGCCTGGAGGAAGAGTGAGGAGGTCCAGAAGAATCCATGTTGGTGGACGTTCAGAGTGAAGTTTTCACAGTTGGGTCCATGTCATCAGCTGCTGTTGGTCCACTGTCAATGCAGACATCTACCAGGACATGTTAGAGCACTTCCTGCTTCTTTCTGCTGACGAGCTTTATGGAGATGCTGATTTCAATTTCCAGCTGGTTCAGGGACCATGGTGTTACTGGGCTTGATTGGCCTGCAGACCAGTCTAACCTGAACCCCCACAGAGAATCGATAGGGAGCCTAAGGCTGTTCTTGTTCAAATACTTGCTGCTGCATGTCACGTAGTACTGGGG